>JBAMIG010000021.1:2382574-2400871 GCA_037177335.1 Kiunga ballochi | reverse complement strand
GCTGAACGGGATCGTTGCATGTCGCGCTGCACATAAAGCCACACACTGTTAATGCATCCTCCTGTGCAGCCGAACGGTATCGTTGCATGTCGCGCTGCACATAAAGCCACACACTGTTAATGCATCCTCCTGTGCAGCCGAACGGTATCGTTGCATGTCGCGCTGCACATAAAGCCACACACTGTTAATGCATCCTCCTGTGCAGCCGAACGGGGAAGAAGAGCTTAATAGAACCCGACGGTATCGCTGTCAGACAACACAACAGAACTTTCTAAAAGATTATTTGGTTTTAAAACTAGTTCAGTTTTATCAGTTTAGTAAAAAAAAAATCTTTTTGACCTACACGTTTTGTTTATTAGATTCTGTACAGACAGCTATTTAACATCACCGGCAGAAACGCACAGGAAGAAGTACAAAACATCCTCTTCATCCCGTCAGTCTCTCCAAGCTTCTCGCTCGCCCTCACATCTTCTTCATCCGTTTCTTGGGTCTCTGGTTAAAAACGGGCGATGCTCCCATCAGGGAGTCGGGCGAGTGAGAAGCAAAGCTGCCGTCTGATGCTGCTCCTCCTGGTGAGGGTACCATAGCGCCTCCTGACTCGCTCATGGTGGACATAGGTCCCCCTTCCTCAAACACGTCTCCGCCCAGGACGCTGTGGTGATGGTGATGATGCTGCCCGCCACCCTGGCCTTCCTCTCCATCCTGTGGCTCAATCTTTACCTGTGGCCACAGTGGGGAGTTGTTGGCCCCGCCCCCACCTTGACAAAGAAGTAAAAATCACATAGAAAGTGAGGATGACTCTGCAGTACAAACAAAAAGCCTTTTCATACCCAGCTACACATTTTAACCAACTTTTCCCAGTGTTGGTAAAATGGATGCACTTCACCTCATAGCTGCTCATAGTTGCTATGGTAACTAAGGTCTAGGCATTAGTGGATTTATCATTTAGATCAAAACTCATGGAGGAGAGGAGGTGGTTTTCATCCTGGTCATATAACTGTTTATGTCCTCTTCAGGGTCCAGGAGGGAGCGTGGGAGTTTCCATCCAGACTACATGTGTTTTGGGGACCTGGAGAAGGCCCTGTCCGCTCCCTGCCCGGTCCCTGTCCGCTCCTTGCCCGCTCCCTGCCCGCTCCCTGCCCGCTCCCTGCCCGCTCCCTGCCCGCTCCCTGCCCGCTCCCTGCCCGCTCCTTGCCCGCTCCCTGCCCGCTCCTTGCCCGCTCCCTGTCCGCTCCCTGCCCGCTCCCTGCCCGCTCCTTGCCCGCTCCCTGTCCGCTCCCTGCCCGGTCCCTGTCCGCTCCCTGCCCGGTCCCTGTCCGCTCCTTGCCCGCTCCTTGCCCGCTCCCTGCCTGCTCCTTGCACGCTCCCTGCCCGCTCCCTGCCTTATCCCTGTCCGGTTCCTGTATTTCTAAGTAGAAGGTGTGGACAGAATTAATTTGGTAACCTCAGGAAAGCATCTCTGCAGATGATGCAGTTCTGTTGGTTCTCTCTACCTCGTCCTCAGCTGGAAAAGGGCGGCGTGTCCTCTCCAGGTTGGGAATGAGATCCTGCACCAATTGGAGGAGTTTAAGTACCTCAGGGTCTTGTTCAGGAGGACGGCATGTGAGGTCACAGGGCGGATCAGTAATGCAGTCATGTGGACTCTGCATTGGTCTGCTAAGGTGAAGAAGCTGAGCCAGAAAGGCGAGGTACACCCTGCACAGGTCGCCGGTCCATCAGAGATGAATGTCTAAAGAGCATTTTATTTTACTTGTTCTACTACACCTTTAATCACTTTAACATCTAAAATCCAAGTGAACTTCCTCCTAGAATCAGACTCGCCTGCATTTCACAGACTTTGTTCCATTTTGCGGTTTGGATTTGCTGAAAGGTGTGAGATCATGTGACCTGCAGGGTCCATGCACACAGAGAAAACATTTTGCTTCAGAAATGGATTCCATGATTTAGTCGACAGGAAAAAGACGCTTCGAGCTGCTTGGTTTTTATTTATAAACTGGAAACGTTTTACTGAAAGTGTGTATAAGAACTGTGTTAATGTGTGACTGGGTCAGTGACACACACACACACACTGGCTTTCACATCCAGAAGGGCAAAATGGTTTGATATCAGTGTAGCATCCAGCAGAGCGCGCGCCCTCTCAGTAAAATATGTTGTGCTGAAAAACGTAGGACGTTACCAAACTGCCTTTATTTGAAGCTCATTCCAAATTCATTTTTTTCAAAATAAAAGCACTACTTTAACTGGCACAAGCAATCCTCCTGCAAAAAACTGTAATGCTTCTGTGATGATAACCCTGTCAGCTTTAGGGTCTGAATTCTGACATTTTTCTGCAATTACCAATAAAAAGCCATTTCTGTTCCACGATCATGAGCACATCAAGCACCGAGCCACTGAGACGGTTAATGAGAAAAATCCTGCTGCTCTGAGTTTTACCTGCCTGCCTCTCATTTACCACCAATGGTTTGAGAAACTAAATCACTCTGTGGCTTTGTGGGCGAGCTCTTTGGAGGTCCTGCAGGCTAATTACTGCGTAAGACTGCAGGATTTATGGATCATGAAGGGATTAAATTGCACTAAGAATACTGTCGATACTAATGAGATCAAATATTTAAAAAAAATAATGCTTTAAATTTTCTTTCTAGGTTTCTTATTTAACATCGTAAAATTTAAAAAGTTGTAACAGTTTAAAAAGTGTCTATCATAAATTTTCCACATTAAAACAGAGGTTTATGAACAACAGAGGTGATGGTAGAAAGAACAAAGTGTGAGAAAAGGCTGTTATCCATCATCATCATCATCATGGAGTTATCATACAGTCTCCACAGAAACACCATGTTTGTCAGCTGAATTGTAAATCTACTGGACAAAATATGAATTGTTGGGAAACGTCCACAGATCACTTAAAGGGGAATATATCCATAAATCCATATATCTATAAAAACAGAATATCTGGTGATAAAAGTGACGGAGGGGCACCTGCGATCAGCAGATTGTAAAATGTTAATCCTAACAAAAGACTTTAAACAATCTAAATGTTCCTTCAGCTGTGAGTTTGTCTGAGCTCTGCCTCATGTCAGATCATCTTCCTCTGTACACCTCGCTGTGCCCCCCGCAGCACACATTCAGTGATTTAATAATGTGCTAATAGCTGCTTCCTAAACAAACACGGATTAACAGTTTCCTGTATAAACTCCAGATGTTCATACCTGATGTGTGAGGAGAATGGTCCCCTTCCAACCCTGAAGCCAGCCTCTCAGCATGTGCACCAAGGACCCCCATGGGCAAAGCCTGGTCACCGGAAGCAAGGTCCGCTTCAGGTTCCTCACTAACAGGGAAGGAGATGTCACTCATTGGCTCTTCTTTAATTCTCAGGGGTTTGGAGTCCTCCATGGCCTTTTCAGGATTCACAAGCCGCTCGTATTCCTCTGACAGATCATTACTGACCTGAAAGAGGGAAATCCGTTAGTTTTGCTTGATCTGCTGAGCTGAGTCAGGATGGAAGAGATTTTTAAGACGGATGAATAAACCTGACTTTACCTGCAGCATATAGCTGTGATAGTCTTTGATCCTCACTTGCCAGAAGCGCTGCAGGGCTAAAACGCTGCCGATGCCCACCTCGTGGAACACCTGCTCCACCACATCTGGGAAGGGACTGGCTCCCAGCCGAGCCTCGCGGTCCACCGCCATTCGTAGCAAGCGCGTGAGGCGAAGATAATGCTCATGCACAATGTCAGTTAAGGTCTCGAGGACACTCTCCTGTGCCAACTCAAATCCAGCGTGGGCCAGCACTGTCGCTACTGACTGATAGAGAAGCTGTCTGCAGGAGGGCCAACTTAGCTCTGTGACCGGTTCACCTCTACCCCTGATGATGCAGAAACCAGATGTTTTATGGGGCTTCACTTCTGTGAAACAACCTAACTACCTCATTAGAAAAAAATGCAACTTACTTATAGAAATCGCCCTCAGGGTCACTGTGGCGGAGCTGAAAGGGCTGATGTGGGGCTTTACTGTCTATGGGCAGAAGATCATCTGGCATAGCAGGTGGAGTGGGGGGACGTAGGGGCAGTTTGGTGTCAGCCTCCTCTATGCGACCACTGCCCTCAGAAGCCCCTGAACTCTGACCCTGAGCCTGGGCCGCTGCCAGAAGAGCCCGGAGGCGGCGGGCATGCTGACACAGCTGCACCGTGTGGATGGTGAGACTGCATGGTTCGGATGGGATGTCCAGCATTGTGGTGGGTCGTGGACGCTGGGCAGAGGGCTGGTGCAGGGGAGGGTCCTGCATCTCCACAGAGCGAAACTCGCGCTGTAGCAAGTCGAAAGAGCTGCGACTGGGGGGAGCCCCTGCAGGTCCAGGGATTTCACCCCAGTAGCGCATCATAATGATGGAACAAAGCAGCGAGTTTGATTCAGGCCTGGAACTCATTTAGAAAACAGAACATTTTATTGAATAACCCTGAATCCACAAATCCTATCAAATAATATTGATGGTTATATTTAATTAACTCTAACCACTCATTATCAGTGTTGACTTCCAAATATTAACAACAAATCATATATTCATTTAAACTGAAATGCACATTTTTTCTTAAAAGGTAATTTGGAGACACATTAAACCATTATTTTAAAACATGGTGTTTTACACTAACTACACGGTTACAAAGAAATCCGGATTCATCAGTGCTTACTGTATAAATTTCCATCTTCCCCTCAATAATTTATTCTTATCAATTTTCTGAAAAAGTGGCACAAAGTCAATATACGTTGTTTTGATCATTTATTGATCAATGTAGCCATCCCCGATTTAACAGCTAAACGTATGGTTGGTTAAAAAATGTTTGCCAAACACATTAGCTAATAATATCAATTCGGTTGGGTTTATCTAAGTTTGTCTGTTGGCTGCAGCGCGTTAAAATGTCAGGACGTTGATGCTACGCGACGATACAAAATGCAAACCGCGAGCGAGCAGCAATGATGCTTAAAATGGCAAATGAAAACATTAAACACATATTCTGACAGCAAGACAGCACACACAGTGAATATAAACCACAAATTACCGTGAAGTAGATGAAAATTTGGCTCCTTTAAACCAATTACGCTTGAAATATTAAGTATTACGGGAAGTCGCTGTTTCCGTCCGTGATGCAAAAAACCCCGACTAGGAATTTAGCAATATATTGTTCCGCTTTGGATGTATTTATCTGAAAATAACAAAGAATTTCCTTAATATGACAAATGTCCTTTAATATATAATTATGCTATTTTATTTATGGTGACTTCATTTTTTTCAATAAACTATTAGATTTAAGGTGCGTTGTAAACCCGGACATATTTGATAGTTACACTAAATAAACATGGCTGCCTCTCCGCCAGCAGACGCGAGTGTCAGAGATAAAGGTGAAGAAATGCAACCTACAAATGAAAGTGGAGAATGTGCAGTCACAGAAAATGGGGATGAACATAAAGAGGGAGGATTACCTAACGCTGAGTCGGAGATGGAGGACCCTTTTAAGAAACCAGCTCTTGTCGCTGCGCCGTCTCTCGCCATCAAACGTAGCAACGTCGCTGCTCCCTCCAAACCTTCATCACCTGAAACAAGACGTGTGAATGAAAATAATACGACCCATGTTGTGGATACAGACAGTGCCACGTCTTCTGGTCATCCTAAAACCACAGAAAAAGATGGAGAGGAGGACAAAAACGAAGAAAAGGACAATTGCGAAACTCGCGTTAAACCAAAACCCGAAGCTCAACCCAAGGTGCGACTTGTCAAAGGTCCCCCCGCTGGAAAGTTCCCCCCTCTCCCATACACAGAGCCACCCTGGGGTGGACCTCCATCAGACATTCCATACTCTCTGGAGATCCTAAAAAACGGTACCATAGTGGACACATTGGCCCTCACTCACAAAACCTACTTCGTGGTTGGACGTCTACCAGTGTGTGACGTCTCTCTGGAGCATCCGTCCATCTCCCGGTACCACGCGGTGATTCAGTACCGCGGACACCCCGGGGAGGAGGGCGGTGTCGGGGAGGAGAGCGGTTTTTACGTACATGACCTGGGCAGCACACACGGTACGGTGGTGAACAAGAACAAGATCCCGCCAAAGACCTACATCAGACTGCGCGTGGGGCACGTGCTGAAGTTTGGAGGGAGCACCAGGCTGTTTATCCTGCAGGTAGTTCCACCACGTTCACCTATCTCCTCCATGACAAAAAGCACATCCACTAAAGCACATGCTTTAGTTTCTGCATGGGATAAAATAATGAAAATATCCTGATATCTGACCACCTTTTAAAAAAATATCCATCCAGTTAAATGTCCTAAAACCTTAATTTCAAGTCAGTGTGTCAAAATAAGAGTCAATACATTGATTTTGAGATGCTCTGTAGCCAAATGTACCATTATCTTCATCGCAGGGTCCAGCTTTTGATGAGGAGGAGGAGTCTGATCTGACTGTGACTGAGCTGAGAGAACGAGCCCGCAAACAGAAAGCAGAGCTGGAGAAGAGGATGATGGGAGACTTCTCTGATGAAGAAGAGCAGGAGAAGGATGATGGTGAAAATGACAAGGGACAGAAAAACCTGTCTAAAGATGACCAAGGCTGCACATGGGGGATGGGTGGGTACAGTCCTGTCCTGGCAAGTTTTCAGAGGCAACCAGCATGTTTTATTTCTGCTTCATCTTTGGTTGTTAAATCCATCCTGCAGATGAGGATGCTGCTCCAGAGGAAGATGAGAATGAGGAAAACCCATTTTCAACGGAGTTCCATGAAGACCAGGAAGCAGCATATCTGAAGGACCCAAAGAAAGCCTTACAGGGATTCTACGACAGAGAAGGTTTGATTCCACACATCAGCTGTGTTTGATGGTTTGTGACCTTCCTTAGTGCTTCCTGACCTGAGCGATCTTCATCTCAGGAGAGGAACTGGAGTTTGAATATGAAGATAAAAGCCACGGCTCCTGGCTCTGCAGGATAAAGTAAGTGAAGACGCCGCCTCCTCTTAAAATTGAAGAAGCATCTACAGAATTTACGCTCTCTTCCATCAGGCTGCCTGTGGATGATGCCATGGGCCGTCAACTGGTTGCCGAGGTGACGCACACAGGGAAGAAGAAGGAGGCAGCCATCCAGTGCTGCCTGGAGGCTTGTCGAATGCTGGAGGCCAGAGGGCTCCTGAGGCAGGAAGCAGGTGAGATGATGTCTTATAAAGAACTCTAAGTTGGTGCCAATGTGTTTATTTTTCTGTTTGACTTAACATTATCATTGATGGTATTTGTTTACCGTTTTTTTTTTTTTTTTTTTAACCAACAGTGATTGCCTTTTTTTTGTTAAAATATGTGAAACACTTCTCCAGATATGATGCAGAAAGGTTGAAGGTGAGACGATGAGACTAGGAAGAAGCGTTGGCCGTATTTTATACTTTAAAATAGTAAATAAATCGGTAAAAATGGCTGTTTTATACAAGCTAAAGGCAAGAAAAGCTACACACATCTTGTTTTTCTTGAACCTATCTTGACACGTTAACCTGTCCCATCAGCTCTGTGATCACTATGACAACACCGGGTTTATTGAGCCAGACAAAATATCAGCATGGCTTACGGTGAAGGATGTGCTAGAAGGGTATTGTTACCTTAGGGCTCTACAGCTAAAGCAAACTCTGGACTTAGAGCTGCCCTTATGTGGATGAACTGGCTTAAAAACCATGGAAATATAAACCTTGCACATGGTGACATATGATGAGTCCTCGTTTATGTTTGTAAGGGAGCCTAAATGGGCCTTTAGAGGGCTGGAGTAATCATTGTGTGTGTTATTTCCAGTATCACGCAAGCGCAAGAAGAAGAACTGGGAAGACGAGGACTACTACGACAGTGATGATGACACCTTCCTGGATAGAACGGGCACAGTCGAGAGGAAGAGGCAGGACCGAATGAAGAAGGCTGGAAAGATTGAAGAGCGGCCTGAGACCTACGAGTCACTGGTAAACCTCTGCTGTGACTCTCCTGGGTTCTGGTCGTGGGTAGAGACTAAAACAGATGTATAATTTACCAGGTTGCTGTCCGGCTCATGATCCAGCAGCTATAAAAGCTCCTCGAGCTGCACGAGGTCAGAGTCATGCTTTACTGCATCAGGTTACTTTTGCCTTTAGAAAAAAGAAATAATAAAACCAAATGAGTAAAAGAAACTTAAGACACAAAGCAGATAATCGAGCAGGAAGACGTTAAAAAACATTTTTTCCTTAGTAATCCTATAAAATGATGCTTTAAAAATAAATTATTACACTCAGACATGGTGTCAAATTATCTTCTAAGAAATGAGAATAAATATAAAGAGAGTAAATCAGTCCTTCACATTCTGCCATGCTTTTACCAGCTTAATTATACCAGTACGTAGTCACATATAATCCAACTCCTGTGTACGGTACCTATTTATACACACACACATATAGATATATTTATACTTAACTGTTATTTATAAAGCAGTTTAGAAACAACCATGTTGGCCAAAGTGCTGTGCACACATTTAAAACACGTAAAAGAAAAAACCAGATATTAAAAGTGAAATAAGTATAAACATGAAACTATAAAATCATAATCACACCAACAGTCAGCTTTGTTTTTTTGGCTCATGTATGAAACATAGAAAGAAATCATGTTTCCTGCTGTCTCTGTAGAGCCTTTAAACTCTGCACATGCAGTAGCATTAAGTCCCAAACGGGGAATTTAAACACCTCCGTCTGTAAAAGGAACACTTTTACTATGCTTAATGGTCTCAACCTTTCCCACAGTGTGCTGTGATTCCTCTTTAACAGCGCTTCCTGTCAGCCAGCTGCTAACCACACCTCAGAGGATCCTGCTGCATGTGGCTGTTTTACACACAGGGTCCAATATGTATTAATATTATGGTGAATTTAACCTTGGCTGTGGGAGTACATCTAACTAAAGATGAAATTTAGCCTAAAATAAGCTACCTTCATCATTGCACTCAGCATATTGTGGCAGTGCACGTAAAACATGAGGGCAAATGCTGCTTTTACACATTTGCATGGTGTTCTGCTCTGCAGGTGGCCAAACTGTGTGCAGTAGAGAAGGAGCTGGCAGAGACTCAGAGGAAGCTGAGCGCCGGGAAACACGGTGAGAGCGTCACCGGCAGAGCGATGCCACATTTAAAAATCTCCTCTGATTGGTCGGTATGTAACTCCTCACAGACTCTTCTTCCTCGTCCGCTGAGGACTCTCTGGACGCCTTCATGACTGCAGTGAGGAGCGAGGCGGCGATGGACGGCATGGCGCGCAGGAAGCTTCACGTGCACGTGGCCGACCTGCGTAAAGACGCTCAGAGGCTCCGTGGACTGGTGGAGCTGACCCGCCCGGCTCAGATGCCCTCGCTGCAGCCCAGGTCAGCCAGAAGCTTTATTTTTAGCTTTTCCTTGTTCACGTTAAGTTTTTCACCAACCGGTGTTGATCTGATAGCGGCAGCTCAGAGCTAGAGAAGCCGAAAAAGAGCTTACCGCTGTTTGGAGCCATGAAGGGAGGAAGCAAGTTTAAACTGAAAACTGGGACCATCGGGGTGAGCGCTCCTGAAACGCCTCGTCATTTCGTCTCGTTACCCGCCGCTCACGCTCCAGTCTCTCTGCAGAAGCTGCCTCCGAAGCGGCCAAACCTTCCTGCAGAGCTCTTCAACATGAAAGAGCTTCCGCCTGGTGAGGACGAGGAGGAAAATGAGGGGGATGAACACTGCATCACTGACTGTGAGGAGGCCAGAGCTTCCACATCTAAGAAAGCTGCTGCTTTGGGTCGGGACAAAGCTGAAGCTGAAGAAGCCAAAGGTAAAAACAGGAGGAAGTTTGGATGCATGAGGCCACTAGATGGCAGGAAAGAAGCTTCTCCTCCTCATCACACACTGGCACACATGGTGGATTTTAAACACATCCTGCTGGGAAATGATTCCTCCTTTCACATTAAAGGTGCTAAAGTTTGGTGCTCCGGGGCCGGTATCCCACACCGGAGTGTAAAATCCCTGAGTTGGAACGGAAAAAGCTTTGAGGACATTTTAAATAGAGGGAAATCCTGATAAGTTAGTTGTTTCTAACTCTATAAATCTATAAATAGATTATCCTTAACTAGGCTGTTTGTTATAAACTGCGAGCAATAGATGTGTCTGTTAGGAGACCTGAGATGAGACGATGTTATGGTGAAGTGGGGCTGAGTAGAGACAGAGCAGGACATCATATGAGTCAATATCAGAATGACTTTTACCAACTAAATTTAGACGTTATCAATATAATCTTTAAATATTAAATATATCTTTACATCCTTCGGTCTCTTCTGAGCACAAAGCAGTGGGTGAATCGGACCCAGAGGATCCAAAGTAACGCAAAGTCCGGACCGTTTTTCTGAAAGTTGATATTTCATCTGGACGTGATGAAGAGTTTCACCTGACCTGAATTCATTTTAAGCTCTTTAATGCTTTAAATTCACCTGTTTGCACCCCTCGTGTCAGATCCGAGCCTCAGAGAGAAGAGGAGTGATGAAGCAGCGCAACAGCATCCTCTGCACAGCGGCACCAAGTCAGCCGCCCCCCCGACTCCAGGTGTGTCGGTCCTCAGTTCGGTATCAATGCTGTTTTTACTTCCTTTAATTTAAACTTTGCTGACAAAGTGGTTTTAAATCAACATGCAAGTGTGTTGACTGACTTTCAGTTATCTCCTGGAGCTATCTTTCTCACAAAGCAGCACTTTGAGGTTGAGCGAGGTTGTTTCCGCTACCTGTTATGGTAACCATGGTAACCACCTGTCTAAAAGGTTTAAACGGTTAGATCTGAGTAAAAATGGGAAGAAATGAGGAAACAAAATGGACCTGCTGGCAGAAAATCCACTCCAGATGAGCATAAAGTAGTGATGCTTTGACTGTACGTTTACTTTTCAGCCAAACGCTCCTTTAAGTTCAGATTGCACTTTATAAGGCCTTCAGGGTTTTTCCCCTTAAGTCAGCAAATCAGCCAAGTCCTGGAAGCTGTAAGAATAATCAAATGGATTATACTAACAGGGCTTCTGTTCATAAACATGCATGTCTTCAGGTAAAGATGATTAAACGCCTTTATTTAGAAAAGCTTTTAACAGCAGGATCTTCTGATCCGTAAACGCTGACCATGCTGAGTCCACGTTGGACTTTATTCAGTGTTCACTGCAGCTCTGACTGCTGCAGTAAAACTCTGTACTCTACAAACAAGTTATACAAATACAGATTACTGGGTAACTCGCTAAAAATGTTAAAATGAGATGTTTATGTCAGGTTTTAAGGAGCTTCTTTTCCAGGTCTTCCTGCTGTGTGTTTGCATCACAGCAGAGTCAGAACCGTGTGGTACAGTGGTTATAAACTACTGCTGCTGATGTTTAGCAACCTAGCCGAGCCAGCGCGCATTAGCTTGTAAGCTAGTTATACTGTTCTGTTCATTAGCTGATGCTTCCCTGCAGGTTGTCAAAAATGTCCCGATTTCTTGGGAAAGGATGTGACTTGATAATGTTTTGGGAAATTATCATGTTTTGTTCTTTTCCAAGCGTTTTGTGTGAGCGACAGCAAAACAGGGCTTTCTGCAGGCATCATCCGCAGCACAGCGACTTGTTATGGAAACATTTCTTTACTAGCATCACAATAGAAATGAGATCATTAACAGACCAGTTGGCCTAAATGGTTTCCAGTGCAGAGTCATCTCTAACACACTTCATCTGTGTGTGTCCAAAGCAGAGGCTGAAACAGACCCCAGTCCCAGGAGGAAGAAGATGGGCCCCAGCAAGGTAGGCCCCCCAGCACAGGACTCTGCACGTGTCTTTACAGAGGCGTAAACATAACGTTTCCAGTGCTTTCCTGCTGTTTGTCTCCTCAGCCACCAGTTCAGCTGTCTGCACAGTATCCCCAGGATGACCCTGACTATTCAGTGTGGATGCCTCCTGCAGGTAAACAAGCTGCCTGCTGCAGATCAGCTGACCGTGCCCTTAAATCGCGGTCAAGCTCATTAGGCAGGGGTGATTTTAAACCTCTGAGTGCAAGTTGTTTCTCCTGATGTAGAAGAAATAAAGCAAGCTGCTGAGCTCAGGAATGAAGGAAGGAACGGATCAAGTAAACAGGCTCTCATGATCCATTTGTGCTGCTGAAATTCTCATTGTTCTCTGAGGAATGGAGATGAGTTGCCTGATAAAGTGGAATAAAATCAACTGAAATGGTTGCCAGGCTTTTCCTTCAGGGTCCCAGTTAATGAGTCCATTATCTGCTGTGCAAACAAGCAGAATTCCCAGCTTGATTCAGAAATTCCTCCTCTGCTCTCACAGGTCAGACCGGGGATGGCCGCACTCACCTCAACGACAAGTACGGCTACTGAGAGGGCTCATAAAAGACCTGTGAGCGTTAACCCCTTCCATCCATCCTGCTTGTGTGTGTGCTTCAGCTCTGAGACCAGCCAGTGGTCCCGCTGGCAGTAATGGAGACCTTTTTATATGAACTCAAGCAGAAAATAGGAGGCAGAGCAGAAGCTGCTGATCTGAACTCAGATTTCTGCTCTTCTTGCAGTAAAGCAGCCTGACATGTAATCTGCATCCGTCCCGTTCGGCTTCAGAACCTTTTTGTTTTTTCCTCATCTAAAGCAAGGAGTGTGTAGCAGGGAGGGAGAACATTGAAGCAGCTTTTCTGACCATCTGGACTCTTGGATGGCTTACTGGATGAAACGTAAGCTGATAATGACTCAAGCTAAGTGCAGTGTGTGTGTGTTTATCTATGCACACACACACACAGCTCTTCTTCTCAAAGTTCTCTTTTTAACTAGATTGTCTTTATGAGCGAGTCAGCGGTTGTGTTTGTTCAGAGCAGGATTCTGTGTAGCCCTCTCCCCCACAGTCTTTTCTCACTAAACAAAGAAATAAAAACTGTATTTTGTTGCATAAATGTAAAATAAAAGTCTTTATTACGTAACTGTGTGTGAGCTGCTGGACGTTTCACTCCACCGAGCCGAAGTCTTGCTTGTTTTTCTCTGTTCTGACACAAAGAGGCCTTTTAAAGTGTGTATGAATAAAATCTCCCAGCGTTCAGCTTCACATGCATCATTATTACTGCATCAATCTCTGCAGAGCATAGATGCTATGAGCACTGCATGCTGTCTGTTTACTGTTGGCAGATATCACACAGTACTGTTTGCAATAGTAAAACTTATATTTAAGCATTAATTAAAAAATACTTTAGTGTTTATGGGATGCATTTTGCAGCCCCATCTGCTACCAAAGGAATAACTCGACCCCAAACATCTACTATCCTGCAACCTTCTTCATTTGCATGTTGTGCATCTGTAACGACACATTGGGGTGTGTTGGAGGAGCCTGCAGGTTGGTACATGTTGCTATAACTGGATAGTTGATCCAACAGAAGCACGAGGCTTCCTGTGAAGATGGGATGCATTGATGGTTCTCTTCTACATGAGGGTTGCTGCATTTGTTAGTTTCATAAAGGCACAACCCAGTTTGTGTGTTGACCAATAAAAAGCCTTTGTGAGCAGCACATTTCAGCAATAAGTGCAATAAAACACTTTACTTTAGCTTCTAAATGTAGACATTATCTCTTCCGATTGTACTAAAGCAGGTATGGATATGTGGAGGACAGATGTATGAAAACTGGCAGGTTTAATCCTGTTAAATGGTTTTTATGAGCAGATATAAAGATGAAAATGAACACATTGGTTTACCTTCACTGCACAAAGCAGAACCTTCTCCTGCAGCTATTATTTTTACATCTATTCAGTCAATATTTCATCATTTAGCAAAGCTTTGACTTTCTTTTCTCTGCTGAAATGTGTCTGGATTTCTTGCTTTGAGCTCGATGCAGCGATGTCAAACTCCAGTCTACGGAGCCGCTATATTAATGACAAGAATCTGTTGGATCAATCAGGTTAGTGCAGGGAAAACAACAAAACCTGCTGGATACCGGCCCTAAAGGACTGGAGTTGACGGGTATACTGGTATCCTGACAGGCGGTCTGCCACATGTCTGGTGTCCACAGGGTGCTGAGTCATTGCAGCAGAGCTAGCACACGTTAAGCTCACATCATATGAAATGCCATTACAATTGTTTAGTTCATCTGAATAAAACGAGTCCACAGGGCTTTTATTGATTCATTTTTGTGCAACAGTGGACGAAAACATGTCACAATGTTACATTCACTTGGGTAGAATCTCACTTAGTGGTGACATTGTGATTAATGGATTCATCAGCTCATTTCGGGGCTGAGAGGTACCTCAGGTTTCTTCCAACGCAACCGGAATGTCGTTTCAAGGCATCAAGAGATTTTTACAAACACCGGGACGTCGTAGTTAGAACCAGCGTTCCTCCTCTACCTAAAAAGTAACGCGGTACGACACTGGAAAGAGAAATGGCACACTACGTGTAGGCTATGCAGAACGCGGCAGCGTTCAGCCAAATGTGCAGCAAGCTATCACACGTCTTTCCTCTCATCTCTAACCGAGGAATTCATGCAAGGAAAGAGGATACGAGTAACTCTGACCTGGACTATAAGAGACCTACATCATCAAAGGTCGAACATCTAGTCATACATAAAGCTCGACCTTACAGTACATGACCTGCATATTCAGTAACAGGAAAGGTGGTGAGAACGGGCGTCTCACCTCGCTGTGTTGGGGAGCAAGTTTCATGAAACCCTGGAGCCCATTGATTGTCTAACATGTTTCCTCTCGATGCAGAGCGGTTCTTCTAGTCCCTTCTTGGTCCGGTTTGCTAGGCCGTTTTATTCTGCAGCGCTGGCAGTGATGGGGAGGGATTACCTGAGAGAGCAACGGTTCCACCATCAAACCAAACGTCCCTTTCAGAGGAGTCCCTCCTCGGTGTGGCTTCAGAAGCTGTCTGGGAAAAAGCAGAAAGGTGGGGAGCGGAGGCCGGCGTCTGGCAGGAAGGACGGTGCTGATTACGAGCAGGGAGGGTCGTCGGACGGAGTCAGGGGGCTGCATGGAGGCGCCGTGCTCAAAGAGCGGAAGGCGAAGATGGAGGGGTCGTAGGTGTATCTCGGCGGAGGCCGGCTGCTGGTCAGATTCTGAGGAGACAAACGCTTGTTAGCAGACAGTTTATCCTCAGTGACTTCCTGTTAAACCCAGGAGAGTAAAGGCCTCCTCACGGTTTTTACTCTCCAGTCGCTTCACATTATAATCCGTCATTAGCTGAGTTTTCCTTTGTTCATATTAGTAACTTACAGAAACCCGGTGGCTCTAACTGGATCATAACGGGTCGGCTGTAAACATGGGGAGTTTCTAAGACGTCCCACACAACTTAATGACTTATTCTCAGTATTTATTTCTCTCTTGCTGCATGTTTGGTTCCACAAATGCTTTACCACTGCACACACATCCCCTCCTCCTCTACAAGCCCCCTGCCTAAAATTAGCCCGAGTCATTTTCTTCCCCACAGGAAACGACAGGAAATGACTTTGTTGGATTTGGCAGTGAGGCAGCACTTTCTCCAGAGGCTGCTGAAGTGAGAATGTCGCTCCACACAGAAAGCATCGCTGTTCTGTCTGCTCTGTGTTTTTGAAATGAAGCATCCCACATAGTGGGGGTTACAGGTGTTGCCATGTCTTCAGCAAACATCTTTAGGGATCAATAACTGACAACGGAGCTGCAGTAACTCAGCAACGATTCCCGCAGAAACCTCCAGCTGTCTCATGAACTAGTGTTGATTTAAACGAGCAGAAAAAGCGTCAGAGTCCGATAGGAGCTTCGCTAAACATGAAAGATGGGAACTCTGCTAAGATCTTCACCATATGGTAGCAGCAAGTCCGTCCAGGAGCAGGAGGGGAAGTCGTCCATCAGGGTGTCCTTCAATAAATGTTCAGCCATCGTGTTCACATCTGCAGGATGATGGACATTTAGGAGCCAAAGCAAGGACGAGACAAAATGCAGCCGTGGGAGTCTCGGGTTAAGCCCCCAGAACAGCGCCAAAGTCCACCTTTCAGTTTTCTGCCACAATCATCCTCTTTTACATCCAGGATTCATCTCCACCGGGCTCTGCAGGACTTTGATGAGGGTCAGAGATTATTTAGGCTGGGAGTTCAGGTTACCATGGAAACCATGGTGTACAAAGAGCAAACACCGAGTTGATGTGAGAAAGTATTATAAATGCGTCCAGTTTGTTGTCCAGGTGTACTCTGAGGTAGCAGCAGCGGGAGACTCCTCAGAACCCGTCTCTGGACCGATTCAGTCCCTGCTCTGTCCTCTCTCCTGTCCAAGCAGACAGGATTACACTGCGAGTCAGGAAAGGTCTTCTCCTCAATGAGGCTTCAGTTACGTTTGGGCTTATAAAGTTCTGAACACACATTCGGGTTGAGCAAAGAACCAGACCCTTGTGCTCCAAACCCTGAATTAAAGGCTCAGTGTGCATGAATTACAGAGCCAAAATGTACGGTGGCTCGTGGAAGACATAAGAGTGAGCTCAGGTGCAGCCTTGTATGCATGCGTACGTTCTTCTTCTATGGTACTTTTAAGGTGCTACTTATCGCAACCTGGATATGACCTGAAATTATCTTTGCATCACATCTATGTAACCTGAATGAAAACCAAAGGAACATGCAGCAGTCTCCTCTGTCCATATCTGCACCATTTCCTCATCAATCATGGCCCTTCTCGCCGCCTGCTCTTTACAGCGGCTGCAACCAGACGCCATCGCTGCTACACGCTCTTCCATTCACCTCAAACCCTGCCTGGAGAAGGCCCCAGCTGCACCCAGTGCACCAAATCTGTGTTTCTCAGCCGTTTCCAAATGACCCCTCCTCCTAAAACACACACACACTAACACACACACACAAAGCTCCACTGCACTCCTTAACCCCTGCAACTACTCCCATGCTCGAATGGTGGAAATATAGCCCCCCCCCCGTCAGATCCAGTGTCTGTTCTGGTTTGTGTCCAGGAAACGGAGGGTTTGGAGACAAAGGAGGAGAGAAAGATGAGCGCTGCACAGCACGAACACAAGAAAGAGTCGATGCAAATGGCTCAAACGCTCGCTGTGTACTCACTTCAAGTGAAATCTATGAGTTGGTACAAACCCAACGCCCGCAGACATCACTGATGGGGACACCACCACCAGCTCCACCAGAGAGAGCACAGGATAATGAGTAATACTTGTATGTTTCAGCTTAACAGATCGCAGCCAGCTCGGCTATAAATGGAAAATGACTCCATCCCTGGAAATATACCACAAGAGAACCGCACGCACTCCTCTTCCTCCTCCTCTGCTCTTCCTCTCATCGCCACTCACTCAGAGATCATCTTCACTTTGATTCGCCACATATTCCTGCTCATCGTACAACACTTAATGCAGACGGCACCGTGCAGAAGTGTTGAGCCACCTTCAGTTGTTCATATAGGATCAGAAAAACAGGAAATGCTGAAACATGCATGAAAACAAAGAGCTTAAAACGCTCTAAAAGGAGCTTTGATGTCATTATTTAAACTCTTAATCAAGCTTTCTGACTATTTCTGAGGTAGCCTTCATGAATAGTTCTCTAAACTTCTTTTTGAAGCATTTTTAAATGGGTCATGTGGCCCACGTCTCCGTTTCTCTTCCTTCAGACCTGCTTCCTGACAGGTTTCCATGCATGCAGATCATTTAGGACAATGCTTCGACCAACAGTGAGCGGATCAACTGAAGGTGCACGTGCATCTCTCCTGCATTGTTCCTGCACACCATGCTGACATACGCCACGTTTTCAGTGAACAGCTCTTTGGGAATCACATGGTTGCTGCTAAAATCCCATGTTCTGTCAGTCAAACTCTCATCGTTCAAGTTTTTTAAAGCTGCAACTAAAGAAATGGGAACATTTTTTAGTCTTTTTCACAGACTGCTTGTAACAAAGATCCAAGTAGGTTATAACATGTGGGCACAGAAGTGGTGCAAAGGTCAGCTTTGAATGATTAAAAATGTGGCAAAATGTCAAAAAAAAACTTTACAACATACAGAAAGCTGCAGAGCTGTTGCTGAAAACCATTTAAAAAGATCACAACAAAGAAATGTCAAGAAATAAAAGCTGGCTCAAGACTTCTGCACAGTGCTGTATATGGGGCACACAGTGTGTGTGTGTGTGTGTGTGTGTGTGTGTACACATAAGCCGGTGTGTGATAAGGTTCCACTAACACCATCCCACACAACGTGATAATAACGTCACTTCTCTCACCACACTGAGCTTCCTTCTGGAGGGCCCCGCTCTGCCAAGATGCTGAGGCTTGTTCCAGTCTATCCTCCAACAAGCTCCCCTCTCTCTC
>JBAMIG010000021.1:2344790-2355045 GCA_037177335.1 Kiunga ballochi | reverse complement strand
CTTGTGTTGTTCTCTGATGTACGTCGCTTTGGATAAAAGCGTCTGCTAAATGCCTGTAGAATAGAATAGAATAGAAATGTAAATGTCCCCCACCACCCCAACACCCTCCCAACTCGGGTCTAAATTTCAGCCCAGGTAGCTGATTTCTACCTCTTTATTTTGCCTTTCGCTCCACCGTTGTTGAGATTTGTTTTAAAAGAGTTAAAGTTGAGCACACGCTGATTAGGTCAAGTCAGAAGTCATGCTGCTGACATGGGATGCAGGGATGACAGCAGGATCATATGACAACATGAAGTCATTGTTTAAGACCTTTGTTGTCTTAGATTTCTGATGACTATGAAGGAAAATGAAGTAAGTTGCAGGTCAAACAGCTGATGCAGACCTTGTTTGTAAAAATAGCAGCTCTGAAAACAAATCTGTCTGTTCCTTAAACGGTGTAGATATTTCTAACCTGAAGTCATAAAGGAAACACAAGATACACTGTGGTTCTTACACAGAACAATCAGGGGTTTGTTTCACTTCCACTTTGTTATGACGCTAAAACTGAACAATTCATCGCAGCCACACCTCCCTTCATGGGGGGGAATTTGAACGTACATGTGCAACCATTTCCATCCAGCACACCATGCTGGCTCCTCTGCTGTATATTTCCATTTTAGTATTATTCCAGTCATGATCATTCATGTGGACAAGCCTGTGCTGAAACTGGAAAAAAAAACAGCTTCTCTTTCTGGGAAGTCAAGCTTGATATATGTTCCAAAGGTCAGATTAATGTGCAATCACAGCCTGACTGCCTGGGCACAGTGGATGTGTGTGTTTGTGTGCTCATCAGGAAGTCATGATGACCTGAAAAGGCAGCTGATATTTGATTCCTACCAAGCTCTCATATCTGGATGTAAAAATACCTCAGAGATGGAATATATGAAACAGGATGTATACGTCGCTCTGTGGAGCTTCTCTTATCAGTTGCTTTTACAGGAATTGAACGTTGATGGGACCGTCTTATTCTTGGAGCCACAGCATCTCAAATGAGGGATGAGTTGATAGCAGCGCACAGAACGGTGGGCCGATTAATGAAGCATGACCCCTTCGGCTTTCACGATGTAAATGAGAGCTCTCGTAAGATGGGAGAAAAGATTCGGACGTCTGCACGTAAAAGAAACATCTCTGTTTGCACATGATGACATAACCTTGCTGCTTCTGCAACATATCGGTGTAGCAGTCACACGATATGTGTTTTCAGCAAAGACAAAAAAATATAAATATATAATAGAACAATCTTACAGGAAATCATATAATGAACTGTGGAGTTATGCAGCAACAGTAACTAGTAACTAGTTTTATGATGTAATGGAAGGTCAGAGCTACCTCTGCAAGGGGATATTCCTCCTCATTCTGAAAGGGGTTTGTTTAGGCAAGCTGGAAACTCATTTGTCACCTCACTGGTAACATGTATGAGGTTATTTCCATAAAATCTCACATCTTTTCCCTTTTCTATGACTATTAAAGTGTTCAGATGAACCTTGTAGCTGCAGTGTTATTATGGACATATGACTTTAAAGCAGAAGCCCAATAAACAGGCACATCCTTTTCAGCTCTAAAAACAAACAGCAACAACACAAACAATCATTTCTTGGTCCATCCTGGGAAGAAGGATATTGTGGCTTATTATAGAAAGAACAGGGTTGGTTATCACAGCATCATCCCAACAAGTTAAATTGTTGTCAGATTTGAGCAAAGCAGTGTCTGGAAGAGGCTGAACAAGTCTTTGTCAACTGAGGAACGGAGAAGAAGACTCGGTCGTCCACAAGATATGTCCTAAAGCACAAAACAGCTTCTGTATTAGCACAACAACACCTCATTCATGTGTCCTAATCTCAGGTTTAACCTGATGAAGGACAGGAATCCCCAGTCCACATGTGTGTGAGAGTCTGTTTGGAGGATTCAACAAGGAGAACTGGGAGTGTGTTTATGAACCATGTCAACAAAACCAGTTTGCCTATTATCACTGCCATGTGGTTAATGACAGCTTTGTCTTCTCCACAGACAGGCCATCCATTGGCAACATCATCCCAGCAGCAAAGCAAAAAGAGTGTGTTTGAGTCAGACACTTTGGGTAGGAGACATTTCAACATGCTTTCCATTGAAGATGAAAAGAGTGATAAAAAAATAAGAGTTTTTTTTCACATTTGTCTTTATTTGATGGATGTTCCAATATTTAATTTAATCTGAGTTTTGTGTGATGGTTATGTAAATGTGTGTGTTATCAGCATATTTAGTTGTTTTTAATTATTTGAGTGACTGGGATCATGTAAATGTGGAACAACAGGGGCCCCAAAATGGAGCCTTGAAGAACACCACAGACTGTTTGAGTTTTTTATTTAGTTTCCAATTTTACACCATGCTTTTGCTTAAAACAGCTTTTATTGGTGCAAATATTGGATGGATGGAGAAAAGAGAAGAGAAACATTTATCTGCCCTGCAGATGTTTCTGGTAACCACATCGCTGTGGGCATTTAAAAAACAAAAATAGGTGTAAATACCTCAAACAAAGAGTGAAACATTTGTGTCCTCACTGTTATTCCTCATGATTTAAACATTTAATGTTAAATAAAACATAAATCAAAATTTCACAAGAAACCAAAGCAAGAATAAACAGATATTAGGTGTGTGAAAATATTGTGAAAGGGATTTATTTCCATTTAATGGCTCATTTGATTTAAAAAGATTATTTTACTTAAGCAGCTGGAATTGTTTTGACCTGTGCTTGATTATTTAGAGCAGTGTGAAACCCTTGATAATCAGACATTAATGAGAAACAGAAGCTTTTTGTAAGGCTTTAGTCATTCACAGCTGAACTGTT
Source organism: Kiunga ballochi (assembly GCA_037177335.1). Classification (NCBI taxonomy): domain Eukaryota; kingdom Metazoa; phylum Chordata; class Actinopteri; order Atheriniformes; family Pseudomugilidae; genus Kiunga; species Kiunga ballochi. The sequence continues at coordinate 2,352,182 of JBAMIG010000021.1, read as the reverse complement.
TAGTCTTCAAACGGAGAACATAAGAGGGCAGCAGAGGGTTTTGGTCCAGTCAGGAAGCTCATCATGAACACCGATAACAGGCATCAGTTGTTCAGGAAAGAGCTGATTTAATGAGAGCGGTGGGCAGCGCAGCGTGCTGCAGTGGCCTTCATCACTGGCTTCGTTTGGAAGCACTGAGCTTAGATGACGGATGAAGCCAAACCGGCCACAGTCAAGATGAACAAAGGCGGGGGGCCTCAGGGTGCTGCTTCCTCTCTTGCCTCTCTTGGCAATGCCATAATTGCTGAGGTTGCCTAGCGACCGGAAACCTGGAAACAGAAGGTGTCACTTCTTACATCAGAGCTGCATTTAGCCAAATTGTAAAATAGCCATCAATGGATCATGAAGGGGGTTGAGTTACTAAAGATAAGCTGCAAAAGGCTGGAGGAGAGAAAAGAATCAGAAAATAAACGCAGGTCAGTGTGAGGAGCACGGATTCATGACCGTGCATTGGCAACAGTATCATTAGAAGATAAATAGCATCTGCAGATGAGCCTACAAGCTAAAAAAGTCCTATCTGATTCAGACATGTTGTGAAGGCATATTTATTTATTATCACTAAGTATTAAAATAAGCCAATGTGGCTTATATTATATACATATTTCACTATGTGAGGACAGACCAATCACAATGACAAAAATATAAACATCCAAATAAAAAGTTTTATTACAGCTATGTGACTTCATGTTTACTCATTTCCATGCTGAGTAATCTGCAAGTCGCTGCACATATCTAGTACATCGTGGCAACTATACCCACATATCCGATACATTTCCTAGTTCTATAAATCAGAAACAAATCAATAAATTTTCAGAATAACAATGTAATGAAAGGAGCTTCATGTTGAACTGAACACAAAATAAAGTTATTTATCTGTATCACCCAAATCAATGTGTCTGTAAAAGTAAATTAAAGTAATAAAGGTTGTAGCTTTGAACCCTGGGAGCATCATTAGATGCTACATTGCCATGCAGTGACACACGGCTACTTATTTCAGTATTTGTATTTCATGTGTCCTTCCACCTGGATCTCTGAGCCTCTATTAAACAACATCTGGTTCAAGCAGCTGTTAACTAAATCTGGAAAAGCTGCCTTATAATAATAATAATAATCTTTTAGTTGTGTCCAACTCAAGCGAAATAATCCCAGAAAGACTTTTGTCTGCATTGTCAGGATGATCAGCTCTATTCTGAGTGAATGCAGGACTTTCCTAAAGGAAATATTTAGCATGTATTTCAGCTATAGTTTGAAACCCAAGTACATATTTGTTTATTTTGTTGACTCAAGCAAAAGCAGCGAGTGTCTAATGAAGAGCAGTAACACACAAAACTCCCATGCTCCGTTTTGATCTGTTTATTACAGATATTATAGTTTAGAAAAGGGAAACATTCAGACGGTTAAGTAAAAGTTTTTAAGTGTTCACATTTGACTGAGCAGCACTTTAACTCTTTATTTGCTCTTTATCAACTGTCATGATTGTGTCCTCTGCCTACTTCCTGTCCTTTTCTCCCCGTTATCAGTCTTTCTGCTCCCTATTTCCTTGCTCAGCCACACCTCCTCCCTTCTCCCTTCAGAGGAAAAAAAAAGCATCCGACAGTCTGAACTATCACTCTCTCCCTTTTCCTGTCTCCCCATTCATCCCCATTATTCACTTTCCTGTCGCTATCACTGTCACTTTTTCTCAGGCTTTCACTCACTTCTGTTCAAAAGCCTTCCTCTCTCTCTCTCTCTCTCTCTCTCCCCTCCTCCTCCTCTGCTGCCATATACCTCCATCTCTGGTGCGTACACAGCGGATGGCGGCAGCCCACTCAGTCCTCTCAGGGAGCAGAAGGTTTGTCCACTCCCACTCAGGCTTTGCGTCATGGAACACAAAGAAATAGAGACAGAAGAGAGAGAACAGATGGGAGAAGGACACACTGGCTGCTTGTTTTATAACATTATTCCTGACAACGCTGTGGTCATCAGTACAACTCTAGCAGGCTATTGTGGACTCATTGAGTGGGGCTAAAAATAGGACTGAGCCAGATATAGAGGAGCAGGAACTGACACCTTTGGTGTGAGGAGGAAATTTTATCCCACACTTTGGAAAATGTTGAACAGCTCCTTTATAATTCAGAGAAATCACATTTAGGATTGAAACGACATCAAACAGATGTGTAGTGTTTGTTAATCAAAGCATGAATCCAGCTTTACAGACCTGTTGCATGTGTGGAAATCCAACCTGACGACTTTATTGCTGCAACCATAGCAACAAGATGCACATCGACTCGTGACATCATAACTGACTCAATTGCTTCCATTTACGCAAGTGGAGAAACAATTCAGACCATCGCTTTGCTGCTTGGTGTTAGCAGATACTGTCTATGACTGCAAAGCAGCAATGCATTAGCTGGCAGAGATGCTGCCTGCAAATTCTGACCATGATGGGTGTGCGAATGAGATTTATACAGGTTCAAATGCAAATTATGCTCACTGCTTTGAGACTGAAATGAAGCAAAAATGAGATGTGAACAAGAGCTCAGATGTTCCTGCAGAACTGAGCACAAACAGCTAATTCTGGGTCGAGCTGAAGAAAAGAAAAAGATCTTTTTCCCCGTGACCCCGGAGAGCAGCATGGAGATACACACACACACACACACACACACACACACACACACAGTGGAGTTGTGTCAAAAGCTGGAGAGCAGAGAGGAGTGAGCAGTGTTTTCTGGAACTGTCCCACAGGTTAGGGAATCACAGGTGAGGAAGAGACATCAGGTTTGTTCACTAAGTAAATGTGTGGGTGGAAAACTAATGACATGTTCTAAAAGCAGAAAAAAAACAGAGATGTAGATCCTTATGAGGACGGCTGACTTAATAAATGTACAATCATTCTGAACTCAAGTACTTATATCATATCATGACAAGTTAGACATTTGTTGACTTTGCATTCTAACTAAATGCCAGCAGGGATGACTGTGAAGGTTTAAAATGCCTGATAGTGTAAAAATCTGTGACAAAATATCCCCATTAAAGATCTGGACACACTTTCCCATTAAATCCAATAGGAAAGCGTGTCCAAACTTTTGACCGGTTGTGTACACAACGAAATAAAACATTTCTTCCTGTGGTTTATAGCTTTTATCTGCAGCTTCTTGGTTGCAAATGCTTTGACATAGCCAGCGTCACCTGTTCCCGTCAATGCTATAAAGTAGACAGAGGTTTTAGAGCAACATCTGGACTGAAAACCAAAGAAAAGGCAGAAAAAAACCTGAGCATTTTAAGATGGTGCATATAAAAAGCTCTACATCCAGTTTTCCTTCACTTCCTGTTTATCCAGCAGCTAAATGTGATGTTTGTTCTGTTCCAGATACTTTGGAAAGAATCACATGTTGTTGGGTGGATTTAAAAAGGTTGGATGACAGACATGTGAAAATCACCTTTTAGTGATAAACATCCAGTTTATCATTCAGAGATTTGCTACTCATGTGCTTTTTTGTGGTTATTTATAAAAAACAACATTTATATATGGTTATTTATTTAAAAACAACATTTTTACCGTAACTCATCACTTCCAACATTAATTGATAATAAATCATCTTTGAGATTAGTGCCCACACAGCCTCATAAACACACCAAACAAGCCCCAACTCAGTCACTACAATGGGTTTGCTGTTCATTTGACCTTACCAGCCTGATCCCAGTAGGTGACACATGACTCACACAGACAGTCAGAGGCACCAAACACCTCACACTGGTTCACAACTCCCCAGTTTGCGTCAGCACAATGTCCTCAAAATTATTACAGAAAAGAAAGAGATGAAAAATAAAGAGGTGATCTCATGAAATGAAGTGTTTATTTCATAAAAAAAATCCCTTCACCACATATGATCCTTCATCATCTGTCCTGAAGAATATAATTCATATTACCACATTTCTTCTAGCCCATAAACTATATATATATATATATATATAATATATTATCATATTTACAGATGATTACTGAGGGAGGGCTTCCAGTGCAGCAGTGATTTGTTTGACATGTGCTTTTCAGTCAGATACAGTTGCTTCTTCTACTGGGGGACATAAGCTATTTAAAAATAATATAGAAATAGTGTTCGGCTCTATTGAGCACTGACATAGTTTTAGGTGGTGTTACAAGATAAAAGTTCTAATAGGATCTCAAACCAGGTAGAACCACAAGAACTACCAGTCAAACTCAAACTCAAACTTTATTTATTTATAAAGCGCTTTTCATGCTCTTAGCAACACAAAGTGCTTTACACAATAAAATCAATTTAATGACAGCACCAAAAACCCCACGTCCATCCACCCTCACCCACACCCCGATCCCCACCTTTCTCTAAAAACTAAATAACTAGTGAGTAAAATGAGGAAATAATTACAAATTAGGTAAAAACTAGGTAAAAACATCTGGCTCTGCACTGCTGTTAATCGTAGGTAAACGATATTAACAGGATCCATCCACACCAAGAGCTCATGCCCTCAACGTCCATTGAGGACGCCACCACAGGAAAAGCTCAGTCCTCAGGTAAAGGCGTGGCGGGGTCCACAAAACAGCTGCAAGGCTACGGCATCGGACCCCACACCACCCAGACCGGGGCAGCCCCTGTGGCACCAATCCCAAGCCGGGATTGCAGAGCTCCCAGTGTGGAGGATCCCTATGAGTAAAACTAAGTCATGTTTATAATCATTTAACTCACTAATGAATAAATAGGTTGCTTTAAAGAGTAAAAAAAAAAAGTGTGCGCACCAGCAGGGTTTGACAGTGTGAGCCTGTGAGCCTCAGCTCAGGGCTAAAAATAAATCTATTTATCTTCAGATCCACAAAATAAATTAAATTCATAATTAATATTAAAACAATTATTTAACATCACAATTAGTTGCAGTTTTAAATAACTGGCCAAAAAATCATGAAAAGGAAGTAAACTTTTTTTTTTTTTATCTAAAGCTATTTGGTCCTTCTTTTTCTTTGTTTATATGATGCTCAAAATCTATTTTCCCTAAGGAAGGCACCCCAAAGGGATTATTAAAGCTAAGTCTAAGTCTATTTTGCCCTTAAATAAAATGTGAACTAGATCAAGAAAAATTATCAGATTTTTTTCTAAGTTTTAACCATAATTTAACGCAAAACAGTATGTCTGAAGTATACTTACAGCATTTAATAAAAAAAGTTGTTAGAGATGATAATTCTCCTTCATCTATGCTATGAAGAGCATAATGTTAGAATGAGAAAGCATGGGGTGCAGAAGCATTTTTAAACTAGATGTCAGCAAATGATTTAAACTTATTGAGTCGTTTTTTTGTACTCTGGGTTTTAACAAGCAGTTTCTTTTGTAAAACCCCAGTGTGCCAATATTTACCATTCACACTTCTCTAAAGTGCCGTCAGCACATTTAAATACAAAATACTATGTAAAAGTGGATTTTATCCCTATCTAGAACACATTAGACCTGAACTTGATCAAAAACTACATTTTCAAATCTGTACTGAAATATTGTAAACATGTAGATTTATTATAAACGTCTCTGATTTGTGAAACTTTTATTGTGAAAAGGCTAATTTTGGAAGCGTTAGATCATGTTGAAATTTTACCCAAATGATGCATTTTCTCTGAAAAGACATAAAACTTCATGCTAAACTATACAAGTTTCTACATAAGACACAAGTTTCAGAAGATAATACGTGTTATAAAGACGACCTGTGACAACTATTTATTTTTATTTTATTAACTTTTCTCCTTCCAAGCTGGATTTGCATGATGAGCTCCTGCTTTTCACTAAAAGAAAAAGTTTGATTAAAGCATTAATAATTTATCATTGTTTTCTATCTTGAGTTTTAAGATCTTTTAAAGAAATCGAGACAAATTTTCCTTTAACCTATCCGCTTATGGTCAACCAGCCTCCGTCCATCTTGCTCCTTTTTCTTCCAGAGCCTGTACTGGTATTAGACCAGATAGTTCCCCTTCACATATACAATTTTAATTACCTTTAGAGAAGTTGTTTTCTGTACTTAAACCTCATCAGAATGTTTTTGTTTGTGTTGTGTTTTCAGTTGTTGGTACCTGTTTGCTTGCTAAAAACACTTAGATGAGTCAGTGTAGTGGTTTTTTGCACTTCGTTTGTAACAAAAGCAAGTCTAGGTTTTAGGGTGCTGTGCGCCCAGAGAGCTGCCCAGTAAGATCATTTTGTACATTTAACTAATTTTATTCCTACATTTGTAAAAGAAAAACAAAAGACTTTTTGTAAAAGTAACTAAACTAAGAAATCTGACAAGAGTCCTTTAAATGCTCAGCACCCTCCAACAAGCTATGACCTTTCAAAAGTGTACCTTTGTCTTGCCTGCTAATTAGCAGGATAGGCTCCAGCCCTCAACCATGAGTTATTATAAGCGGTATAGGAAAATAAAAAAGGATCAGTCACAGCAAAAATGGAATAGATTGAAATAAATATAATTAAAAAAAAACATAGCTTAAAGCTAATTTCCGTGGTAAGTTTAGCAAATGTGTGCTTAGAGAAATTATTCAATATGGGGAGAATACATAAATTCTATGATTTATAGATAAATTATGTTGTCAATAGAACATTTTTCTTTATATGTCACACTTTGGAGACCCCTGTGTTAGACAGTTCCTACCGTCGCCATCTTGGCAGCGTCACGCATGTCGTAGCTAACTGAGCTAACTCTGATATCGCGGGTGCTAATATTGCTAAATGATGTAAGGGGGCTAAAGTTAGATCGCACTGTTAGCTGGTTAGAAATCATATTTGTGATACATTCTGCTTTCTTGCTGTGAATGTTGAATACCTGTCAAACAAAAGAATTACGGCTGATCGCAACCAAGCGGTCTCGCCCGTTGACTGCTGGGATTGGCTCCAGCCCCCCCGCGACCCCGTTAGGGACAAAGCGGTAGATAATGGATGGATGGCAACCAAGCGGCAACCTCTCTTGGAAAATGGAGCTTAAATTGCAGTTCTCCCCTCATCCACTAGGTGCTCCAAAGCAGAGCAAACCCTCAGAGTCCCATGTTAAAAGGACAACTTCACAGCAGAAATAAACATGTGTACAGCCTAATTCAAAGATTTATTAAGTCAATTTTTAGGCCAACTACATTCATTAGCCAGCTAGCTTCTGTTAAATCCAAGTTATCTCGGTTAGCTTTTAGCTACAGGCAGCTCAGTTTGATAAATGAAAATGATTCACACTCACAGTGTTGTGTCCAGTCGTGTCTCCTGAGTTGCCCGGTGATCTGTTTCCTGTTTTGTTTTGAAATTCGAACTCTCCTCTCAATTCAGGTGTCTTGACCTTCCTCTCTTTCCTGCTTTGATTGTTTTCACCTGTCTTTAATTTCCT
>JBAMIG010000021.1:2307911-2318571 GCA_037177335.1 Kiunga ballochi | reverse complement strand
GATGGGGTCGTGTTTGTGTTGTTCTTACTGTGGTATCCACTGCTGTGACTACTGTAGCTGGAACATGTGTTGAGGCAGAGTCCCGTGCCTGAAGCACCACACAGCCCTGGGGTCCCAAAGTGATGATGACCATCCTGCAGCCTCTCTCCAGCAGCTCCTGAGCGGCGCGATGCGCTTCTTCCACGTTGTGAACTGGGCAGCCGGTCAGCAGCTCAGCCTGTGTTCGTGTAAACAGATCAGAGGGAGGGAAATACAATTAAAGAGAGAAAAAAACCTAACCTGGTGAAGGATAAATAAAAAACTCATGGTGGAAAACCCCCAATGCTAAACCAGAAACCACCCACTGCATTTAAGTAAAAGCAACTGTTCTCTATTTAAAATAAACAGTTTTATCATCCCAATGAACTCAGTTAAATATATCACCAGCATTTCTGTCTACAGATCTTTAATTAGGAGTCTGTTTCTTTTTTGTTGTAGCTCACTGTTCTGTGATGAGTCAGCTCCTAATTACACACTGACCGTGGTCAGACAGATTCATAAAAGCGTCTGAGGATTTGCAGGAACCATCAGTGGTCTGCAGGCCACACTTTCTCAAAGAGAAGATGCTCTGACTTCATCTGGCTCCAGCATGACTAAGCTGTGACAAAGCAGAGCGCAGCAGCTGATGAAGTCAGAGCCACAGTAGCGCTCCTCAGAGTCTCTGACAACACAAAACACATCACTGTTTTCTGCTCAGCTTTGATTCTCCTGACCGATGCTGTTTTCATACTGCAAAGACATAAAATGCAACCCTTACAAAACACCATTTCATTACTTTAATTGTATATTTATATATTACATTAAATGTTAAATTACATTAAATATTATAATTAAAAATAAAAAATGTCTTCCAGTTTTATCATGCACAAAGTACGTTATCCTCTGGTGTGTTAAAACATCCTGTAAATAACTTCACTGCACACATTTCTCCTGATGCTTTTTCTACACAGAATGAATCTCTTGAAAGTGGTTTCTACAGTTTAATCTGTTATAAACACGCCTGTGAAAGAGTTGCACTAAATTAAAAACATGAAAAACATTTATTTTTATTTTAAAAAGCTAAAATATCTGGTCTTAACCTGAATTATGCATTCATTTATCTGCACTTTCACTCAATGTCTTTTTTCCTCAGTATTTAAAGTGACTCTGTGAGAAGCACCGGCAGCATTTAACACATCCACATGAAAGAGAACATCTCATCAGGCTCGTATGAAAGCGTGCAGCGGCTCCATTTAAGCGCTCCTCAGGTGGACATCAAAGATACCCCCCTCTGCAAAGCATGTGGGCTGAGGATGAAAAAGCGTCTGCACTTTGTCATCAGTAAGCCTCCCTTTCACCCCTCCTACCCCCGAGCATGAGCACGACACAATACAGACCACACACACACATTTACCTGTACAGACAGTGTGCTGATTACAGTACCGCACGGATGGGTCAAAACGCAGCTGCCATGACTGCTGAACAGACCACGACCCCCCCCATCCCTCCTGTGATCTGTGAAAGTGAACCCGGGACACTTCAAAAATAAACCGGCGAGCGTATCAGTGCTTTGAGAGCCCGCAGCCACCCCGCTGCAGTCGGATGCCAAAAGAGAAAAAGCCGTTTTGTTAGTCATCAGCTTCATTCCAGGGCAGGGAATCAATCTGCCTCCCTGTGCGTGCACCAGCAGAACTACCGCTTTCTGCACTCATTTTCTTTCCTTTTTTAAAGCATATGTATAACATCGCTAAAAACGTGGGTGTATGTTCAAGAAAACAGCAGTTTATGCTTAAAAAGAGTTTTGTGTGAAGATTGTTCTCTCCTTAGCTTCACTTTTACTGATATTATTTATCCTCACAACGGATTTCTCACTTCTCAGCTTCCTGTTGTTTCAGATGTGTCCACATGCGTCCACAAGAGCTGCTGTCCTGCTGGTTTTTATCTATACCTGCTCCAACGCACCTTAAATAGACCCAACTATCAGTGAAATTCTGCACATTGATTCATTCCAGCCCGTAGGAAAAGTTCTCCAGGCTTCCTGAAGGACTTTCCTTTTGCTGTTTCCTTCCTTCTGGTCTCTGTCCACATGATCCCACACTGCTGCATGGAACTAACCGAAGTCCAGGTTTGTGTCATTTATCACGGTGATCCTGCGGTCCAGTTCTCAAAGCCCACTGATCTGATCAGATTTGTGTAAGAGATCCATTTAATATCATCCAGGTGTGTTTCAGCAGGTAAGGCTAAAACCAACCAGGAGAGTGGGCCTTTAGTACCAAGGTTGGGAATCACAGCTTACTTGACAGCTATGTTTCCATGGAGACCGTTTCTTAGGAGACTTCAGCCATAAGTAAATGGGTCAACAGGAGGTCCAGATTCTTCTCCCCAGTCCTGGTTCAGATCTTTCTTGAATTTATCCCCATTAAACAGAAAATTAACTAATAATTAATAGATAAAATAATAAATACATCTAAACTAATACTACATAAATGTTTTTTAATTAAATGAATTTATTCATATTAAATAAATGAAGCAGGGGTAATGCCTTAAATTAGGAGCCTTTTTATGCAAGTCATAAAGTCCAAAGATAAACTCTTAAGGGTCACAATAAAATCTGGCAGCTGAGGAGCAAAATATAAAGAAATGAGGTGTGGATGAAGATGTTGGCCGTCTTCTAAAGCAACCGGATATTCATGCAAACCAGCCGTCGTGTTTCCAAAGCATGACGTGAAACGGACCCGTCACAGAGCTGATAGGAGTTTCTGCTTTAACTACGGTGTTTAAATAACTGGTCTCCTCTGTCTGTTTCCCTGAAGTATTTCTGCTCGTCTCACATGCAGAAAATCTCCCGGTGTGACGTGAACATGTGAATAAGCAATAAGCGAAAGGAAATTTCACACTTTTCCAAACATTTTCACATATTTTCTGCTGTTTATGTGAAAAAAAGGCTTAAAACAAAAGGTATCTGGTCCTGCCGGGGCGTAGAGTCATCATGTACAACATGAAAAGTTTTACAGATGTTTTCTTAAATAAAACAGGGAAATAAAATAATAAAAAGAGAACGACTTGTTTTATACCTTTATGAGCCTCTGATACAGTCCTATATATTTTTATTCCTCCTAGTATCATGTTATGCCTGGATGGCATGTCTGTGTGGAGACATCACACACTTTAGGTTCAGTCGATGTTTATTTCACTCTTTAAATGTGACTCCGTTCAGAGTGTCAGCAGAATACTAATACCTGTCCCTGGGTGGTGTATTTCTCTGCTCTTTCAACCCCTTCATGATGCATAATAAATAACATGACAGCACCTTCGTGACCTGACACCCGTGAAAAAAGAGGGAAGACATGCAAGGCTTTCGTCAACTCTCCCTTTCATGCTCCCACACCTGGCGACGACAACCTCGACGCCCTGCATCACCACATCAAATAAAGACTCCCCGGCAAACTCGCATCCACTTTATCCCCGAGGGGATGACTGACTCAGCCAAAGAGCACATCTGCCTCCATGTTTTTACTGCTGTTCCCATCTATCCTGCCCCCCGCGCCGCTCATCTGTCACCACCTGACAGTCAACACTCAGGGTGCCTCCACAAGGTTTTACTGTAAAAGGGTGGAGACATACTTGTTCTCTTCTTCAGGATGAAGAGTTTACACGGCTGGATGGAGGCTACAGGAGGGTCATTGATTTGCCAGCGGGGTTCATAACCCGGGATGAGCAGATATGTCAGGGCTTGTAGTTCTAACACCTCCCATCACTTCCCTCCAGTGCTGCTGATTGGGTATCAGTTTATTTTATGCACTATCCAATCATGCACGAGGAAAAGTGGAGGGCTTGTAGTGTTGATCTGCTTTAAGCTGCAAAGTAGCTTAGAGCAGACAGCTGTAAGCAAGCATCACCAAAACACAGATCATTAACTGACTGTTAGCTGGTGAGGTTACAGGTAATCTGTTTGAGCTCCTCCACAAGCTAACTTTTCCTGCCCTCAAATCAATTTGGTGAAGTTTGAAAGCTTTTTATTCAGGTTGCAAAAAGCCTGAGGCAGAAATGCTGGAAAAAAAAACATCAAACATAAAACAAAGAAAGTCTTTTGCTTTCAGAGTGGACCAGAAAATATTACTGTTCCCAGGTGAGAAGGCTGAGAGGCTTTAAGGACAAATATAATCCAAGCTCCTGTCGAATGGAGGTTGCAGAGAATCAGCACATATGCATCCTAGAGTTTTATATATTTATATATATTCCACAGAAAGCAACTTTCTTTTTTTATTATTTAAATGAATTTTAGTGGAAGACATTAATATTGTGAACTCAAACTCTAATAATGCATTTAATTGTAAAACTGTAGAAAAAAAAGAATATATTCCTGACCATGTTAACGTGTCACCCTAAATACTTAAACAGCTCCAGTTTGTCTTTCTGTGAATGTCCAACATGTTACAGCAACATGTTTTTATCCACATGTTTTATTAATAGGCATTGATGTTTCTGTAGTTGTAAAGCAGGATGAATGAAGCAGCAGTAACTGGAGTCAGGAAGTGATCGTCTCCTGCTCTCACTGCAGCTAGAAGCTGGATGCTGCGTGAGGACTGACCCTCTGGATGAGGGATGAGGGTCTTATGCAGCAGCTACTGCTGCTACCAGTACACTAAACCAGTACACTAAACCTGCTAACATCACCCCCATGTCAGATGAAGGCATGAATGATCACCTCCATCTCAAATGAATGGACTCACTGGGACCAGTCTGGAACACATCAGCCTCCCTGTGTTTATAGACACAGAGAAGCGAAAAAGACAAAAACAGTTGCAGTTGTTGCCCCATCGCTCCTCCCATCCCATGGAAATGGAGGTATGTACTCCCTATTAAGTTTTACTGTTAAGAAAACTCCCTCCTGCGTCGGTACATGTGGTAAGCCGGGGCCTTCTGAGGCTGGTGGCGGCTCGGGTGGTGGGCATGGCTGCCTCTGGCTGGTCTGGGAATATGAGATCCCTACAGCTACCACCAGCTCCTATTCTAGGGGGAGGTGTGCTTCCCTCAGGACCTACATCTCCTCCTCATTCGCCCTCACACACACAGGTAGGGATGTGGGAGGGCGGCACATGCCGGGTGTTGTGAGGGGGTCCATCAAGGTGGCCCTGATAGATGCCTGCTTTAACGCTGGACAAGTAAAATAAAAGGTTTTACTGTGAAACTGTGAGTAACAATAATAGTTGTACAACCTGGTTTTCTCCTAAAACATTCCTCTATCCGTTATAACACGCACCGTACTGTGTAAATAATGGAACATTTCAAATGTCATTAACGTGCTCATTTAATGGAAACAATGATAAAAACATCACTTAGGTTTTAAAAGACATACTTATTGTCTCGCTTATGTCAGAAGCAGTTTATACTGTAGTTTTTTAAGATAGTTTTCTTTTATTTGTTGCATCTTGAAAGTGTTGCTGCAACAACACTTAAATTTCCCTCCAGATATTTAGTATTTCGATTCTGACGCATGTCTCCACTTCTGCACAACTATGTGGGAAGGTGCCACAATAGCAGATTTCAGATTAATGCGACTCATTTGCCAAGATAACTGTTTGCAATCCTCATCGCTTCAACGTGTTACAAACACAAGGAAATGAAACAAGATATAATAGAGAGAGAAAATATAGCCCTAAATATGACATTTGATATATTCCATAGAAGTTGCTTTTAGACTGTTGATGCAAACGTAGAAGAAAATGCATTACAGTGAGCTCCCCCCATATACTGTAATGCAATGCAACTTTATTTATAATGCAGTTTAAAAACAACAAAGCTGACCAAAGTAACACAATGTGTACAGTTAAAACTAAATAGAATAAAATAACATATAAGGAGGTATAAAAGTGTAAAATACAAGAAAAAAGTCAAACAATTACAATCAATTAAAATTAATCAGACTAAAATCTGATAAAATGTCAACAGGTCTCTATGTGCAAAGATTTAAGAACAGACACAAAGGAGGCCTGTCTAACACATAAAGCTCATTATAAAGCTCATTTCACAGTTTAAGGCATCCATCCATTCATCCCTCTGAGCTTAAATAGAAAGGAAAACAGCTGCATGTGCAAATAGTGGAATAAAGTATAACTATATAAAGCTGTTGCTCCATTCAGCTTCCTCACTGGATAAAAAATAAACTCCTGCTGAATTTAATTACAACTTTCTGCATCTCAGCAGGTTTAACATAACTATATTTACATTCTGTTTTATTTAGTCTAAATATATTTTATAGTAATATGTTCCCATGTGCTTCATATATAACACACAGCATAAGAACCTGAACTGAATAAATAAGTGATCAGCTGTTTTTACTGTTCCCCAAACTTCAACACATTAGAGTAGATGAGGTTATACTGCAAACTGCAGATGTTCAGAAGCAGGAAGTGTTTTTTTCAACTGTTTTATTTTAATGTGTGTGACTGGTTTCAGTTTCTTCTGCTGTGAATGTCTGAGAAACACAGAGGTGTTGTGAGAGGGAGCATGCATTTTGTGGTGATAAATACTGTGTGAGTGTGTGTGAATCATCACCTCATACCTCAGACTCATTACAGCAAAACACATCAGAGACGCCATAGAAACTGGGATCCAGTTCAGGAATGGCCGGTGCTGGGTTGAATATCGTCTTCACTGAGAGACACAAACATTAAAATCAGCATTTCTGAGCCAGATCTGGCAACCCCTTCAAAAGGATCTATAAGTTGCACTTTATTAATAAAATCAGCGTTTTGCCGACGTCCTGCAGCATTTTGCAGGTTTTGTGAGGGAAGAGGCTTCAACATGACATGTAACCACATATATGTGTGTCAGTGTGTGGGTGTAATGAGTTGTGACCCTCTCTGTGCGTTAAGGAGCACGAGAGAGCGAGAGTGTGTGTCAGGAGTAATCCCCTGTATGTGTTGCAAATCGCTGTCTGATGCATATTCATGAGCAGAGAGCATTAATGCATCTAATACCGTGATTTCTGTGTATGTGTGGGGATAAGCCCAGCTTGACGAGGCGATTAATTCTGATATCTCTGTGTACAAAATAAAGCCCTGCCGGAGTGTGAGCGTCTGAGGGAAATGTACGTATCGGTGCTGGTGACATCAAAGTCTGTTGTGCCAAAGTGTGTGTGTTTGCGTGGGCACATAGGAGAGCAGCTGCGTGGGTTTGCGACGGGCTATGGCCACCTGGCGCTTTGAGGTACATGCTGGATGCTCGTGAGCGAGAGAGGAAATAATGTCTGTGTTTCACATGCACGACTTGTGGTGTATTCATGTTTATGGACAGGACTCAGGGAAGTGATGTCTGACTCTTTCCCTGCAGAGATTTCTCTGTTTAATCTAAGAACTGAACATCTTTCAGGTGATGAAGGGTTTTAATGTAACATTAGATTCATACACTTTGATTTGCTTTAAATAACAATATAGTGAATTCTTGCAGATACAACCACCTAAACCTGCACATTTTTCTCATCTGTAGTTCTAGTTTTATCTACATTGGGTATATGATGAAGCTGTAGCAGTCAGATGAGACATTACACGACTGTTTGGGTTATTTTTTCTCCCTAACCTTCCAGTTTCTGCTGCTTATCGCTGACTGAGACATCAGTTTGACCAGACATCCTGATACCTCCTCCACTGAGCTTTTCTAAGTCAAGGACTGATAATTATGGACTGCAAATCTTCTGATGTGAGAGGTCAGAAGATTTGGATATTTATGGTGCGTTCAAGTTGTCTGGGAATTCAAAGTTGTCACGTCATCACCAGGTAGTTCCAGCTTAGAAAATATTGACGCCTCTGAAGTAGCCTGTTTGTGCACATTTACAATCCTGTTCAAAGGAAGAAAATCACAAATCCTCTGTAATGTTCGCCATGCAAATATAATTTAGCACAATATGACTCATAAACAACACATGATGAAGCCATTTTTAAGAACAAATCTGCTGCAAATGCATAATTATGGATTATACCTTACTGCTGTTTCAGCTGGCTCGTGTGTGTTTGTGCTCGAGCGTTGGGTCTGCAGATAGCAGGTATCGCACCAGTAATCACCAGGTCAGAGTTTTTTTTGATGGTTTGCTTCAGTTCTGGTAAATATTTCCTGTTTTGGAATCATTCATTCAGCTATAGACCCAACAACTTATACGCATACATATATAATTCCCCTCTGACCAATCAGAAAGGGAATGCTTCCATCTAGGTGCATTTACTTTACTGGGATGCATTTTGGGTCAGAACAGAACCTACACAAAGCCTACACCAACCTGACGCCGCAGCCACACAAGTATTAACCTGCCTTTAATGCGAAAGGGGCTCCATGTCTGTTTATTTTCTCTGTGTGAGCAACAATGTATGATTAGATGTGTGCTTTGATTTGTTCTGTGATTATTGTGTGAGGCTTTTTGTGCTGCTGTTAGGCAAGAAAAGGGTTTTATAGATAAAGTGCCAGAACTAACCTTATGCAGTTACCTCTAGCTCGGTCCTGGAGGGCCACAATCCTGCAGGTTTTCTGTGTATCCTTGGTCTAACACAGCTGACTAATCAGTCATTATGCTGAACTTGATTGGGATTGGGTTTATTTAATGGAAGCCAGATGTGTTGGAACAGGAATACATCAAAAATCTTCAGGACAGCGGCCCCCGAGGACCGACTTTGCACGCCCCTGCTCTAGAGTATAAATGCAGCTTTATTGGAACATGGTAGACATCCACCAAGCATCCAAAATTCCCACCCTCCTGCACTAAACGATACATAAAGCAGTTTGAAAATGAGTCTTTGTGTATTTAAGAGCCTTTAGCAAACGTTTCTCTCAGTAGGCATTGACTAAAAGTAGCCCGGATGCAGCGTTGTGCACATTTTGGGAGGCTTCATATTCCTGCTTTCTGCTCATCTGTGACATTTAACAGCTGAACTTCCCAGACAGACTTTGCTTTATGATCCTAATGTTCAATGTTTTATTCCTTTCAGAGGCCATTGCATCCTTTTCCCTCCAAACTGCATGGAAACTGCAGCAGTTTTCCCTTCATGACACTCAAATGGAAAACTAATCATTAAACCTGTTTATTACCAATAATCTAAACAAACAGAAACAAGAAAAACCTCAAATCCTACATAAGGAATTTATCAAACAACCAAAGTATTTCAGAAACATGGATGTAAAGAGGAAAAACAAAGAAAGCA
Organism: Kiunga ballochi; assembly: GCA_037177335.1. Taxonomy (NCBI): domain Eukaryota; kingdom Metazoa; phylum Chordata; class Actinopteri; order Atheriniformes; family Pseudomugilidae; genus Kiunga; species Kiunga ballochi. The sequence goes on along the minus strand of JBAMIG010000021.1, from coordinate 2,309,362 downwards.
TCACTGATTCATGTAGGAATAGGGACATATAATCTCTGCAGGTAGACGTCTAGGTGCTCATCAGATTTACAAGCAGGGATTAACTAGAAACCAGCTGGAGATGGAATCTGATCAATACCCACATGAGAGCAGCTTGAGTGAAATCCCTCATACACGAATGCATGATGGAATCTGCCTCACGCATGTGTCGGGCTCCTGCTCTGCACGTCACATACACTGACGTGTCGGGTCTCAGGTTGCTTTGTTTGGCTCTCCAGGTGTTGGTGAAACCACACACACACACACACACACACACACATGCGCTACAGCTGCTGGGACAGATGTGGCAATTCTGGGATGTGTGCTTACTGAGTCATGTCTGGCAGCGGAGTGAGTGTGCGTTTGTGTGTCATGACTCGGAGCTTTTATGCTCGCAGGTTCAAAGTCTGGTCGCACATGAGCTGGGAGAGCAGTCAGTTTCACCAAATACACAGATGTGTGTTGATGTAGTTGGTTTCAGAGAAAGAAGGATGAAAAACAAGGCCAGAGTGAAAACAGTAAGACATGCTTGCACGCTCACAAAAGAAATGAGTCATCAGCGAATGTGTGGAAGAGCTTTAAGAAGCTCTAATTGCATCTGGGGAGGAATATAATAGCGGCTTCTTGCTTAGACAAGGAAGAGGAGGAGGAAGAAGGGGTGAAAACGGAAGGAGAGAGAAAGAGTGACAGCAAAACTCTCACTGCTTCCCTCATCCTCATTTAATCCATTAACTCCAGTATTAAATGTTAGGTTGCAAATAAATGATGCTTCTTAGAGTTTTACCAAACATGTGAAGGGAAAACTTTTCTGCATAGGTTACAGAGACTTTCTGGGATCGGGCATCCGCTGTACGTGTTGCTCGTTGGTGACATTTGCGTAGGTTCAGCGTCGCTTCACCCCCGCGTCGTTACCTCCCAGCCGCCAAACCCATTAACACCCATTCCCCCAGAGAGCTTCACACGCAATGCCCTGGTGTGGCAACGTGGAGGTGGCATCTTTGCCAAGCAACTCCGATCGCCTTGCATCTCTTCAGGCGCCTCATGGTGAGTTGGAGCCCGTGGTACAGTCGACATGGTGAGGAGGAAGGGGAGGGGGATGGCGCTCAGAGAGGCCATCTGGGTATTCCATCTGTAACACGTTTGTGGCACCGGCTCCATCGCTCTGGCGGCATGCAGCGAGCGATTATGGACGACAGGCCCTGATGACGAAGGCGCGAGGCTCCCCAGACGTCTCAATGACGCGAAGGGCTGCTAATAATAGCATGATTAGCTCAGGAACCTGCTGATGAAATGAAGCTGGAGAGCGAAACTGGACTGAATGTCAAAATGCCGCCGTGTTGGTGAAAAAGTGGATGAATTTTCATTCTGGGGTTTGATGCTTATATAGAAGATGTAAAAAGTGTTACTCCATCTACTCATCCATCTATCCATCC
>JBAMIG010000021.1:2260633-2274489 GCA_037177335.1 Kiunga ballochi | reverse complement strand
TTCTACGTCACATTTATTTATATAAATCCCAAACGTTGCTTAGTGAAGTATTTAGGTCATTTTAAGGCCTGTTTTTTACGTAAGCAGCTTTATAAATGAGGCATTTTAAGCAAAGATGGTGCAGAAATGTTCTGAAATTCTGAATGTGTAATTTCTCTGTGAATTCTTTGGGGTTGATCCTCTTTTTTTTCTTTATTTCTGCTCTCTGAGCCATCACCCACTGCTTTTGTCTTCTGATGAGGACGGCACCAACAGCAGTAAAGGGAACCAAAACGGCAGCTCCAAAGCACGACTGCATGTTTAATGTCTCCATTCTGAGATTTGACAAAAATCACAGCTTATTTGCTAAACAACATTCAGTGCAAATCATAACTATATTTTGTCAAAATGTAATAAAAATCCTTTTATTTAGCAAATCGTAGCCGTCAGGTAGCTACGATGCTTCTGCCTGGCTTTGCTAAGCTATCATAGCTATTATGGCCGCTACACTTTTTCAGTGAGTCATAAGAATAAAACATTTCCACCTTCAGAAACTCCTGGCTTTTAGTGTTAATCATGAAAAGATGTATTTTAAAAGGACCGCTTTGGGTTTTAGCAGCAGGCTTATTAGTTTAAAGCGACTACCTTGCAGCTGGAGCTGCTTTTCTGTTGCCCTGAGCTATTTTTGCAGCAGACTAGCATGGTGAAGCTAAATTCCCCTGCTTGTGTCAGAGTCTGGGAGAAGAGATGGAGCAGAATTGCTCATCGTCTCATAAATCCAGCTGTGCACACAAGGGGAAGTACCGCTGCAGAGCCAGTGCTTTGCAGCCCATCGCTTGTTTATTTTCTCACTTATACTCTTGCTGTGTTTTGCACTTCACGCTTTCATAATCTCCCTTCATCCCCCCTCTGCCTGACATCCTCCCTCTTTTTTCAGTCCAGTTTCAGTAAGGACATCCCCTCTAAGTGTCAAAAAACTCCAAGCAATTCCTTAAATTTCCTCCCTTCCTGTTTTTACAAGCAGTACTGTTAAGTGTGAATAACTGGAACTGCTTTTCTGTACAGGGTTGATTTTAAACACGTTGCATGAATGTGGGTTTAATGTTTCTGCTTGTAACGATTAGGAACACATTTTTCTGTGTTGCTGACTCTCGTGGCTTTCTGTGCAGAAGAAGCCGGTTCTGGCTTTTGTTATCCAGTACGGGTAAACATTAAGCTCATTTTAGTTCCTCTGTCATTGGCTGGTAGAAATTTTGATGTCTCAGCAACACATTGCTCTTGTTTACAGCACAGCAAGGGTATCATTAGCTTCTGTGTTTGGACTTGTCTCTCCCTGCTGTCATCAGGCCTTTACAAGGTTCCTTATGCACGTTTCTGTTTGGACAGAAAAATGTACACCATGCACACACAGGATGGTTGGGACAGTTTGGTTTAATATGACATCAATGTTTGAAATAGTTTTTGTAAAAGGTTTCCATTTCCAGCAGAACCAGTATGAGCTTCCTGAGAGCCAGTAAATGGGGATTTTTTTTTATTTATACAGCACCTTTCAAAGTGCTTTATATGGAGACAATAAAAGCATTATAGATGTAAAGAAGAATGTGGGGCTAATTAACACTTCCCTTTGTAAATGGATGAATCTTCAACCATTACAGCCTATATTGTTTAATTTATTCATAATGTTAGGATGAAGGTTGGGCATGCAGATACGGAGGCAATGCGGAGTTTATAGTTTAGCATCAGGTTCAGATTAGCAAACATAGAGACGGTCATTATATTCTGATAGAAGCAGTAAAATAGTAAATCAGGTGGATTTACTTCTCTTTCTGTGTGGACAAACAGAATCCCTGGAAACGGATTGAATTATGCTCATAGAGAATGTGTTACGTGTAGTTTCCATCATCTCTTCTGAAGTTCAGGATAAAATTAAGTCTTTGCTTGCACTAATGCACAGTTCTTTGGCTGCTTGGTACCTTCTCCCCACGCTCATTACGACCCAGTCACGATTAGCTGTGGGATGGCGTCTGTTTCCTCTGGGCTGGCTGGGTTAGCTAGTCTGGATCTGCAGTAGGCCATTGCATAGGGTCCAATCCCAAATCCAGGAGGTTCTCTATGAATATTCTGGCTGTGTGAGGGAGAGCATCGGCATCACAGAGGATGACGTTAGGTCCCAGATTCTGGATATACGGGATCACCTCAGATCCAGAATATCATTCCAATACGTCTGTCGATTAGGTGCTAGTCACAGACCTGAATGCCAGCAGGAGAAGGTTGCAGGGGATTAGCTGTGTTGGATTATGGAGTTCTTTGTTTCTTTATCTTAGTTTGCTTTGTAACAAGCAACCATTTAAAAAGCATTTGATTAAAATCTTTTACTCTTTGTAGTTTTCTAACTCTTCCCCAAATGTTTGAAGGGTACATGAGTATCACTGTGAGCAGTTCCAGCATGATTATTTTTGTTCCATTTTCAGAAAATAAAAAGATCAGTGGACCTCCCAAACAGTTCTGCCATTAAACTAACTACCTCCCTTTGATCACGTCGCCACTGTCACAGTGTAGGAACTCAAACTACGGAGACAGCAACAACCCAGAGCTCCTCTTACCTCTGTGATTATTGAGGGAAGTCCTTTCAACATTCAACCCACAAGCCATGAGGGATAAAAGAGACTAAAATGCACCAGCTGGATGATGAGAGACCACATGTCCCATGAATAAACCTCTTACAGCAGAACAGCTCCATTAGGCATGGAATATGAGCAGAGTCTGCCACAAATATATGGAGGTTCACTGCTGCATTGTTGTAAGGCTGGAAGCAACAAATGAAAGCTAAATAGCATCCAGACTGTGGCTAATTGGCCACCAGTGCTGCTCCCCACCTCAGTGCTTTGCTCATTGTGTGAGGCTTGTTTATAGCTGGTCACTCATGTCAACCGTCACACCAGCATTACGACTCTCATCACTTTTTCTATGCTGAAAGCCTGCTGTCACTTTAAGGGGTTGGAAAGGGTCAAATAGTTATACCTGTTTTAGTGCTGATTAAATATTGGGGAATTAAATATTTCTTGATTTAGTTCCAGATTTAAAATGTGTATTTAATGTAAATATGTATGACATTGTGTAAGCTCACTGGCTATTTGGTTGGTTAAATTATTCATGTTGCTTTTAAAGCTGTCTTAATTCTTGTTGGGATTGATTTAAAAAGATCTCTGAAACATTACTCAGATGTTTTGCTGCATATATGAGACTGGTCTGGCTGCAGAGCTCCACTGTGGGGACCGTTCAGGTGCAAAATGACAAAAACCAAACAAAATGCACCAAAATGTTGGTATAAACACGACATCCAGCTGATTTCCACATTTAAATCAGTCGGCTATGCAAAAGCATCAAACTGTATGTGTTAAAAAGGTTCTTTATGTTATTTACAGCGTGATCCTGATGGTTCTAACAGCAACACAGAGGTTATAACACGCTGCTGGCAGATCTGTCCTTTGCATTTGGTTTAGGAAATCTGTGCACTTTCCTGATGCAGCTGAGTTTAAAAAGCCTTTGACTCCTCCGGCACGGTGGAGGAGATGGCCTGCACCGGAAACATCAGCCCAGTGGCTTTCTGACATCAAGCATCTCCCTGCAGATCCCTATGAGAATCTCCTGTTCCACCCCATCCCAAGGTTACTCTGTGGAGAGGACACTGGTCCACAGGACAGGAAACTCCTCATCATGCTGAAACGTTTGGTCTGAGCCTTGTGGCTTGATGCATTATGCTGATGGAAGTCTCCATCAAAAAGGACACATGGACCTAATAAAGTTGCTTGATGTGACATAAGCAGCAATAACACAATGTTAGTCTATATTTTAATTGTTGCTGCTGGGAAATATCCAATGCCTCCAGGGAACTGGTCCTCTAGCTGGTTTGTCCCTAATCTTTTGTTTCTACTAGTTGGTTAATAAAGTTTTCTTGGAAAGTTGAAAAAAAAGCCGCAGCTTTTACAGGTTTTACAGATCTTTAACTGTGGTGTGTGTCATGGCACTGGTGCTTACTTAAACACTACACCAGGCGGCTGTGGGTGCTGTGGGATGGAAATTAGGTTTGCAGCAGCAAAGCTCATCATGTTTCACATTAGTTTCTAAAACTGCACCATATTCCACACCTTCACTTTTAATCTGCTCAGGCTTTGTGGTGGACATGTCTGCTTTATGCTTTTTATAAGCGTATCGTCATCGGTCTCATGTTTTCCTATTTGATGATAGCAGGGAAAATTCTTAAAAAGATCTGGTAGCAGCTTGCCAGATATGAATCAGAACGCACCCATCCAGCCAGAAACCAGGTCACCTGAACACCCGGTAAGGAGGAGGTGACTTGGAGGGATGTGTTACCGGACTTACTGACAGAAACGCAGGCCCACGCGTTCTTAGGAAAAGATGACCAGATGAGAGGAAATGACACCGAGAGCAAAAAAGGAAGGGAAATTAAGGAGCAGCACTGCCTACAACTGATTACGCATCATGTTTCATCACGGCTGCTTTTTCAGTAAGTGATGACAGAAAACATGCAGCATTCATAAACATGTCTCTGCAACATTACAGGAAAAATGAGATTCTGAGAGGAGTTCATCTGGGCAGCATATCTGAGGATGAAGAAGATTTTGTGGTTGCATTTATGGGCCACTGTTTGTTTGTATGATGTTAAATTTGCTGCCACCCATTATACACTTTCCATACACACCCACTGCATGATGAGCCATGCAGGTTGTCCGTTTGCTTGCTCAGTCACTGCTAATCATATCAATTGTTGATTACGGACAGTTATTTGTATAAAAATCCCAAAGTGGGACCGAATACCTAAAAAACAGTTCAGGTTAGCAGCAACCCTGCTGGATTTCCCTGCATGCAACACAGAGGGAAACTGAAGATGCCACTAAAAAGACAAAATACAGCCTTTATCGTCTCCAAACTACCATGAGATAAGAGTTAGTGTGCAGCACAGAACTGTTATCTCTAACTGCACTTCTTTTTTACTCACCCAGGACTCCCATTTGTCTGTCCTCTTTGTCCCTTCTCTTTGTGTGCAGGGTATCATTTCTCTGGTCTAGACTTGCCCAGTGATGCGTGCATGCACTTAGCTGTTTGGGGAGTTTCCCGGCGTTAAATATGCTTGTGCCCGAGAATGGGTTTAACCTTGATGGCCTCTGCACACAACCTCAACATGTTTCCACTTATCCGGCCTGCAGTATTGTGCCGTACAGCAGCGTATGGGCTGTTGTGTAGATGTGTTCATTAGGTTTAACGTCAGTTTGTAACTTTTATTAATGCAGTTAAAATGTCTGCTTAAATCTGTCAAAACGTAGTTTTTTTCAGTACATTATAAATTCCTGGGATAAAATACCAGTTAGAAAAAGACATTATTTAAAAGAGAGAATAAAAATGTAAAGGTTTTTTATTTATTTATGACATATCGGATATTTTTTAGTGCTTTAATCTTCAGAATTTGTGGCATTTAGTGTCCAAAAAACAAAGTTTGTTATCAGATTTTGGTCCTACCTTAGTGAGAAGCACATTTGAAGCTGCTTGAGCCTTAACCCTTTTCCATCACGGGCATCACAGTTACACTGCAGCGCATGTGAATTTCAGACTACCACACACCTCACTACTCCTTTCTATTTTAATTATTGCCCCATTACTAATGAATATATCTATTATTACGATTCTAATAGGATTAAATTATGCACAAGGTGTAATGTCTTTGAAACTAGCCATCATTTTCACTGCTGTCGATCGAACTGCTCACAGGTATTTCCTCAGATATTACAGCTTAATGCTAATATCTGACAATGTGACTACACATCCATGCTAATCGAGCTAACTGTCCGCCTATCAACAGAGTTGATTCAGTTGCAGAAACAAATATGCTGTGCTATCGGCTTATTTAGATTTATTAGCAGAAAATAAGCAGGTGTGCAGAGCACGTTTAGAGTCTTTAGAGAAATGCAGGTCAGAGATTGTGTAGTCCTTATCACGAGCTGGAAGGACTTATTTCTATGTGCTTTGTGGAACCAATTAAATTAGAAACGATTAGAAAAGATGGGTTTTTCTGGATTGATAACGGGTTTTGGTGGATCTTTAAATGAATCAGGATGCAGTTTGTGAGATGCACCTTTTCGTGCTAATTCATGAAGCTTTTCAGACTTTTCTTCTATATGACTGCATTTCTTTGGCTTTGTGGCTTTTTACTCTGCAGAAGCTTCCATTGTTACATGTTCATAAACGTAGGCTGTGATCAGAACGGACTTTTTATTCTGTGTTCAGAATGTGACGGGATGGTGGACATGTTATGATTTGGTTCATTTGGGGGTGGATGGTACCTTTTTCTGCTGATAATGACTCAATCTGTTCTACCAAGTCAACAGCTTTTTCTCCTCTTTTGCTAAACCCAAAATGCTTTAAAACCTACGTGTTATATTCATTTAAACAAATACTGACTGGCCTGCAGGCTGCCTGTAATAGGAAATGATATAAATAGTGGAGGTAAGTCTTCATCCACATCATACAGGCCTGAAAAGAGTCGGCTGAATCAGAGCAGTTCTGCTGCTCTTTTAAACAGAAAACACAAATATCCATTAAACGCTTTAAACACTAAATAAAGAGTTATTTGCCTCCAGTCCAGACCTAAAACAATGGTTTTATTTATTGTTACACGGTTAGCTGTTTCAGCATACCAATGCTAACACAACAGTATTTACATCATTATAATTTATAAAAGTAAATTATTATCCTTTATGTTCTACATAATTTGTGCATTTTTAATGTCTACCCAGTACTTTTATTTTAAAGCAGTGAGATGAATAAAAAACAGGTGTGTATGTTCTTTGTTTGACACTTTATGCACAAGCCTTTTATGAACCATTTAAATCAGATTAAGATGGATTTTACATGTAGTTCACCACACCTGGAAAAGATTTATATTTATTTTTATTTAAAAACACTGCATTCATTTAAAAAGATTTATCCTAATAATAAAAACAATAACCGAATATAAACCACATTAATAATTATTTTAATTTTAAAATGATATTTGCACAGTGATCAGTAATTATTAGGCACCTAGTGGATATAAACAGCTGTATTGTATTTGTCAGTATTCAGACCATTTAAGGGTTTATATGAAAAATCCAGGAAAGATGAAGTAAATAGAAATATCTGGATTGCAACGGATTGAAATGTTTATTTTTCTCTCCAGCTTATTACAGAAATGAGAAATAAGTTGCAGCCGTGCAGGAAGCAGACAGATCCTCTATTTGCACACAAATACACGAAAACATGCGTTTTTAAACCTTTTCACGTTTATTTCTTTGTTAAATAAAAAAAAACAGTTTTTTCTGTTCATAAACTGGATTTGCATGTTGCTGCAAAGTGCCGGCACAAATAAAACGTTTGCTTCATGCAACATTGCTGCTGCCTCACTGTCATGTAAAGATTACCTGCTTCATGTTTTATCTGTTGTAGATAATCACAAAGTAAAAGCATTACCTACGTACAGTCTGCTGGAGCCAGAGGGACAGTTTATACCTTTCCTTTCCATCTTTTATTTTCAAATCAAGGACTTTCTGATTTGCACAATGAGACATTGTTCTGCAGGTATGAGGACACACACTCTCCACAGAGGAGTGTGAGACTATTCTAATCATTCTCCCATCTCGGAAGCGGAAACGCTCCCGGTTTCATGTTACCCCTGGTGATGCTGAAGGCCAGGCATTGGTGAGCGCTTCCTTTCTGCAGCTCCAGCTCGTCCCCTGTTACTGTTCTAACAAAGGCTCTCACATGGCGTATAAAGCGTGATTATGTCAGTGTGGGCATGGCGTACCAACTGTTGCTCCTGCTTCCTTCCTGCTTTGGGGAATAATGTCTTCCAGTCTTTATTGGAGTTTATTACTGGCAGGGCTCACTGACAGGTCTGGGAATGCGTTTAATGGGAAGGCTATTGTTTGCCACCAGAGATGGCTGATGGAAAAGGCTCTGGTAATTTCTAAACACCAGCTGATGGATGGGAGAAACTAGGTGCCAAGTCTAAGATGGGACCATTCCTTTCCCCTTCACAGTGGGTTGATACCGGGCTGAAGAGGTGTCAGAACCTCAGTGGAACGAGACAGAAAAGTGCTATTTCTGTCAACTAGTTGGGCTGCGTTGGACACAAGCCGTGCGGATCAGAGTGAAAAACACTGGGCTGAGAATGCCAAGTGTCTTCAACACATGACAAGAGCAATTTAGTGTGATCTTAGACTTGGCACTCTCCGGGGGCGAAACAGGGTGTGAGCCCACACTTGAATTAGAGACTAACAGAGATTAATTTAATACTTGGGAGTTTTTAATTCCTCACACTTTCAAGTCTACAGCGATTTATTGGATCAGGTTGCCAGCATCTATAAAAATCACGTTTGAGACATAAAAACAAATATCTTCTCTTGGCCTATATAATTATCTTGCAGTTTCAGATGCCAGTCTCTCTCCCATTGGAGTAAGATAAACATTGGATCGAAGATGATACAGACGGATGGCACAGGAAGACATAATTCTGTCAACTCGGGTCTATTCAGTGTGAAGATGCCCGATTTAGGTGTACACGTTGTTCCTAAAGAAAACGCTGCTTTTATAGAGTTCTGCTGTAAAACACTGGAATATTTGTGTCGTTTTGATGCAAACCTTCACAAAGTTTGCTTCAGTAGTTAAAATAAACACACAGAAAGGTTTGTGTTTTTCCAGAGGACATGTTTAGTTCATAGTTTTATTTATGTTAACAATTGTTTGTCTACAGAGACACTAAGTTGTGATGAGAGTGCATGTTCATATGGAATTAAAGGGTCAATGTTTTATGTGTGTGTGTGTTTAAACTGCTATGGTGTGTTTTGCTGTGTGATTGCTTTCTTTTAATTTGCAGAAACTTTATTATTTATTAGTGCATTTAGCTGTTTGCATAAAAGTCCATTTTAACTGGATTTAAAATAATGTTGCATCATCTAAAATAAAACCACAAACCTCGTATAAAGACAATAGCTGCTCAGTGATTTGCAGCAGGCATAAATATCCACAGCATGAGAAGGAAAATAGTCTGTTAATCCGATAAGTTGCTTTAAACATGTTACTCGGAGCTTTATTTGGCCAATAATAGATGTAGAAAAAGTGGAGAGAAAATCAGGTTAATGTAAATACAAGAAAATGATCCTTTAAAAAAAAGTGTGAGAAAAGTAAAAACCGGATAACGTGGTTGGAGGGGGATAAGGAGTTGCATAAAAAGCAGGAAAGTGCAGTTTATTTTCATGCATCTGTGTTTATTTTTCTTTGATTTGTCAGATGAAATAAAAACAAACAAATAAAAGCAGGGAATAAAAGTGCATGTCAACTCAAAAAGAACCTTTTTACATTTAAAATGTCTTTTCTAAGAGTCCTGGCCTGGACAGCAGCAGCACAGTGAAACACTTTACAGCCACAAATCATCACGAAGGAAGGATAAAATAAACTCATCCAAACACATGTGAAATCCTCCTCCCATCATTTGCTCAAAAGCACCCAGTAAAACCAGATTATGACGTTTCAAGTCACCACTCTTCCAGCTTCTCCCTCTGCTCCAATAAAATAAACAACTTTATAAACACACTTTACAACCCCACCATCATCTCAAAACAATTGCTCGCATATGTTCTGAATTTAGCTGTAAAATCCTGATTTTCCACATTTCCACATTTCCCATCATCCACAGCATCCAGGTCTCACTGCATGCATACTGGGTCCATTTAAATAAGCCCGTACTGCTCTGCTGAGTCTTTGCTTTGTGATGTATTCAGCTCTTTATTTTGTGCAGAGCTGGAAAATCGGGCTGTGCTGTGATCAGCACCGCAGCTTCACAGGTTGCAGGTTTGAGTCTCAGCTCGAGTCGTGATCTTTCTGTGTGGGCTTTGCATGTTCTCTCTGGGTACTCGGGCCTCCTTTCGCTGTCCAAACACTAACGTGTTGGCTTAATTGGACTGGCAACCTGCTAATTGCTGTAATGGGCTCCAGCTTATCTGCAACCCTGAATAGGATTTATAAGGGCATTTATAAGAGCCCTATTGAGTCCTGGTTGTGTAATGAATTACTGTTCAATAACTTTATGCATAAAGATAAAATGTTACATAAAAGCATAAATGTATAAACGGTCTGCTTTCACCACGGATCATTGCAAAGCTCCAGCTCCATACGGGCTTTTTAACTTTAAACCATGAAGCTTCAATTCACTTTTTAAAGTTCTTGCTTGTTGCTTATGGATTATTTTGCACCAAATTAGAACTTAAAAGATGATTTAAAGCTCTGTTTCTGATAGCTGTATCTGAGCTTTATTTGATTTAGAAAAAGTCATGCAGGCCACAGGGTTTAAATTATATTTTTAAATAAACATAAAAGATATTTTAAAAAACTTAGTAGTAGAAAATGTTACTTTCTGTGTAGTTTAGTCACAGTATGGTTCGCCAGACTGTTTAACAAACCGTTCTTAATATGTGCAAATGGAAAACAAACACATTATCTATTAATGTCTATCTAAACTGAAGAGGCGTAATTGGAGTAAATTAATCAACCAGCAGAGAGGAGTAGCATTTACTTTAAAAAGGCATGGTGTTTTTATAATATTTATGTCTGTGCTGGCACCACCACAGCTCCATTAATACCCCAGAACTGCTAAACCCCAATGCTAATCCACTGTGTTTTTGATATGCAGTTTTTAAAACACTGATATTGAATCAAACCCTAATATCTTTAACCTAATACGATTATAAATTGCCTTTATAGATAAGCACTCTTTTAAGAAATGAAAGGTATCTGTGGTTTAGATGTTAGAGTGACAGGTTTTATCATCAGCCAAGGTAAGGCTTAAAACATCTGACATAGGTTTAGACAGTGTGTTGCAACAAAATAATTGGATTATGAGGTCCAGATTGAAGTGGGGACTATTGTCAAGCCCTGTGATACTTACCCCCTGTGGTTAAAGCCCTAAGAGCGACGCTCCTTCCAAACAGACTCATCTAGAGGGCATGTAGATGGATTTTTTTTCTTTTCACTTCATTTCATCAAATGTTAAATCTACGCCTTAGATTGGGACTATAGCATCTTTTGTGTTTTTTCATGTATCAAATCTGTACATTTTCTGCAGGGCTTATCCTATTCATGGAAAAAAATAAACACAAACCATAGATTTGTTTTGGCACACAGAGTCTTCAGCAGAGCATGTAAAATCAATTCAGTGAAGAGTCTGCACCGACACACACACACACACACACACACACACACATGAACATGGCTTTTTGGCTCAGTGCTTCTTATTCTCTCTCTGTACATTGGACCAATGTTGGCTCCAGCTTTAAGCTCTACCTTGTTAACGCAAAGTCACAACATTTAGAGAGGAACTACTGCAGCATCTTATTATTCGTCCACAGCTCAGAGCGTCTCATCAGCCACAGGACGGACAGCCATCGTTAGATTGTGCATCCTATTGATTACGCCTCTGCCTTCAGTGCTGCAGTGAAAGAGAAATGTCATGACAACAGTTGGATGGATTAGCCTGAATAGTGTTTCCATTTATGCTTTGAAGTATTTTACCTGCTGACCACATTTTGCTCGGGTATCCATGGTTACTGCTGGATGTGTCTTGCAGATATGTGGTTCTTTACTGGTGTCACAGTTTGACTTAATTAGCTTCATGTATTAGAAATAACAGTGATTGATTGTCTGAATTGTCTTTTATTTAGTTTTTTCCAGACAGACAAATGATCGTACAGGTAGAAGAGCAAAAATAAAACAAAGTAGGAGGTTGTGTAATCTAATTTCTGGTAAGGTTGCTCTTCTAGTAAAATTCAGGAGAGGCGTTTAAAGGTCAATATTGTCCCGACTACTTAAATGTTCTCATTTCCAATTTGGGCAAATTCAATTTAACATTATGATTACCAATCAATTAAGCATTAAACTAAAGGATTTGACAAGTTAAAGATAAAACAGGTTGGATAAGAACCCAAAAATAGTCGACCAATAAAATATTATGCCCGTTCCTAAATAACTATTTAATCAGGAATTTTACAAAAACATCTCGACTCTAAAAAGTAGTTTTCCATTTTTCCTTGTAACAAGTAAATAAGATCAACTTTTTGAGCTAAAATCTGTCCTAAAGATTAAAATCAGAGGACATGTTTACAAAACAAGAACCACCTCTTGTCCCGTCAGGTAAATTAAAGATTAGATCAAATAAAACTGTGAAGCAAAAGCAGCAGCGTGATAACAGATTCCTGCTGTTTAGTGTCATATCGCACACAGAAACATTCAGAACCGTTGTCACATTCTTGTAAATTCACATTAAATTAGCATCTAAAGTGAAAACAGAAACCTGAAGAATCAATACCCTTGTTGTTGTTTCATTGTTTAAAAGCAATGAATGAGTCGTTTTGAGTCCTGACCAATCAATGAGCTAGATTTTCTTCTTCTGTCTCCTTGTTCAGTAGTGTATTTGGGGAATTTGGAGGCCCCTGACTTTAGTGAAGCACAATGTGAAAGCTAAACACAGAAAGGTTGGTAAAATTTAGTAAACCACCACCCAGGTGATTCCCCAGAGGATACTGGTTTCATTGTGGCTTGAAACAGCATTTATGAACAGGACTAATGGCTTTAAGTTGTAGATGAACAGTCTCCCAGCCCTGAAATGAGGTAGAAAAGTTGTTAGAAAATCCTCAAGTGAAAAAGAAATAGTGTAGCTGTTTATCTGCACTTTGAGAGGAAAGAAATGATCTTCATCATGTTGTAGCCGCCCAACTGGAACATGGATCCCCTGTCATTGGCCACTCGATGCCTCCATGAGAGTGCTTAACTGTAACTACCAACCTCAGGAAAACCGTGGCTGTAATTGGTAAAGGAGCATTCAGCCTGTGCTAAGGTCCTTAAAGCCGATAGTGTGAGCATTACAACTGCAACTTTCAGCAGCCATATTATAGTTTCACCTACACTTTATTACTAATCCAGAGAGGTCAATTTGAAGGGCCTCAGTCCAGTTTGGGTTTAGCCTTGGCCTACTTGTCTCTGCACTGTTGTTTCTACCCCTCCTTTCTGTTGCTGTCCTCCTCCTCAGCAGAGTTTCACTCATATTCTCTGGCACAATCCTGACACAGCACTTCTTCAGTGAGTCTCTCCTCAGTTTCAGCTCGCTCCTGCCCCGCGGCTTCCACTGCCTCTTTTGGACAATGATTATCCTTGTTTGCATCTCCCCCCTCATTTCGGGAATCCCGGCATTGCTGGTAACCACTGGTGGATCAGGACGATGAGGTCACTGTCTCAGTTTAGCCATTGCATTCTACCCCCTCCTGAACAATGAGAGCTTTCTCCTTTACATTCGTATTGGCTCCCGGGCAAACGGACTCACGGTCATTAAGACGAGCTTTTGCAAGTCACATACATCCTGCTTTGCTTTCCAACATGTAACTGCTATTAATGCTGCATTCCTCTTTGCTTACTAGTGTTGAGAATACTTTTACCTTTATTGTACTCTACAGCTACAGCAAGTTGTTCCTTTACACGGTCATCACTGTTATGCTGTAAACTCACAAAGCCAGTTTGTTTTCATCAGTTTTAGTTTTTACACCAATATTTCACTTTCAGAATGAGTTTATTTTTAGGACTAAAGGCAAACCTTCACCCCTGCCAACAGTAGTGTTTCCCTCTTCATAATCTGCGTTTCTATTAGTGTTTCTTTAAATAAAGGCGATATTTCTGAAATTTCAGTAAAGTACCAATTTAATTTGCAATTTCATTTGGACTTTGTATCCCTGTAATAAAAACCATATAAGCCTGGGATATTATAGATGTTTACCTGTTTT
>JBAMIG010000021.1:2246768-2260445 GCA_037177335.1 Kiunga ballochi | reverse complement strand
CTGACTCCAGCTACCTGCAGCATTACATGTTTGTGATATATAGCTCTATAGTGATATATAAAGCTCTTTATGAGTGTGTAAAAGCATTTTGCTGATATTTGATAGTGTTATCTAAATGTTGTGTACCAGTCCACACCCCTTCATTTTTCCATAGAAATCCATCCACCTCTCACCTCATAACGACACAACGATGGAGAACATGCCTCTAACGTTAAACCTTTCCAAAATAAAAACCCCAGTTTTATGTCTCCACAGGCAGAGGTGTAAACGGGGATTTGAAAATCTTCATTTTGATCAGACAATTTCTGCGTTTTTGTGCAGATGACAGGTCAAATCAGATCAAATATCTAAGTTTTAATGAGCCACCCAGCTGTGTGTGGACAAGGTGTGACAAGCATGCTGTAATGATGGCTAATCCAGCATCTTTATCCTGTTGCTTCTATGTGTTATTAGTATAAATCATTTATCTTGTTTTAGCCTCATGTTCTGTCTCTTTTTCTTTCTTTTCCTTCTCATAATTTTTTTTTTATATTTCTTTGATGAATCCGCTGCACATTCAAAGCTGCTGGTGTGCAGATATCCAGTGTGTAACACGGTGCCATAAAGCGCTGTAAACTGATGTGATGTCCTGGAGGGAAAAAATGAAGAAAAATAGGTGAAGTCTGGTTTCTCAGCCTCAAGAGGCTGCGATGATGCTTGGAGGGTTTTTTACCATCTATTTCTTACTGGTTTGTCGTGGTCAGACCGCACATGATGTCTGCAAGTTCATTTACCCACAAGTTTCTCTAAAATAACAAAATAATATTAATAAAAACAAAAATAATTTCCTTATAGGCATTACTGCACATGTTCAGATTAAGAGAAGAAACGCGTTTGTTTGCTTAGAAACAGACCAGTTTGTCTCGTTTAGTTTGTTTTGCAATCTTGGATGATTACAGTTAATCTAAGAAAAGGTCGCATGAAAATGAGTTTTGCAAAAACGAGATTATTTATGCACCACAGACATAAAAACAGCAAAGTTCAATTACGTCGACAATGATATGATTATGATATGAAAGATATGATTATTACAGAAACAAATGTAGACAGCACCATAATAAGTATCACACATTGTTGTGATGCATCAAACAGTCATGTTAAAGCTGAAAGTTCACCATTGAGGTATGTCTGAAGTAAACACGGCCTCAGCTGAACACCCACACATGATAGATTTATTCAAAACAAAGCGGTGGGCTCCAAATAGTTTAGAAATGGTCTTATAAACATCCTCAGATTTACAGGAAGCAACGATTGCGTCTCGTAGACTTAGAATTACATTCAGAACGCACCAGTGTACACAGGATGAAATTATGATGCACATCGCTCATGATGGAATAAACATAAAAACTCATGAAGAATTAAAAATAAAACGGGACAAACATGAACTGCACTCTGAAATAAAGTGCTAAAATGACCAAATGAGTGTCACCAGCAGTGCAACCATGTGCTGCATGTATCGTAAGTCTGTTTGGATATTCCATGTATGCATTTCCTGCAGTTTATCCAGGGTAGTGTTGTTGGGGTGGCTGCTTAAGCAGGGAAGCCCAGATTTCCTACTCCCCAGCCACATTCTCCAGTTTGTCTGGGGCCATCCATTCCCAGGCCTTTAGCAGGTTCTGAGTCTTCCCTGAGGTTTCCTCTCTGTGGAATTTCCCCAGAAAACCTCACCAGGGAGGCGTCCAGGAGGCATCCTGACCAGATGCCTGAGCCACCTCATCCGGCTTCACTCTGAGCTCCTCAGCCTGTGTCTAAGGCAAAGCCTGGCCATCCTGCAAAGCAAACTCATTCCAGCTGCTTGAATTCTTGTTCTTTTGCTACCCACATCACACGTTTATAAGTGAGGCTCAGAATGTAGATAGACTGTTATTGTTCTTTTTGCTCAGCTTCTTCTTCTCTATAACTGACCCATCCAGAGTCCGCCTCGCTCCAGACACATCACCCATTTCCCTTTTCCATATATTATTTTAAGTTCCTATAGACAGGACACTTAGATGTATTTTGAATGCAATATAGCAAAAAGGAAATGATTCTCATTTCTGATGCATTTCCTGCTTGGCATAATCTAAACACACCTGAATGCTGCATGGCAAAGTGTTAACGCCGCTTTGTATCAGGACCTGGTAAAGGTTGGTTTTGGTGGTTTGCCCTGATACATAAAACTCTTTGTGAAAATCCTTAAAAAGACACATTTTCCAAAGCGAGCCTTTATCTGTGATTATGAATCGGTACTGCAGCAGTGGTCGGAATAGCAGCACATATATGGGTTTCAAATGAAACGACTGTATGGTTACAGCACAGCCTTTCCCGTCAGATCTGTTAATAGGAATAGTGTCTGGTTCAGGCTTCTTCCATTACTGTGTTCTTTCTAAATGCTACCACTCTTCTCTACCCTTTCATAAACCTACCTTTAATCAGGGTCCAGAATTTCCAGGTATTGGTTTATTTAGGCACAGATGCTTTCTAAAAGCATTTTCTACTGAACTCCATCTCCATGCTGGATGACTGCATTCCTAATAATGTAGATTTCCCCCGGAGCCATGTCAGACTAGTTTTCTAGTGTCATTTATTTGTCTGAGAACCTGCTTTGCTAAGTTTTGTAAAGAACCCGTCGAAGGTTTGTGTTCCTCTTTTAGTGCCTTTTCGTTCTGACCCAACACAAGCAGCTGTTTTAATCTGCAAACTTGCTGCTTATTCATTTGTCTTGCTGTTCCTGTCTGTTATGTTTCAGCATCTGATCCACTGGGATACTGGGAACCCTGAATGCTTACTCCAGCTGGTGAAGGAGCTCATCCAGCAGTACCATCACTACCAATGCCAGCGCCTGCGAGACAGCTCCAGGTTGCTGTTTGAGTACGACAGCCTGCTGGAAGATCCCAGCTACGGCCAGAACATGGAGATCTATGCTGGACGGAAGAACAGCTGGGTAGGTCCAGTCCTCCATGGCTGCTGGTTTCTTTGGTTTAACACACCTGATTAAAACCCAATGGCTTTTTTGAAGATCTGGATCTGGATAGAAAGAAGTGATTTATAAAAATGGTCCTGGAAACACTTCCTGCATGTTGATATAGGAAGTCTGAAACTTATATTAAATATTTAAAATACTATGATTACAATGAAAATGATCAATTGGTTTAAAATGAGTCAAATTCCAGGATTGGTAGAATTACGGGTGAAATTTAGCAGAATGGATGGCTTTGTGGATCTCATAGCAGATATAAACAAACCTCTGAACGTGAATCGTGGCTGCTTCAGCCAGAAAAATGCCGGGGTGTGGTGCGGGGGTGTGCATCTGACAATCTGCTAAAGTCCTGCACTGCTTCTCTAAATAAAGCTTATCAAGTCAAGCCTCCATGTTATGCATTTTCTAAATTTCCTCCTCTTTGTGTTTTTTCCTAAAGACAGGAGAGTTTTCTGCCCGTTTCCTTCTCAAACTCCCCGTGGACTTCAGCAACATTCCCGTTTATCTCCTAAAGGTAATCCCGACTGACCCCACGAATTAAAATCACACATCAGTCACTCCATCATTACACATGTTCATCTTGTTCCTTTCGTCTTTGTTGTGAATATTTGAGCAAATCGGTGAGGTTTACTTAAATGAACTTGTGTGTGTGTGTGTGTGTGAGTGTGAGTGTGTGTGTGTGCGCAGAC
The DNA here is from genome assembly GCA_037177335.1 of Kiunga ballochi. Taxonomy (NCBI): domain Eukaryota; kingdom Metazoa; phylum Chordata; class Actinopteri; order Atheriniformes; family Pseudomugilidae; genus Kiunga; species Kiunga ballochi. The sequence goes on along the minus strand of JBAMIG010000021.1, from coordinate 2,256,758 downwards.
TCTCCAGTCTTGCGGGGCTGTGAGTTGACTAATCAGCAAGCCGTCACTGTCGATCTGCTCTGAACTGCATGGTGTCTGCAGGCAGCTTTGCATCAACACACACCCTCTCTCCTCTCTATCTGTATAGATGTGTATAAGAAGTGTATTTAAAGCGATACATATCCACACATACCGTACTGTCGGTGCCCTGCATGCTGGAGGTCCTGCCTCTGTCCTTTTACAGCCAGGCCTCTGTCAGTGTAGCACACTGATGGTAAACATACGGAAAACAGCAGCCATCATTAGCCGTGTCCCCTCATCTGTCAGACCCGGAGCACCGCATCAGTCAGTCCTATTTCACAGCCATGTTTCCCCTCATGCTGGAACCTTATTTCTTTTTTCTCCCTAAGTGTGTTTTGAGCCACGGAAGGTTCTAGACTGAGCCCTGGAGGAAGCACTATTGGTGACATTTTTTCCCCCCATCAGACGCTCGCTGTCACTTGCAGAATGGAAGCACACACGGACTGACCTTTAACCAGCGGGTGGTAGGAGCTGTACAAGCAGTGAAACAGTATCATCAAAGATCCCTCTGAAACATAAAGCATATCATAACTTAGCATTCCCATCATTTTCTCTGCTGCACATGCACACAGTATTGTGCTGTTTTTGGCAGCTAGGGTATACATAGCATCACCAGGAGGGTGCTTGAAGACTGAGGAGAGTATTGACTTGCAGAGAGAGAAGTAATGAACATCATCAGCCCACACCTTGTCCACCTACGCCGTGCAGGAGAGCTTTGCATTGTATAGGTTGGACTGAACTGGACTGGACGCCAAAACCAATGACCTGAATTTTCATTTTGACAGTTGTCATGCACTTGCTTCTGTTAGTGTGTGTGTGTGTGTGTGTGTGTGTGTGTAATCTCTGTCTCAGTCAGTTGTCTTCATGCAAAGCACATTTCTGCTCTGGAAGTAATTCTGTGCTGTTGCAGAGCAGCTGAAGTGTAATTAATTCATCCTACAGTCGCTTCTCGCTGAGTAGATGAACATACACTATATAATCCCCACATTGGACATACTGTGACTTCAAGTTTCATATTTAAAATCGTTCATACTCCAAGGATTATACTTTATGCACATTATTTAAGGGAATAATAAACATGGGCTTTGCCAATCTTGAATTGAACATATGGGTGAATATTGAAACCAGGCAGCTTAATCCAGCTGATTAACCCCTATATACCCTCTCTTTTTATATATTTTTCTCAACTTTGCCTCTTTTTTGTTTGTTTGAGTTGGTGGTAAGTATTTAGGATGTCTTATATTCTCTGATGCATTATCCACCCAAAGCGGCCTTCATCTACAAACGCATCCATGTAGCGAAAAGAAAAGATCAGACATGAATATTTGTCTGCTTATAGTTTTGTAAATCACTTAAACAACTTCAAACAGCTCAAAAATACCAAACAATAAGTCATTTTAATGATTTTATTCTTTTAAAAGACAGTCCAACTATTGAAATTATTACTTTATGGAACCTGATCCATAAAAAAATGCTATGAAAAGTATTTTTTAAGATTAAGGTCAGCTTTTGGTCTTTTAACAGAATTGATAAAAAATAACCACATTATTATGGGAATGTTTACCATTTATTACCATGGTTATTTTAATTAAACCGTCAGAGCTATTACGGTTTATTCTGCTTCCTGTTTATATATTGATTAGAAGAAAAGTATCTGAATATTTTCAACAGGATTTGAGCAACCTTTCTTTTTTTTTTTACTAAAAAAGTGCAGCAAAATGTTATGGTTAAGGGTTATTAATAAGGGGAAACTTTGAACAAGCAGCTAAGCGATTTCTGTTTCTCTGCCTTCTTACAGTTTGTGTTGTGAATAAATATCTTTTTTTCCGCTCCATGTTCACTTTATGCAGGACTTTAGCTCTGATGTGATTTGGTTGAAGTTCTCAGTGCCTTTTTTCACCAAAACTAAGAATAAATGAAACAAAAAACGCTCAGAACTCGAAGTATCACAAAGCATTATTTAATGCTTTTATTATCACCTGGCCTGGGCTCGTAGTGTTAGCCGCTATAAATCGTTTGCTGTTGAGGAAATTCCTGGAAATGCTGTTTAGTTTATCACTTCATCAACACCTGAACCAACCTGCCCTCACAAGCCATTTTATCGTCAGAATGTATTTGGATGAATGCCCACTAAGTCAAGATGCCTCATTATAAAAAAAAAAAAAGTCCCATCTCCAAAGTGGAGACGGTGAATCTTTTTCGGACAGAATCTCAGCAATCAGACAGGTGCTGTAGGTAGAGGTCGGACTGTTGACCCTGATTTGAATGAACCTCCCATCAAAGCCGTGGATGTCCTTGCTTTAGGAGGGAAGGTTTGGCAGTGAAGCGGAAACCTGTTCAGACATAGGCTAGTGTGTGCTGCTAGTGAAGGCTGAGATGTTGCTGGTGGGCATAGAGCTATGGAGGACGACCGTTACCTGAAGCAAAGCATCTGCGTGGTCTGAGCTCACGACAGTGGACATGTTTACCTTCCTGCATGGACTATCCAGCCTCAGGGAGGAGGGAGGGATGCTAGTTTATTTATTTGATTATTTTAAGCGGGGGGCAGTCTGTCATAGTCGAATTGAAAGAGTGGGAAGGATGCTGAGAGCGGAGATGAAGGGAAGTGAAATGCACACAGATGGATGTTGGCAGTTTTTATCCCCTTTTAAAGGCCATGTGGTCCTCTTGGGCACTGTTTTAGTGTCTCATTCTTTGATCGTACCTTGACCTCTTGCTTGTTACCCATTTGAGATTGCTTTTACCCTCTCAGTTAGCTCTGGCATTTGACCCCTCACTGCACAGAGCATAGCATGTTTGCACATATTGCTTAGATTTTGTAACATGGGTAATAGCTACCAAATTTAGTGCATACGCTTTTAAGCTGTCCATATGTTTCCATGAATTTCCATCATGACTTTTAATTTGAATGATGTTCTTTTCTTGATGCTGATCTACCTCCAGCATGCACCTGCAGCTTGTCTGCAGACGTACACAGTTGTGATTGTGGAGCAACGCCACATTCGTGACTGAGCTTTCTGCTCCTGCTTCAGGAGCACTGACCCATACCACCTGCTCTGAAGTGACTTCTGACTGCGTTAGGGGAGAGAGTGCCATAAATATGTGGCCTGGGTCCTGAAGCAGCTGCCATTGTATTATCCATACTAAAAGATTAAAGTGGAATCATGGGCTTTGCTGGGAGACTGTAGACTTCTGAAGACCTAACCCTGACCTCCTGCAGGTCCACTGCAGAAACCACAGACTAAATGAAGTACCAAGGAAATATGTCAACGTCAGAAAATCTACAGATTATATAGATTTTTAAAGCTGCTCTACTGAATATTTTTCAGTGAGTTGCTTTAAAATTACAACTAAAACAGGATTAATCCTGCCTCCTGTTTCTTCTCTGGGTTCTCTCCAGTCAATAAAAGTCAGTCAGAAGTTGACTCTTTTCTTAATTCTTGCTCTTTATACCTTTCTTTTTCCCTTCTTTGCCATTAATGTTCTATTTATTTGCAGAATCCACTTTCAGAGTGGCCGGTGTGTTGCTATCTAGTTTGTAGTATATGATGTAGAATATACTTACTCACATATGCTGGTTGTTGTTAGGCTTCATCGAGGGAAAAAAAATGTTTAAAACAAGAACTTATGGATATTTTTTTTTTTTTTTTGCTTTTTTGGAGTGGACTGGTTCTGGTACTTTGGATCAGACTGTAGATGCGTCTCTATTTAAAACTCTTTGTAAAATCAACTAACTATTCTATCATTTTGACACGGTACAACAGCCGTTTGCAGGAGTTTCCATAGGATTGCGACGGATTTTCCACTCACTGCAGAAGATTTGCCACAGAGTTTCATTTCTTTAAAAATTCTTGTAAAACAACTGCTGTTTGCTGTTAAAGGTATTGGTTATTTTTTTCTTTTTATTTCTTTATTAAAAGATTTCCTCTTCCTCCTCAGGCTCCGTCCACGCTCACACTGAACCATCTTGACATAACCTGATCACATGACCCAGTACGCCCCGTCTGGTGACGCGTAAATGTGAAATGAGTTTCCTGTAACAGTTCTACGGCACAGTGATAAATCTATATCAACATGCTGGAAAAACAGCCTCCTAACAGCAGGACTTTTCAGTAATACTTTTTTCTAAAAGCAGCTGTTTCCATTAGAAGTTTTTGGTTGTGATATTGTGTTATTATAGAGGAAATGTAATGGTAATGCAGCTAGTAACTTGTAACTAAATGAGCATTCAGATCAGACCTGCTGTTGCTCTTCCTAACCACCTCAGGTCTCTTCTGATGAGAATTAAGGCTGAAACGATGTGTTTTATTATAGTGGCTGATAGTTTTCCAGGCCTAATGCTAAGCTAAAATGCAGCTAAGCAGTGGACATCAACATCTACTGATGGAACAAAATAAGTCTGTTCTCAGTAATATCTCACCAGAATGGGTTCTCTACAATTGGACCCCCAGCCTCTCCACTGCACAAGCATCCCACCCCACTCACTTTGCCTCATACAAAACTGACCCGAGGGATGGTTACTCTGAGCCCTGGGCGCCCCTGTATCCTCGTTTTGTCTGTGCAAGCTGTGCATGCTTCAACAAGAGCACTTGCATCTAATTATTTGTACTCTAATTATTTTTGGTCCTGCATTCTCACACCCCTTCCCCCCCACCACATGCACTCGCTTTAACCTTCGAAGCTCCACAGGCAGCAGCTGACAGGGGAGGGTCAGGGTGAAGCAGAGCCCTGGGCTCTCGTTCGGTCTTCTCATTTGCTGTGCCAGCGTCGCTGACTTGATTATTTCTGTGCTTCTTTCCCCATTTCCTGTCCTGTTTTTCAATTTGAAACATTTTCATCCAAATATCAAACTCTTGAAAAGCCCTTAAGCAAGATGTTGCCTTCCCCAAACATCAAGAGTAAATTCAATTAATTGGGTTAAGTTTGAGATGTTTAATTGTAACTGCACATTTATTTAAAGCAAACACTATGCAGATTATGCAAAGTGTTGACTTCTCATTTAAATGATATCTCCTGCTCTAATCCAGATGCTATTCAAAGTTCTATTAATCACCTTTGGTAAACACCTTACAGAGAGCACAGGGGTTGTGGAGAGGGCATGAAAATTCACTCCTAATGATCCTCTCAGAACATGTTCCCCGTGTCCCTCGGGGCTGTGTTTAACAATGGCACTGTTTTCCACCTCGATAGCAGGAGTGTGACAACACATGCCTACAGAGGACACTGTGCATAAGACTCTTTGTCATTGTCACGATGTGACAAGGAGCAGATTATTGTTATTTGTTCATAATTAGCTTAACTGGGACTCTTTTCAGTTTGGTGTTTACAAATAGTGAAATGTGCAGTTCAGTATGAGTGAAAGTTTCATTAATAATGAGCTTAACTGAGAAAACACATGAGCTATGAGACTATAAGCCTGTATAGTCAGAAGATATATACAAACAGACTGACCAGTCTTTTTATAATGTCCGCCTGTCCTGCACAAATATCTAATAAGCCAATTACAAGGCCTCAGCTGAATACATGTCATCATGCAGACATGGCGAAGTTTAAACTGAACAGCAGAATGAAGAAGCGTGGTCCAAAATAAAGAGAAAATGTCCAGCGAGAAGCAGCTTTATGGACTAAAATGTCTTGTTGCTGTCAGAGCAGAATAAGCCAGCTGAGATGATAGGAAGACAACAGGAAGTCCAATAAGTTCTGGTTCCAACCACAATATGCAGAATATCATCTCTAAACACATCTGACCAGGAAGCCGATGTTCCACAGCAGTGGGTTCCACACGCTGGGTTCCACTCCTGCAGCTGAGAACAGGAAACACAGACTCACCAACACTGGAGAATAAAAGCTGGAACGAGTCTCCATCTCAGATGGTCGGATCAGAACCTGCTGGCAACATCATGGATCCATCCTGCTGGGATCAACGCTTCAGGCTGCAGCTTGGTCCCCTCAGTACCAGCATGGTTCCTCCCTGCTGACCATGTCCATCCCATAATGAGCACGGTGCAGCATCTTCTGATGCAAACTTCCAGCAGGACGATGCACCATGTCATGTCATGTCACACAGCTTACATCATTTCCGTTTTCACGTCTTCCAACGGCCTCCAGTCACCAGATCTTATTCCAGTAGCTTTGGGATGTGATGAACTGGAGATGTAGTGGAACCAGTCACTGTAAAAACAAATGGACAGAGGCTTTCCAGCAGGTTTAAAATGAGCTAAAGGTTGAGCTCATTGGGCGGTTCTTAGCATCGCCATCTTGGCAGCGTCATGCATGTTGCCTCCCCCAGAAGATACAAAAAGGGTCAAATAGCTGGAGCTGAGAAGTGACTGTGAACATGAGGATGGATGATTGACTTCTATCAAACTCTGAGACGTTGGAGCTATTTTGGAGGCCTGTCAGTCAAAAAGACACATCTCTAATTACGTCGAATTACAAGTATTAGTAACATCTAAACAAATTAATTAAGGGGCTTATTACGATTTATGGCACTTCTGAATAGGCTTTACTTTTTTATAATCATGTGCAGCTCACACACCTGCAGCAACACCTAGATGAATCCATGACTGTGAGCATCAAGGCCATCTGAATGCAAAAGAGGGTCAAAGCCGGGTACCGGACCCGATAAAATGGCTGAGGAGTGTTTTTATTGTCTTCAACATACAAAACCCTTTTCAGCACATGAGTGTTTAAAGCAATTAAAGCTGCTATTTCTTTGAGCTGCATGATTTAAGTTGAACTATTTGATAGAAAATGATCCTTTAAGTCTGTTTTTATTCTGACTTTAGTGTTAAATGAAGGGTCAAAACGGAAGATTTAGCGACATGTCGGCTTCTGATTGATTCTGAAGATTAAATGTGGTTTTTTTTTTTATGAATTGATTTTTACCAGCCTACACTTAACCTCTTTCTATGTATTTATTGACTAAATGAAATTTTGAATTGCATAACATATGAAGATATCTTTCTCTTCCAAGTAATGAACTCATCGATCGCAGTTGATCTCTGGTTCGAGTGAGAAATACTCATAGTGCAGGAATAATGCAGCTGTTGGTCACGCAGTTTGAAGACCATTACAAAAAATCCTCAGTAATGAGAGAAAGAGGAGCTTAATTGAATTATTTCTGCTATTTATTGCCATTTTATGAAAGATTGACGAGAACGGGAGGTTAAAAAGAAAACATTTTTTTCATTTGAATAGTTAATTATATGAAATGTTTCCTCTTTTTGCATCAGTGCAAAACAAAGCTGTCAATCACATTTCGTCCACATGATGCGCATTTCCTCACATTTCTGTGCTGCATCTTTTCCAAACAGCTGCTGGTGGAGAGTCAATGCTTCATCTGAAATTTCTTTAGTTTCCTCCATTACTTTAATCTGCAGGTGATAACAAAGCTGTTAATCACAATCAGCCTGTAGGGTAACTAAAGCTAAAACAGTGAAGTCCTCAGTTACATTTATAGTGTCATATTCCTCACAGCACCTGACTTTCTCTTTTAAAGAACATTTTCAGCACCTCCTCCTCAGAAACTGGGATTAAGTGAGCTTGAGAATGACACAAAGCCACTTATGGAGCAGCCTACACTGCTGAATCGCCACATATTGTTAGCATTTGCCCCTTATTCTCACTTTATCTCGGCCATTTTTGTGACACGTTACTGTCTGACTCTCTGAAAGGTAACACCAGGTTCCCCATCAACCTGCAGCAGCCACCTTAACTCTGCAGTTGCCACATAATTTCTGCTCCTTTCTCAACATCCCACAAGGCTTTTTTGTGGTTTTCTGTCCCTCTCTGCATGGCAGTTGAGCTTTTGGAGAAGTCGCTGCTGAAGATAGCCCACAGCATCACATGATGGGTCTTTCACAATCCGCTGCAGAGACCTGGAAAACAAGCCTGCGAACGCACACACATGCATGAACACCCACTCATATAACTGTCACTGTGAGCAGGTGGCTGCAACATTGTTAGAGTTGACCGTCAGCCTTGTGCAGCTTGAAAACTATAACGGTGCCGATTCTGCTCATCGCATGACACATTTAAGCAGAAAAGAAAATATTACCTGCACCAGACATTGCCCTTCAAAGCCAGGCCTGTGCGTGACTCCTGAGCATTTGGTGCCAGAGCAAGCGGTTGTAATTTGTGGCTTTGCCTTGCCCCTCCACTGTAAACACTGACTAAGAGCTCAGGAATCTTAAGAGCTATAAAATAATGGCAGTTTACTCTCATACTGCTCAGAGTGTGCTGCTTCTCTGTCTCATCTCTGCTGTTTGTTCTCCCTCTCTTCTAAAAAGCCAGAAACCTTTCCTGCTATATTCTGAGCTCCTGTTTGCTCATAAATAATAATAATATCAATAATAATAATAATATATCAGAGGTTCTTTGATAATAAATCCTGATTGTAAATTTTGGAGAAGTAAAGCTCTCACTGTGAGCAAATAACAAAAGGAATGTAACCCCCATAAAACCACTACTTCATGATGTTTCAAGCATAAGAGCTCTTTCTATGTAAAGAAATATCCAGGAACATCCTCAAAGGAGAAACTCAGGCAGGCGCCCCAACCACCTAATACAATAGTACATTTAATTGCATTTTATGAACGTTAAAAAGGGACTTTTGCTTTCCTTTGTTGCCTCCTGCATGCTCAGGATGGGGAATTGGATCTGATGCATCTTTTGGGTTTATGTAACTCGGCTCTTTGTTGTGTTTGAGCTCACACTGATGCGTTTTTAAAGTGCCCTGAGATGACTTTGTTTTAAAGTGGCACATTACAAATAAAGTTTAAATAAATTAGGTGGATAGTATATCAGATTTGTTAGCAATATTATATTTTTGCTCATAAAGCAAATGCATCCTATGCATGCAGCAGTTGCATGAATCACAGTAAAATGTCTTCATTGAGCTTTGTCTGATTTGCTTTAGGAATTTATTAATTCTTCATTGGTTGTTTGTGAAGAGCACCTGCCATTTACTGAAAACTCTTGGTTTGCCAGGTGATCAGTCTGTCTTTTCTTATACGGTTTAATTAGGGTCAGTTTTCTCTAAAATGACAGAGTTAAAGTTACTTTCTGGAAAAGTCTGCTTTTGGCAGTTTTTTACCAGACGTTTTCATGAGTATGTAAGTAAATAAGTGTTTCTGTCTACAAAATAAATAGAAACATATTGTTAGTGTGTTTGAATCAGAAAAAGTCAGGGCTATTTAAGGAAGAGAGCAGTACGTCTCTGACAACACAGTCAAAAGGCTTCAAGGTTCAATGACCTGATTATTTTCTCGGAAATAGCTGCATGTTTAAAAAATGTGAAACAAGGTACAGAAAAATGATCCTCTATCTCCACTGTCTGAAATACCATCGATAAATCTTTCAACTGGAGACGGCCAATTCCTCTGTCCCTGCATTTTAACTTTGTCATCAAAGTTCAGCCGACAAATTGTGATTAAAAAGGTGTTTTAGAGCAGAGATATTTCATGCTTTCTACCAATAAACATACCAAATTTGTCCAACTTTTAATTTCCAATTCCAGTATCAACTGATACCTTAAGGATAATTTTATTGTCCAGTGAAGCAGAAACTGAGGTCAGTGACGGCGAGTCTGCGCACCATGGTCCACAGTGAATGGTATTAAAGAGGTATTTCTCTTCATGTAATGCTATTTAGCTGTGGAATATTCCATTTCCAGGTAACCTTGACTTCTAGCTTTAATCAGCATCGTTGTTGATCATGAACCCATAAATACTGGTATAAACTGGTTCTAAACTGGGTAGATAAATAAGTTCTTAGGTCCCTTAAAATGTCATCTTGACATGTTCTAGTTTTCACATCTGCTGACCACAGTAAATATCCGGCTAAGGGTTATCACCACCTGCTTGAAGCTCTCCCCTCTGGCCGGAGGCTGCGGTCCATCAAGACCAAATCTTCCCGCCATATGAACAG
>JBAMIG010000021.1:2164016-2184352 GCA_037177335.1 Kiunga ballochi | reverse complement strand
GTGGGTCTGCAGCAGCGTACTCACTGTGTGTGTGTCTGCAGAAGCGTACTCACTGTGTGTGTCTGAAAGTGTGTGTGAGAAAGAAACTGTAATAACAGAAGAGGGAGTGATTGAAAACCCTGAATCATCGTCCTTGTGAACATGATGGTCTGGGCAGCTGGAAGGGTAATCAGAGCGAAACAAGGAGCCTCCAGAAGGCCTGGATGTGAGCGAGCAGGAAGGCGGACATTATTTCAGTTTGTTTACGCTCCTGTCACCGCGTTCAGTCAGCCTTGCCTCACCTCCATTTGCTGCACTGCAGCCTTGTTGTTTAACGAGTTTATCCAGAGAAGACAAAGTGTCTGAGGGGTCCAAATTCAGAGTGACACGTGGAGAGTCTTCCTCGTCTTCGGTGAAGCCGGAGGGAGGAAGGAGGGATTTCAGAGGCAGTGTAGGGTTGTTGATGCGAGCCATGCTGAGGATGATGGAGCTGAGAGGCTTAACTCATTTTGGAAAGAGAGAGCAGGAGGAGGAGGGGGGGGGGGGATTTGGGCCTTTTGTTACATCCTGTTTGATCTGGAAAAAGAAAAAAAAAATGGCCTAGAGATGTCATGAAATGAGAGAATTGCTTCTTTTTTCAGGACTTCCAGAAGCGCAGAAGTTGTGTCAAACAGGCACATCCACCTCCATCCCACAGCCTCACAGATAATAGCTGCATCCATTTAAACCATGATTGCTATTTGCTAATTACTCCTCGCACGCGGGAAGCCAGGAGAGCGTGGCTAAGCCAATCAGATGAGTCTTCACGCTGGCGCTCGCGGCTTCTGCCCGTTTTGTCTTCGATGGGTGAGACAAGACTTTTTGTCCCAGTCGGGGAGGGGTCCTGTCACGTCGCCTCCCCGCGGGGGTGACGGCAGACACTCGATTTAAACCTGAACTAAAGCTCTTCCCGCAGGTGCTTTTCCTCTGGAGACTTCGTTTTTAACGCAAACCACCTGGCTTCGGTTCAACGTGCGCGATTGTCTCAACACATTGAATTTCCTTTAAAAACTCAAACTGGCACCCGGCTCTTCCTCGCAGCCTCCTGAGCCATACTGGGTGCTTTAAATGGGAATTCCTGGCACCAGTTTATGAAGCAGAATCCAGAATTACTTTATTATCAGATGATTTTGTGGAATTAGCATTAAATCAGTCACGCGGCTTGTATTAGCTCAAGGTGTTTACTCTAATTTACTGCTCCGTGGCCTTGTTCTCCTCTCCCTCCTCTTCCTCCCATCCTCCAGCAGCTACCTGAGGAGCTGTCAGTCTGGATTGCGGCGCTGTCGGTTCAGCCTGTCAGGCTCAGGGACGCGTTCTGATCAGCCTTGGACACTGATAGACCTGTCAGGTGAGATGACAGCTGCAAGTGAAGACTTGCACAGACAGGTACATGTAATGTGACAAGACTCCTTCTTCCCTGCCGCCACTCTTCCCTGCTCCTCTTCCCTGCTATAGCCTCCCCACACAACCACCTCCTCCCCATCCCTGGAAAAGTAAATATCCAGAAGTTAGAAGCGTGCAGAAGGGATGAGCATGATTCTTGACAAGTTGTGAGAAAGTTTTCTTTTGAGCCTGACAGGATGTGATGCAGACACGTGATGAAGAGCGGCCCAGGCAGCAGCGACTCTGTTCACGGTTTGCATACATCCTAATCAGCTCATTAGCTTCCTCTCACAAAGCAATAAGAAACTTTTACAGCACATTATCCACACTGGCTACGAGCCTCGTTTCACCTTTTCTTAAATGGTTTTCAGATCCAGTTTGGAACGTGAAGATTTCCCTCAAACTATTTGATTTCTGTTTGATGCTGTTACTGGTTTGCTTCACTAAAACCAGTTGCTTTTATGCTACACATGGCTTACGACAGGGTAGACCTTGTAAGGTCTGTGAGATGAATAATAATCATGGAGGAATATAGATTTTATATAAAACGTGATGATAAAGCGAAAGTATGTGTTAGTTTTTCCTTACTGGGAGGATCCCATCATCCAGTCCAATAAGACAGAGCAGGAGAACGACAGCAGGAGAGCCTGCAGGGGAATTTGGTAACTTTTTTGGGTTGAATTGTAGAGATGACTAATCAGGCTTTCCAACAATTCCCACCACAGCACCATTTAGTTTCATTAAAGGTGAGAAATAATCCACTGGATACAACTTTTCCTACATTTTACACAAAGTTTATCTGCTGGAATACTTTCAGCTTTTTTTCCTCTCACATGCAAACACTGAAAAACCTCAAAAATAAAAATAAAAACAGCCCGTCTGCACAAACAGGAAGTAAACAAAGAGGTGCCACCCGTTCTGCTGCTTCCTCAGCTGAACCACAAATGAAGCAGATTTGTGTTCTTGATCAGAAAGTCCAAACAAAACGTCTCTGAAAGCTGAAAACATGCATTTATTTGAGAAAAGCTTGTTGCATCAAAACAGCTTTTGTTCAACACTTAGCTAAACCTGGAAACTCTTCAAGCAAAAGCTTTGCAGTAAATAATGTGCAGGAATTCATTGAGCACATGAAAAAACCTGAATCAGCAGTTTTTAATCAAAACTGATTTAAAACAAAAACTTTGTGAAGTCTTAAATGGAGCTGAAACTATTTACTTGGTAAAACTTAATATACAGGTTAAAAATAATCTAAAGGTTTAGAATCATTATTAGCAGGAAAGAGGGAGAAACATCAGAAAAAGACGGCCGGGTTGATGTGATGCATGATGTGTAAATATAGATCCATATTAGTCTGATTGCACACTCCCAGTTTCTCTGCTACCAGTTTGTTTTATTCATTAAAGGATGATGTATGAGTACATGTCTGTCTGCATATAAGAAGGAAATATAACTGACTACATGTCAGATGTCCTGCAACATTATTAAAAAAATAAATGGGAAGAAAAAGTTTCTCCTTCAAACTAAAGTAGTTTCATTTAATCAGAAACTCCTTCCCTGCAGAGCAGGGCTGCAAACCCTCCTCATCTCATCTGTTGCTTCCTTATGAGTGGAAAAATCTACACGCGACTCATGAGCCGAGTGTTAACAGCATGGTAGTAATTATGTCACAAGAAGCAGCGGGATAAAAATGGCCTCCTGCAGCAGACACACTGCTCCAGTGTATCCACATCAGTTCACACCCACTTCATGAGCTCCACGCTGCAGTAAACTGTTGACCTCCAGCTGCTGCTTTGGCCTCGTGGGTCATGTCCCCAAGGATGGGGTGAAAGTACAAAAAAGAAGTGCAAACATGAGGGTCGCTGGGATAAGAGCAAAGGATGCGAGGGCTGGGGGAGACGGATGAAGGGGAAGTGTTAATGGTGGTGGAGGGTGGGGGGATGGCTCGTGCCAAGTGACACAAACCCCCCTTGGCAGCCTAATTAAATTTTCCACTTTTCAACACTCGCATTAAGCCTCCATCGAGCTGGAAGGAATGGACGCACCGGAGGAGGAAGATCAACCACCACCTTTCTTTTCCAGATGTCTAGTTCGCATTTTGCTTCCATTAATGACAGAAAAACACCAGATTCTCCCTGATGACTCACCGGCTGCTCTTAATTCTTCATCAGGACGTTAAAGCTAAAAGAAGTCCATGTTTTCCTGACATGTTCATCCTCTGCACAGCTAAAGGTCTCCAAATGTTCCCTTTTACGCTCCAAACAACCTCATTCGTTCATTTTCCCTCCTTGCTAAGTCCAGGAAGTGCAGGCAGACGCTGCACGAACTAGCAGCACTGATTTATAGCCGGAGTGATGCAAGGTGCATGCCATGCAGGTGACATCATTATGAGACGGTTTTATGAGCTTTTGGGGCTTTTAGAACTATAACAAGTCCTCTTTGGCTCACCATCCAAACTGCAACTAGTTTCTATCTGCATCTTTAAAAAAAGAGACTTTTATAGGGAGAATTTGTGTGACTGAACCTGCGTGGTGACAGGTGGGTGTGTGAATACACACACACCCATAATTACATGAATCACATTTAAAAAGTAAAATAATCTCCATTTTATCTGTTTAGTTTATGAGATAAATATTATGACATGATGTTAACCAGCAAGTTGTTCCGTCACTTTGTGACGCCTTCATAACCAGAGAAACCTGGACGCTACGCTTGATTGGAGGGTAAAAATAAATAAATAAAACATTTTGTTCATGTTTGTTCTTGTTGCAGCTTTTCTGAGTCACATGCAGGGATGCTGAAGCCTAATGAAGACTAGATGCAACATGCGGTCGCATCTCCTCCTCTTTGTCCCATCATTTGTTCAGCATCTCTTTCTTCCTGACATGTGATCGTGTGGGTCATTTTGCCCATCAGGCAGGCTTGTAAGGCTATGTGGTGCTAACAGAAAGGAAGCAGCTCATCTCTGCAAAGCAGTGACATTCAGATCCATTTAACTTTTATTTTCTCTTTTAGTTTGTAGGAACTAAACAGTCGACACACTCAGGTTCTTTAGTCTTTTTTCTCCATTTAAAAATACTTAATTCACAAAATGCTGGAGATTTTTCTTAATTAGCATTTTCCCTGTTAAATTAACAGGCATTAAAACGTGTAAGTATGCCAGAATTTACTAGTAAATTCACATCAGAAACATCTAAGAGTTCACAATAATTATGTTCTGGTTTATAAAGCTGCCGTCGGAGCAGAGATGTCAGACGGGTTCGGTGACCCGTCCCTGGATGACATCACAACCCAGATGTGTTTTCTGCAGGTGGGAATCGTCTCTAAACCGGAAAATTTCTTATGTAATTTAATCTTAAGCGGCCCGCCTGCAATGTAAATCTCCTCTGAGCGCTGTTGCAGATAAGATTTTGTCCTTTTTGAACCACAGCAGGTTTGTGTCTAAGCGAGGCAGCGAGTGATCCACGTGCACATCAGAGGCAGCTGATGGGAAAGCAGATTACACATACAGTAGCTTCTCTTATGCCATTCCTCGACAGATTTTCCGCTGAAGACTCAGATAAATGTGTGGATTATTCTGCGATGAAGAGGAGAGGAGCTGGCGCGCTTTCAGCCATGAAATATCCCAGATTGCATCAACAGATCCACAACACCAGGAGGTCCCCATGCAACTGTGCACACTTCAACCCAGCCTGAAAACTCCAGCTCACCTCCACCACTTCCTGAGAAAAGGTTTACACACAGGAAGTGATGCGTTAGCATTTCCAGGCTTTAAGAACAAGCAGAACTGATGAAAAACCTCAAAACTCCCAGAAAATCCAAAGCAAACAAGGTGGCCGTTCCAGTTTTATTAACACAGACAGAGGAGCATCCCTCCATGATTACGGTTTCACTTCCAGGTAGCGTTAGCTTGCTTAGCTTTAGCTGTGACTTTCAGACAACAGCAGCTCAACCAAAACCCATTAACATTCCTGGCAGCTCGCAGACCAACATGCTCATAAATTACACTGACAACATTGTTAAGAGGCTGAGATAAACCTGCCATTGTGCGGGGACTGTTGCTGCCCTCACAAAACGCTTTTTCATTTGACTGTTTTGGTCCAGCGACGAGGAAAACAACTGGCAGGAGGACCAAAACAAGATAATAAGCGTGCACAGAGCCCGCTTCTGTCAGGCTGCCAACGTTTTCCCTTCCTCTGTTTCCAGTGTGAAGCATTGTGGGAAGATGAGGGGGACTTCTGTGTTCTTCCACTAAAAACAAGCCGTCCAGTAAAAGTGGAAGCGACGTCAGGGTCTTGTTTGTTTGTGAGCTGCAGGTGTCTGCGATGACCGCTCAGAAGTCCCCCGACCACTCAGTCTTTCTTCTCTCAGACCTTGTTATTTGTTCACTTCTTCCATCACATGCTCCAACACTTCCCCTTCTCTCTCGCTGTTTTTCTGAGCTGAGCTTCAGCGAGCTTGTGACGCACTTCCTTCCATTGTATCAGGAACTGATGCCTTAAAGCTTCTGAAGTTACTGTCAAAAACGCAATAATGTGTGTTGATTGTGCACTGCACGCAGGTAACTGTGTGTAACTGTGTGTCCGTGTTTGTGCCAGCCGTAACCTGATCGGACAGGGATGTGGAGTAAATTACAGAAGAATAGTTTGACACCACAAAGACGAGCTGTAGAAGTTGGATGAAGTCATTCAGTTTGGTTTCCATCTACAACAGGAAATAAAGGTTGTTTTTTTTAAGCCAGGCACAGAGAAGGATTTGTTTTTGTGATTGTCTTCTAGGAAAAACAATAAAATGATCTGAATATATTTACAGTAAAGAAAGAGTCATGGCCACATCCAGCAGCATGTAGGCTGCTTTCAGGTTGAAACCACTAAGTTCTTCAAACCACCACGTCGTCTTCTAACTGGTATAGAGGTGGAGTCCAGTTTGCAGAATTTACATGAAGCTTAACAACATTTCAATACCAGCCGGAGTCGTAACAGATAAATCCTGATCCTTTATAAATAAATATATATAATAGTGTGTAAAGGGGAGGAGTCTGTGAGTGAGGGGGTGGAGCTACTTGTAGCTAAGAGCTAACTGAGCTAATCGGCTAACGGTAAGTAGGCTAAAGCTAAAACGTGCATTAGCCTTCTTACCTGTCGATCCAAAGGACATCCCTAAAATGATGCCAAAAAAAGGAACTTTTAACCACCATGAGGTCACCGTTTGGTCGACATATCCAGGATTATTCCCTACCGAGTAGAAAATATACGAAACGCCATGAGACTCACAATAATAAGGCAAACTAGCAGGATAACCACTCGTATGAAACCTTATTATGATGAATAAAGTTATGAGTAGTAATGCATTTTATGTATGTCAAAACAGGTAATCAAGCTGCCGGTTATATTTCATTAAAAAGTAGATATAACAGTCAGTCAGGAAGGTAAAAAAGGTCAATAAAATGAGTCTTTTGCATATTTGGTGAACATCTAGTTCCAGAAATCTGCTCTTTATTTTCAGTCTGCTTGTTTGTTTTAACGTTTAGACGTTTGGGTTGTTGAACTTTATCCTGTCGGTATAAAAAGTCTCTTGTTGATTTAATTAACCTGCAATCAACACAACTGCAGCAGCAGCTTTATTAAAACGCCTTCCATTTGTAACAAACTATTAAAATAAGTTCAGTCAGGTTCATTTATTCAGTTTGTTCCAGACGTATTCGTTTGTTTTCTTCCTGTCAGATCTGCACTATTATGTAAATTCAGCAGCTATTAAATAAATATAAATACATCTTAAATGTAATTGTGTGGAGGAGCCTCTCTGCAGAGGAGCTCGGGTTCAACCTAACAACCAGATTTTCAGGATTCGTGTTGAGCAAAGACTGCAAAGGCTCATGGGAAAAGCATATTCAACAGGAACTTTACCTTCATTTATCTACGTGCTGCCCGTGTCTTACTTCCTGTGCTTTTTGCATTTAGACATGCTGTTGGGATGTTCTGTTCTGTGTGAAGTACAGGAATGTGAAGGGTGAACATGCAGAAACGCGTTTGCAGGGTTTGCTTTAAACACCTGCTGCATTCTCACTCTCTGCATTATATCACTGGAGTTAAAAAGCTTGTAAGCTATTCAGTCGAATTAGAATCCAAATGTTGGATAATTAAATATTTCATTTGGAGCAAAACGGATCTTTAAGTCAAAGTCAGAGATGCAGATTCTGCTTCTGAAAAAAATGAAACACCCAGTTCACATGAAGTTACAAATCTCAGGGTAAAATAAAGTAATTATTTAAGCAGACAGCTGCTATTCCTCTGGGAGGAATGAAGCTCAGACCATGCAATGATCAGTGCTGATGCTAGCAGGTAGCATGTTAGCCGTTTGGGCCGATGGGAAAGACGCCTCTGGAGCAGCAGGACAGTTTACAGCAGCGTGTTTAGAGAAAACCAAACTCCTCCAGACCTCAACCCGGTGGATTTGCTGGGAGGAACCTTCAGAGAGCTGCAGAAACCCACGCTGCAAACCTCTGAAGCAACTGGTGGGACTGGAGACGTCGTGGTAAATCTGCAAGTTGCAGTATTTCAGTCTACTCACATTCCCATTCGACGTATCAATCCTCAGCTTCAAGTCCCTAAATATCAGTTTTATAGGACGTAGGAGCCTGGAATAAAACCACTCAGACCAGTTTATCGGATACAGCACAGAAACATTTGCTGGTTTTTGCTGGAAACAGCCGTTTGAGTCTAAATAGCTGATAAATTCATTCTTCTCTGCACAATCCCTCTCTATGAAGGTCAAGATTCTTTAAATTATCCCTCAGTGCTGCTGCGTTAGCCTGCTTTACATGAGTCACCTAGGCAACGGGTAAATGAAACCACTGATGGACAGCTACTTTAATTCAGAGGAGCTGCCTGCCAGTTTGGCACCGAGCCTCTTTTTAAAGCTGTGTTCCTGCACAGCGGGCATCCTCATGAAACTGCTGATTAGATTTCTATTTTAAAAAATCCGACAAGTGAAACCCTGAAACCAGAGAGGGTATGTTTGCCATGCCATCGCTGGTTTTATGGGAAAAGATGAGCTGCTGCTGGGTTTACTGCAGTGAACCAAGCAGCTACGTGTTGCAGCTTCTCTGCATCATAACAGTGTGTCAACAGGCCACTAAATATTAAATCCTGCTGTCAGTCACACTGATTGCTCTTTAACCCAGTCCCCACACTCCTAGTCAGCACTTCAGTGCCTACGTACGTCCTGCTAGCAGCACCTGAGCTGAGAGATTAGCCATGCTAATCATGTCCAGCTAATATCCAGGTTAAGGTATAACCACCTGACAGGTGAACAGGTACGGGTAAAAGAAAAAGAAATGCAAGAACCAAAAAAACCAAACTCTGAACTCAGTAAGTTCTGCCTCAGGTAAAACAGTCTTCCTCTATGACTCAGATGCTGTAAATGAGCTTTTAAATAGGTTTATGGATCTTTTTATGTTCTTTTCCTCCAAACGCACGGGGGATACTTCCATCAGAGAGTCTACAGCCAACAGAGTCAAACTCACATCCCACAGAGAAAGCACAGGATACCACACGGGGACGCTTACAGGACAAAATGTAGGACCACTGAGAAGCATCCTAATTCTTCTGTCTCGAACATAAAAATAAGCAAGGTGGGTAAATCACACCTACTTCCATGTGAGTACTCGCTCAGAGGATGGTGGACCAGAAGGTCAGATGTGATGTGTGACATATCGGGTCATCATGCTGCTCTAAATGGAAAGGCTGGAAAACTGGCTGGATTTTTAGGAATAAGGAGGATAAAGTGTTTTCTGCTGGATTATGGCCTTCACTGTGATGAGGCCCCTACATGCCCAAAAATCAGCTTCTCCAGCTGAGATACTAACCAAGGATAAATCCTGGGTTGCAGTCCTGGGAGATTTATCCTGAGGCATCAACAAGGCTTCTGTGGTAGGAGAAGCTCAAGCGCACCGTGCCCTGCAAAACGGCTGCATCCTACTGGCATCGCCTTCAGAATAGCAGAGGTTAGCCTGGACTAGCACAGCCTTATAATGTGCACGAGCACCTGGATGGTCTAAATGTTGCTTTAATGTGTTTTTGGGGTTGTAGGGTTAACCGCTATGCTGTCATGAACAAAAGAGCCAAAATAAAACATGTCAACCTAATAATATGAACATGCAATGCTGTTCTGACCAAACACCAGGTGGTGCAGATCCACCTGAGCCAGAACCACCTGAAGGGTCAGCAACCTGTTGAAACCCAAGGAAGGATCATGCAGGATGGCATGAAGGTTTCTCGTCACTGCCACGGTACGCTGATGCTTCAAAAACACTTTGTTCTCATTTATGACAGTAAAAGTTAAGCTTGTATGAATGAATGAAGCCAAAACAGCAGAAATAGCTTCATTTCTGAGCGCCTGGTGGCAAACGTTCTGCATAAGAGGCTTTAAACTGATCAGAAACTTCATAAATCACATCATATGATGCAGGGATGACAACTCCAGGCTGCAGGCCTGCAAGTGTTAGAAGTTTCCCTGCTGCAACACACTTAACTCAAATCAAAGGGCAGACTCGTGCAGAGTTTGATGTGAAGCTCTGCACACGTCTGCTTATTATTTCTGACATGCATCAGGTGTGTTGCAGCAGGGAAACTCTGAACACTTCCAGGACCGTGGCCATCGAGGTGATGTCTTCATCTGATGATGTCTGAATGGGACCAGAATGATGAAGACAACCATTTATGATCAAACCAGAACATTTAGGGTCCGTTAACGGTTCAGGCACTTCCTTCTTTGGTAATCATCTTGTTAGAGAACATGTTGTGCAATAAACATGTAAACAATAAAACCATTTATATTCAGATGTTTCTGGAAAGTTTACTGTTAAAGATAAACACAAAGACATTGCTGCTTATTTGCAGGTATAAACAAGCAGAAAAGGTGGAGCTGACTGGACAACAGAGACATAAACCAGCTGAATTATTGTGTTTCTGTGTCGGCTCAATGGGAAATAATGAAAATTAAAGGAGATTGAAGTTTTTAAAACTTTATCATCTGACTTTTTTTATCTATCAATTTATTTCCCAAAACTTTTTACTCTAAGAAGCATTTAGAGTCTAAATTTTATAAACAAATAAGTAATGACTTTCTCTCTTCACACATTTATTCATTCCTTTCTGCTGACTGTTCAGCACCACACCAGTCAGAACCCACAGTTTCCCTTTAAACCATCACACATCACCATCATTTAGAGGAAATTCCTACTTTCACATCCCAAATTAATGACCTTTTAGTCCCAAATAAAAGACTGCCCTCTATTAACTTTCTCCTGGTTCGGATTTATCCTGCGTTACCTGAAGGCAACATCGGTCTCAGCCCTCTTGCGTCACGGACGCTCCTCGCGCGTCGCGGCGGCCAGGTAAGCCTCTTGCGTGCAATCTATCAGAGGACATAATTCCTGGATGAGATGTTCTGTGCTGCAGGTGTCTTATGATGTGTGATGTAGGAACATACCTGCGCGTCAACTGATTTGGAGTGCGCGCGTGCTGACCCAGGAACCTTTCAGTGACCTGACCTCCACCTCAACCCGCGACCTGACCCTCTGCTTCTGTTTGGACGATTTAAACTCTTTTTTTTTAAGTTCCTGAAGCTGCTATTAGACTTGGATCAGAGCATCAGGCCCAGCTGCCCCCGCCCCCTCCTCCTTTATTCTTATGGCATTTATTCTCACCCATCTCTTAAATGGGAATTGGACTCGCGTCTTGCTTGACGCATCTGAAGTAATTCGGCATTTATTATTGCAGCTCTGGGGCTGATTAGATTTCCACAAAGCATTTAGCAGAAACTGTGTCGCTTAGCAACACAGAGACTGTTGAGAAGCTGCGCTGCTGGGAGACTTTAAACATCCACCATCATTCAAATATCACTCAAATAACAATATGTTAAACATCTGTGAGCTTTGGGTCACCGGTTCAGGAGAGCCGAGCCTGGAAGCTCAGCAGCGCTGCGGGAGGAGCGTCTCCCCCGCGCGCGCGGGGAGTTCACGCTGCGGATCAGCGCTCAGGTCAAAAGCTAATGCAGCGAAAATGACACCCAGTAACTCTGGAAGGGGTGACATATGGGAGGGCTGGAGAACTTACAGTATAATTGACGTGTTCGCGTTATGAGCAAGCACATAAAGTCAATCACTCCGCGAAGAGTGGTCACCTCAGAAAACCCCCTGCAGCTCAATTTCCACTCCGCGCAACTTCCTCCAGCTGAGAATGAAACTTGTTTGAGTCTCACTGGGAATAAAAACACACCAGCAGCATTAGGAGAGCTCAGCATCACTAGTTGTGGTGACACAGATTAAAATAGGAACCATAGAAGATTGGATTAGACTTAATACTCCATTTTATTTCGTGTAACGTGTCACATTCTGGGCGCCGTGCCTTGTTTCTCTGCTGCGTCCGAATCCCAATTAGCCCACATTTCCTTCATCTGAAGCCGTTTGGCTTTGCTTCCAGCATCATGTTGACCTAATCAGCAGGCCACATTCACCTGACCATCCACGCAGTGTGTCCCGCTCTGTTTTCTCCCACCTTCCCAAATTACCCACAATACGGTGGTGCCAAATTACGCAAAGACTCAAGGGTGCACAAACAACGCATGTCCAATCACTGTGTCTGCTGGCAGAACAGGGGAGGATGTTAAGCAGGCAGGTCTTCAGGCGGTGAGTGATCAGGTTTCACGCGCTGACAGGATCCACGCGCGCGGATTGTGAATTCGTTTTAAAATACAAATCTGCTGCTTTTACGGCTCGAAACTTGCGCGCTCGTGCGCTGATGAGAGGCCGAACCTGGACCCGAGGAGCAGCGCGAGAGGGGAGGGAATCCCTCCAGTGTCTGGCTGACGCTCACTTTACCAAGGAAACCCACACGCGCACTCTGACGCAACTGCCCATTTTAGGAAACATGCGTCAAAGGACCGAAGCAAGCGGGACAAATGGTGAACTCTGGAGTGGCCACTGACGTCCAAAACTGCTCATTTTTATTAGGAGAAATCATTCCTGTGCTTTTTAAACAGTACAGTCGGACTTTGTGCATGTGTGTGTGTGCATGTGTGTGTGTGTGTGTGTGTCCGCCGGGAGAAGGATGGTCCAAGCGGATCTCTCCTCCGCTGCCTTATGCAGAACTGGCCCCTCCCTGGCTGGAGCTGCAACGCCCAGGCGTGACGTGGGCAGTTTCGTTGGTGTTGAAAAGCCGTTGCAGTTCTTCATAGTGCCATTGAAGTGAGTCATCACTAGGAAGTGGGGTAAAAAAGAAAAGAAAAAAAAGTTCCAACTGTTCCGTGAACAGCAGAGTAGAGTAGGAAAGGCGACGGAAACTCTGAAGACTGAAAAGAGGCTTTAAAGCGAAGCTGCGTGAGTCACTTCATGTTTACTGTCGCTGCTGGATCTGGCTGCTGACTTTAGAGCTGAAGTCTGCGCACCTGAGAGGATCTGTGACAGAGTAGTCTACCTGAATAAGCCAAGCACAATAAGTTCAACTGAAAAAACAAAACATCCACTTTGCGCTGGTGTCAGGCTAAGTCTGACAAGCAGAATTGCACTTTGCCAACTCGCTTTGGATTTCACCATCAACGTTCCGAGTCAGAGGATTTTTATTTTTCCTGTTGGTGCCTTTTCGCAGCGGGATTTAAAGAAAAAAGGCTCCAGAGCTCAAACAGTACACTGAAATCTTCCTCTTTCCTGGATCATGTACCAGGACTACTCCGGGAACTACGACACCTCCTCGCGCGGCAGCAGCACCTCTCCGGCGCAGCCAGAGTCCTTCACAAGCGGCAGCAGCACGATCGGAAGTCCGATCTCTACCTCAAGCTACCAGGTAACAACAAGCAGCTACAGCACAGATTATTATGTAGGGAAATATAAGCCATTTCCGGTGCGTAACAGAATCTCATCTTGTGTTTTCCTTCAGATAAATAGACTGAATAATAATTCACTAGGTCACCTGGATGAACCCGGTCACACTGATTACATCAGAGACTCAACAGATGCAGGACTCCATTTTTACACACTGATTTCATAGTTTAGCTATTTGAATCCTGTCATGCATCTCTCTGCCTACAGGTTAAGAAGATGTTTTAACTTCACAGACATATAAACTACGCGCAGTTAGGAATATAAAAAAAGGCATTACGCATTTAAAAGAAAACCAGGAGACAACTCCCAAAGGAATGGACACCTCTGGGACGTTTCTTTTTATCCTTTTTGCAAAGAAGGAAAATAAAACATGTTAAGGTTCTCCTTTCCAGATGTGAAACTGTTGTCTGTCCGCCTGCAGAGCTGGAACCCAATCTGAGTCACTGCGCCGGTTTTACGCGCACACGCGAGTCCCTCCAGAACATACAAAACATTATATGTCGAGTTATTTACCTTCTGAGCGGGAATGTAACACACTGGCCGGAGGTAGAGCTCATACCGGGCGCAACAGGCGCGCGCTGCTGGCTGCGTTCAAACACACACGGGATGTCGGGATATGTCGGATCTGGGCCAGCGGTGGCTTGCGATGTGGCAGAATGTGGATCAAGCCTTGACCAAAAAGTGTAGATGTGTGTGTGTGTGATGCCATCAGACAGCTCTCGGGCTGCACATGGCACATTTCCCCCAGCGGGAAGCGCGCTCAGACCGGGGAGAAAACGTCACAAGGCCGAGAAAATGGTAGTTATTTGCTTTTCCCAGAGAGACCGCTTCACACCAAACCCCGAAATATTCCCCCTCAGAGACTCACATCACATCAGCTGTGGGTGAGCAAGTGGAAATCCAGCTCATTCCCAAACAGTCGGATCTAAATCCGGGAATAGGTACGTTGTTATTCCCCCCTCCCCTCCCCTCCACACCCTTCTTGTGTGCACTTCTGTGGAAAAAGCGTCGTCAGGCTCACGCAATATTCTGGTAAAGGACTTTTAGCCCGTAAACATTACTGCTCTGGTTCTGTGTAAATCACCCGCTGGCTGAATGGTTTCTATCACAGCGGACTGGAACGTGACCTTTTTCTCACAGACAAATGGAAACCAGATCCTCTCTGTTTATTACAGCAGCTGAGTCCTTATAAGATGTCAAGTTTGGAATTCAGACTCTGCAGGCAGTTTGTTCATTCTGGTTTGTGTTTAATGGAAATGTTATTGGCTTTAATCTGAGTCCAAACTGGGAGGAAGGGGGTTTCGCATAATTCAGGATAACAAGGCTTTTTACAGCCGGCTGCTTCCCCCTTACTGGAACAGATTCACATGTGCTTCACAAATCTCAAACACAATGAGTCACCAGATAAACAGAGTTCCAATAGACTGCCAGGATATCCGACGGAAAGTCGGGAAAAACGGAGATGGGGGTCGTGCGTAAATTACGCACACGTGCACATGAACAGTTCCCCTTTCTGCGACACAAAAGCGCGAAGCAGAGCTGATCTGACATCAGATCTGAGTGAGGGCGATGTTTTATGCCCTACTTGTATCATTCAGATCAGGAAAATCTGAGAGATAAAAATGTAAGCTTGGAGTCATTTTCTGTCCCTCTTCATCACCGTGATGCCTCAGCTGCATCTCTACAGCCATTATAAGAAGTTTTTCATATCTCAGGCAGCCTCGGAGCCTGTTTGTGCTTTTTACACAGAAAAACATCCCTTTAAATGTTAGAATTGTTTGGAACTGCACTGATTAACAGCAACATTTTGTGCTTATTGTAGTAAAATGAGATTCACTGGACACCTTGGGCTTTCCCACATGATTCACAGCATGTGTCACTGCTCCACTCCAGGGGTTACATACACAGCCTATGCGGATTGAATCATTACTATAAGCTTGAAATGTGGAAAATGTGTGAATTTGATAATGGTGGGTGGTGGCGGAGGCGTCACTGCGATTGTGCTGCGAGCAACACAAGAAGCTAAGATGCTTATGGAATTAAATGGCATCCTTTGGCAGCACATCAACCTACAGATGCATCCTTCCACACGAAACATTTCCCTCCAGTGAACGTCCCGTCTCATCACCTTTTCCTTCTCTTTCCAGAAGTACAGGGTTGACATGCCTGGCTCCAACAGTGCCTTCATTCCCACAATCAATGCAATCACAACCAGCCAAGACCTGCAGTGGATGGTTCAGCCCACCGTCATCACCTCCATGTCTAATCCTTACTCCCGGTCTCATCCATACGGGCATCACCTGACCAACGGGCCCGGGCTGCTGGCGCACAACACTTTGGCTCGACCTGGAGTCATCCGGTCCATCGGCGACGCCAGAGGCCGACGCAAAAGAGACGAACAGGTGAGCGACTTGTTTGTAAACAACATCCGTCTGGCGTGCAGCAAAAAACAGCTTGTTTGACTGTGGTCGCTGCTCACCCTTAGCTGACCCCGGAGGAAGAGGAGAAACGGAGGGTGAGACGTGAGAGGAATAAACTGGCTGCAGCCAAATGCCGGAACCGCAGACGAGAGCTCACCGAGATGCTCCAAGGGGTGAGAATCGTGTTTGTATCTTATATTTAGCTGCTAAATCCGACGACAAAATGTTCTTTTTCTGCAAGTAAATTAAAAAAAGGTGTTCCTACGTATCACAAAGTCACATTTTTTAAACTCCACTCCTTAATTCACAACCTTGCTGGACAGGTTTGACTTACCACGCCTCTAAATGTGCGGTCTGAGTGAAAACATGACATGCCATGAAAAGCTTTTTGTCTCGGGCAGCTGCAGACAGAGGTAGGGCTGTCTCGCGGCTCATGCCTCGCAGACAGTAAAAGCATCTAAATGGACTAATTAGCTGAATTACAGTGAGGTTGAGCTTGTCAGGCCATAAAAAGAAAAAAGGGGGAAAAAAAGCCCTGGAATGGAATTTGCTGTAGGCAGCCGTCATCATGAATGCACCAGATTTTATTAAAACGGGCAAATTATTCCCCTTTAATCCTACACGAAGACTCCTGCTGGAACAGGAAAACACAATGTGTATCTCAGAGGAGAAAAACCTTCATGGAGACTAAATTTAAACAAAGCAAAGAATCCCAACGAGGAAGTGCTGCCCAGCAGAGTTCAGTCCCCATGTTTGCACGAAGGCTTATCTGGTACCTCGTAAGCTCCTCTGTTGCACCTCCCACCTTACTTCCTCATACCTTTGCCCCAGAGTCAAAGTTCGCAGACAGCACGTCAGCTTATCTCTGTCGGCCAACATTTTCTCCATGTTTTCCTTAACCCGACACACTAATGATGCACGGCGCACATCCCACCAACACAAAGAACAAACAGTTATTATGCCACGCTCAAATTCAAGCAGACTGCTTCAAGATTACATGTTGGTCCAAACATTTCATGTCAAACTCTGAGTTTAAAGCTTTGTGTTTCAGGCCACCAAAGCTAACAGGCAGTGCCATCTTTTGGCACTTTGGAGAATGACAGACACAATCTGAGTTTAAAAACAGGAAATTCTGACATTTCTAAACACACCATGGAAGCTAAAAACCGTCAGCTTTGATGGCACTATCAAGCCCTGTCTTCATTTAAGCTCACATGCTTCTCTTTGTCTCTCGTAACAGGAGACGGAGAAGCTAGAGGAGGAGAAGGCCGACCTGCAGAAGGAGATTGAGAGTCTGCAGAAGGAGAAAGACAAGCTGGAGTTCATGCTGGTGGCACATAATCCTGTGTGCAAGCTGCCCATGGATGAGCGGCACCATACATCAGGGCACCAGCAGCAGCACACCCCGGTCTCCCTCAGCATGCGTCCCAACATGGGCGGACGGGCTCAGATGAACCAGGTGGTGGTGAAGCAAGAGCCGGAGGACATGGAGGACCGCATGGGCAAACCTCAGCGCTCCGTCATCAAGCCGATCTGCCTGGGCGGCGGCGGCATCAGCGGTGGGATGTACTGCCCGGATGGAGACAGCCTCAACACGCCGGTGGTGGTGGCATCCACCCCGGCCGCCACGCCAAACGCTCCAAACCTCATATTCACCTACCCCAACATACTGGAGCCCGAGAGCCCGTCGCCCTCCTCCGAGTCTTGTTCCAAGGCTCACCGGCGCAGCAGCAGCAGCGGTGACCAGTCCTCCGACTCCCTCAACTCCCCCACCCTCCTGGCGCTCTGAGGTGGAGGAGGGCCGCCGCTGGGAAACAAACACTGTGGTTGAAAAGCAACGCGAGGATCGACTGCCCCTCCACCCCGAGACCCTCCGGTGTCTTTAAAGCACATAGAAAAGTCCAGACCAAGATGACCATGTGAGCCGTTCCCCCCTCTGGAAGGAGACCCACAAAGGGCTACGACGCATTTCTTCTCGTCAGACTTGGCGTGAAATTTTCTACTCGTCATTGTGTGTGCAGTGACCCCGAACGGCATCGTCCCGTCGCCATTTCAACTCCTTGTTTACTGACAGTTGTGCAGAAAGACAACCAGAGAACGACTTCTTTATATATATTTTTTAGAAAAAGTCTACAAAGCCATGAGGCTGACACTTGCACTCTGCCAAGACCAATCAGTCAATAAATCACTAAAGCGAGGTCAGCGTTCTTCTGGGACTTCTGGCGAGAGACGATGACAAAAGACTTCCTCGTCTTTTATTTCCCCATTTAAATTCATCCTTGCAATTCAGGATAGCGTGTACACTTTTTCTGATGTTATTTCCATCTTTAAGTGTATTTATGGCCTGTGCTGATTGAATTTTACAGTGTTTTGTTGAGACTTTGTCCCTTCTTTAATCTGCCTGTAGAAAAGCGACGTGGTCGTCTGCAGGATGACCCGAGCACTCCTCAGTGTTGCAAAAGGATACGAGCCAACTTTTCAATCAATGACTAGTTCCTCAATACTTTCTATTTTGCCATAACGGCTTGACTTTATAGTATTGTGTGCTTTTCCTCAGTGATTCTGTACCTGAACTTTACAACCTGTTTTTGACAAAGTGTATGTGATTTACATTGATGTCAGGGATCATCTCTCGTGTTAGTAAACCCCGTTGTGAGAAGCGTGGACAGCAGGACTGCTGGCTGTTGCAGAGGCGGTGATTTTTAAAACTTTCATCGCTGAGAGGTTCGGGTTTTTTTTTTGCTCATACATTTAAAAAAAAAAAGTTTGAACAAAACCCTCCTGCACTTCTTTGTTCTCAAAACATCTTACATTTTACCCTCCCATCTCGCCTCAAAGCTGCCTCTTAGAGGGCAGGTCAGGTTTCAAAAAGCCAAAAAAGGGTTTGTGTAACACGTAATCCTGTAATTCGTCCATCTTTGTCTGAAACGGAGGGATTTTAATCAAATTTTAAAAGAAAAAAAAGCCACAGTGGTCCAGACTGTCGCCAGCTGCCAATGATGTCAACCCTGTTTATACAGTGTTTGTAAATCTGTCACTTTTCGTAAAGAAAAATGTTTAAATTCTGCTCAGATGTGCCGATTTCTGGGTGCAACACGGAGGTACTTAGTGGAAGCTGAACTGGTTTCATTGTTTGGTGAGGAGGAAGGGATGAAGAAGACTCTCTCTACAGCTGGCCTGACATGAAAGAGTGGACACTGAAAATCTACCCAGAACGTCTGTCATTATTTTTACATGTGTGTATCTTAAAGGGATGAGGGTTTTACATACGATGCACTGAGAAGGACGGAACGGCGACATCTGGGACGCTCTGTTCACTTCGGACATTCCCCATGAGTCTGTGGGGTGTTTGAAGAAGGTTGCCATCTTTATTCCAAGCGTTTTATAATCAGAGTTTGTGCTTGGGTGAGCTTTGTTGTGCTGGATGCAGAAAACAACATTTTGCTGCTACTTGTTTGGAGAGAACGTGTCGGCTGTTTATTTCTGGATTTAATGTGATTGGTTGTTTCAGGGTGTGACACAGAGCGGCTCTTTAATCCTGCAAGAAGCGAGACGATAACCAAAAACATCAGTACGTTGGAGAATCCCGGAGCCCCTCCACACACAGGAAAGCCATCGACTGTAGATCTTTTTCTGTACAAGTCATCTACTGTCTGTCGCCTGTTCAACTATAACTTCTTTTCCAAATGCTTTAACTGTTTAAAATGATTCAAAATGAATAAAAACAGCAATATGTATAGCAGTGTTTGTTAATTTAAAAGAGTAATAATAATAAAAATCATTTTCAACTTGGATTTTGGTCCTTTTTTCATTCTCAGGAGGTTTTGGTGAATTTACAACAACTTTTTCCATTTTGGTTTATTTTTCCTGCCAATTTATTTTAATTAAAAAGGCGCAGTTTCACATGGACCTTTTTTTTAGCTAAACAGAACCAAATCTAACAGAATGAAGGAAGAAATATATATATATATATATATAAACAGACAAAATGACCAACAACAAGGAAACAAACTATCTCTTAAAGCAGACCAGGTCGGATTATTGGTTTACACTGAGTGAACAAACAACTAGATCAGGAAGTGTTTAACAGCAATAAGAGAAGGAGGCCGTGTTAGGCTCAGTCAATGCGAAATAACTGGATCACAAACAATGATAAACAGACTTTTCATCAACCAAAACCAAACAAGAAACATTTCTGGGTTTGGCTTGGTCAGAAAAACGGTGATTCTGAGGAGAGAACAGCGTGTCGTATGATGTGATGAAGCTAAACTACACCGCCAGAGGACTGCTCACCCTGAACAGAAATATAAAGCTGGAATAAAATACTCAACTGTGGTAAAACTGAGTTTAATGCTCAACTCGCCTTAGATAAAGTTCCCCGTCTGAAAATGATCATGCTGCAGCGGATCAGTGAAACATCCTCCTGCCTGCAGCATGACCATTTGTCAAATGAGGCAGCAGCCAGCATGCACACGTTGCACATGCCTTGCTTCATGCACACGCCTTGCTTCACGCACACGCCTTGCTTCACGCACACGCCTTGCTTCACGCACACGCCTCGCTTCACGCACACGCCTTGCTTCATGGAGATGAGATGGGACCCTGCAGAACAATAGTAAGGCTACCTCTAGAGTCAC
>JBAMIG010000021.1:2138703-2149736 GCA_037177335.1 Kiunga ballochi | reverse complement strand
CACAAGTCCACCTGTACGACCACCAGACCACCACTCCACGCCTTCACATTAAAAGATTGCTTGAGAAAACAGACCCATAATAATAATGAAATAATGAAAGAGTGGAGCAGACCGGGGTGATGTGGTGGGTAGACCTGCAGACTCACAGATAACAGCTGGATGGATGGAGCTGATCATGTGGG
Organism: Kiunga ballochi; assembly: GCA_037177335.1. Classification (NCBI taxonomy): domain Eukaryota; kingdom Metazoa; phylum Chordata; class Actinopteri; order Atheriniformes; family Pseudomugilidae; genus Kiunga; species Kiunga ballochi. Next base: position 2,149,554 of record JBAMIG010000021.1, on the reverse strand, counting down.
TAATGGGGTGGATGTAAGGCTGGGGAAAGGAGGGAGAGGGACAGCATGCAGGAAGGCTGGTATGATATGATCTACTGCAAGTGAAACGACACAGTTAATGTTTAAAACGTTATTACTGCTGGTGATTGGAGACATGCCTGTTAAATCATTTAGAGCACAAACTGTAAGGTAAGGGGAACTATTTTTAAAGCCAAAGTATTCACTAGAGGGCAGTAAGTGCATCAAGAAGCGGGTGGAGGGATGCATGAAATGTTGATGAAACAATCCCCTGTGCAAGTTTAAAAAGAAAACAAACACCTACGCCAAGATTAAATAATCCCTGATTAAATGAACATTTACTAGGAAATGGCAGGAAGAGTAAGAGTCCATAAAGTATGTGAAACAGGCTGGAAGGAGCTGAAACTATACCAGAACCTTTAGGGAGAGAAGGGTTCCCGCTAGAGCCTGTTCATTCAACTAAAACTCATTAACAGCAGCAGCAGCAGCTATATGGGACTTACCATAAAAAAAAATCCTGTTTTCAGTCAACATATATTGCAACATTTTACATTAAATCTTTGTATATTATGTAAATATTTCCTGCTATTAAATGAACCCAGCAATGTCCAGACTGTAAATGTTAGCAACTATTTGCATAAGCTATGATAATAAAACATAAAACATTAACTTCCTTGTTCGATGCCAATTCTGGAAATGTTGGGATGACAAGTCCTAAAAGTAAGTAAAACAAAAGTGCAAATATATCCCCAGTAATAAAACATTTTAATTATAATTATTATACACAGAAAAAGTCTGATGTATGTTTCATAAAAGCTAATCTTGAACTAAACAATAAAAATGTGCAAAATAAAACAACTTGTAACGTGTTGGACCAGTAAGCTGCAGGTCAGTTACATAACTGGGTGTATTAAGATAACCTTACAGAGGCGTTACACAAAACAAGATACAGATGTTTCTACAAGCAAATCCTTTTGTTTTCTGCACATGAACAATATAAGTCCAAACATTTTGATACCTCCCTTTTGGGTCTGAACTGAGATCCTCACGGGACATTTTCCACATCATGCTGCAGATGTGTGGCACAGCGGGCAGCAGCTGTATTTACTGATCTCCTGCTCCATCGCACAGTGTTTGCACACACTGCACATCCAAAACTGGTAGTCCTGGATTGGCAGACCTGTCACAATGCACGTGGGTAATTTCCCATCAGACCTGGCAAAAAGAGAAGAACACAAACAGGTTTGAGTCGCTTCAGGAAGCATCATGGCACCTGTGGAAATGTATTAAACAGAAAGCAAAAGCTTTGAAATGAATCTGATGTTTATTACTGTGGTAGTCAACTTGTTTTCAGTTTGTGAAGAATAACAGTGGTTTAGATCATATTCACATTAGTAACCTTGACCTCCTGTCATATTTCAGTTTGATGCCCTCACCCCTCTGATGAGCTGCTCTGCTTTATCATGCGGGTGTCCTTCGGGGGATGCTTGATGAAGATCTCCAGGGCCAGATCCTCATAAAGCTGCCGCTGCTCAGGGCTCAGGCTCTCCAGGGATTCCAGCTTGATGAAGGCTTTGGAGCATGTGCCGAAAGCCCGGCTGGCTAAAGCACAAGTAGCAAGCAGAGAGTAGATCTCCACCGCAGGGATGACGTCCTCATAGTCGCGCAGGTGAAGAGCTTTAAGGTGGAACAGGGAGTTTTACATGCAAGACAAACCAGGATGTAATAAGGAGGAGGATTTTAATCTATATGTCCAAAGAGCAGTAGGGATACTGTGTAAAATATTAAAATATCCATAACTCAGGAATCCATATTGTATTTCCAGTAGAAGATAAACAACATATCAGATGTTTAAAATAACTAGTTTTTAATTCAATAGCAGCAACATTCCTGCTGGAAAAGCTGGAAAAGAGGTAACAAAAAGCTGCAGAAGGGATTAGTATGAATCAATAACAACTGGAGGAGCATTTTATAATAATTAGGTTCATTTGGAAAAGGTCAGTCTGTAAACATGTCTTCAGTTATTGATGATGATTTAGGGAGCAGCAGGGGATTTATTAAATAATTCATCATCTACAGTTAAATTTCTCTGCCTGTCTGTAATTTCTGGGTTCCCACAGATGAACAGAAGCTTATTTAAAAAAAATAATAATAATATGGACCAAACCGTCATGAAATACATTATAAATATGAGTTTAAAAAGACAGTTCAGTGGCTGATTTAAATGGCACTAGAGGGCAGAAGAATCCATCAGAGTTTTCTGTGCTTCTCCGGTGCAAAGAGGTGATTCAATGACTTACTGTTTATATTTCAGTGGGATAAAAATGTATCATTATTAATAAGAGAGCAACTAGGAAATGAGTTCAGCAAAGAAACTGGTAATAAAAGTGAACATTGAACTGAATGTTTTATGCTTTATTAAATCTTTTTTCTTGTTTTTATAAGGTGGGTTTTAGTCTCCTGAAAAGGTTTATTTATTCCTTTTAAAAGCAGGTCATTGTCACATTCTGAACACTAGAAATAAGGAATCATTTTACCAATATAGAAAGAAAAATATCTGCTGAGCTCCATTACATAACCTATTGTTTCAGCTCTGGAATATGATGAAACACATAGTATATGTATGTGTTTTGTATGTTGTTACCTGTGCGCACGGCATTTTCCATGTAGCCCGCATACAGCTGCCTTTGAGCAAGAAGGAAGAAGTGATATGCTTCTGCTCCCCGCCAGGCGTTGTCCACAATACGACAGTCAGAGGAGGTGGCATCTTCTTCAAGCAGACCAGCAAGTGCAAATGTTGCCTAATTACATACAGAAAATATCACCATTAAAGGATATATATATATATATATATATATATATATATATATATATTATATATGTGTGTGTGTGTGTGTGTGTGTGTGTGTGTTTGCCCTGACAGACAGACAGATCCTTTTACCTCTGCCTTTTTTCCTTTGACTTTGCTTTGCTGCGATGTCTTCACTTGCTCGTGATAATTTTCAACAAGCTGTGCTGCCAGCACGTAGAGCTTCTTCACTCTCAGCGGTCGACTCCGTTTCTTCGCCTCTTCTTCTGCTATCTGCAACCAGCAGCAACAACACACATCTGCATTTAAGCTCAACTCTACATACACAAATAAATTTCTTTTTATTTACAATCAACATCTACAAGGAACAGAAAATAGACTTTCTTCTATTGATGCAAAGAAAATTACAATGATATCTGTTGTCATTTTTACGTAAACACTTTAGTGGATCAGCCTTCCTAATCCTAACAGGTAACGTGAACCAAGACTTTCTTTAGTCTTTCCTGGTGGCCTGGAGCGTCTGTAAACACCCACTGTTACATGCACACTACATCAGTCCAGGCTGTGTCTGAATAATTCAAGGACAACCAGAAGTTGTTCCTTTATTTCCAGAATAGTCATTATTGACTATAAAACTATAAAACTATCAGAAATATAAAAGAAGGAAACAACTAGAAGTGAGCAAAACCAAACAGTCTAAACTAAAATTTGAGCTCCAGCTAAAAGAAATGTTTCTGTACTAAATAATAAAACATTAAACATTTCCTCATATGTCAGACTCTAAAGTGAAGACTGAGATGGAAAGACCTCGCTGATGTCACCGTTTGCAGATGTTAGATGAAAAATGTGCATATCTCAACCTGTTTGAATTAGATCTGCTGGATCTCGTGTTAAAATAAACAAGAGATGTTTTCTGAACTAATTCCAACAGAAACTTACTTTAAACATGAGTTTGGCAGCATCCAGAAAGTGGTGGGCCTTCCGGTACAGCTCCACTGCCTCCAGAGTTTTATTCTTCTCCAGCAGATGGGAGGCATATTTGGAAAGAAGAGATTTAATCTCCTTCATGTTGTGGGTTCTTGCCAGTTCCACAGCTTTGTTCCACTGAAGAAGAAAAACAATAATAAAAGAAATGAGTGTTAAATGTTAAAGCTTTAATAACAAAGTCCACAAACAGGAAAAGGTTTCATTGCTGTGGCTGCAGTGCACCTTACAGGTGCAACAAAAGCTTCGTCTTCCTTAGAATCCATCCTCAGACGTTTCATTTGTAGCCAAATGTTTAAGATCTACTTTGGAAGATGAGAGTTCAGGAACAGCACCCACACCCAGGCATAAACATGAGCCTGACAGAGGGTGGGAGGACAGCAGGTTGGCTGCTGTGCTCACTCAGAAACTTCGGCGCCACAGTCTGTCTCTCACCTGGTTCAGATGGACGCACGTGTCAATGGCAGCTTTAGGCTGGTTGCACTTAAGATAAGCGTTCACAGCTTGTTCACACATACCCACAGTGGCAAACATCTGTCCAATCTCCTGCAACATACAGGACCATTTATGGGCACAAACAGTCTAAAGGACTAGTTAAATAGGAAAATCAGCGTGTCACGGTTTGGCTGGATGTAGACATCCCACTCACCAGTAATAATTTATGATTCTCTGGCAGTTCAGTAGTCAGCTGCTCAAGGCCATCATAAACCTCCAGCATGTAATAACATTCTGCCAGCCTCTCCTGGTTACAGCCCTGAAGGTAAAACTGCACCGCATTGTTCCTTTAAAGCAGGTGACAAACATTTAGTTATTGTTTTTCCAGCTTGGAGAAAACAACATTTGTATTCTCATAGGAAAGATAATGTGAAAGGAATGTGACGTTAGAAACTTTCCTCTACAAAAGAGTTTTATAAAGACAAAGCAAAAAAAAAAGGTTTGTGTGCTTATTAGTTAGTTTGACATAAAACTTAGTGGTTCTTAAGTCCTTCTACACTTCCCACCACCGTGTGAAATCACTGTAACTTGCTAAGATTGTGAGATCTTAAAAATGAATAAAAACCAGAGAAGAAAGAGACAGAACCGTCAACAAGCCTGAAACAAATGAAAGAAGTTTGGAACCGCAAAGAGACTTCACAACCTGAAAGTTATGACCACTTTTATCATACAGGTAACAAACTTTTGCAAAGTCTTGCTGCAAAGAGGTGGTTGCTAAAAACATGTCTAAATCTCCCTGCGCCACTTTCACACCCTGAAAAAGCATCAGATGAAATGAAGACTAGCTGTCTGACCACAGAAACAAACAGTGCATGTGCAGAAAAGTCACTGAGCATTCAGCAGTCAAAGGGCACAAAATGAGCCCTTTCCAACAAAACTCAAAGCTGCAGATACTGTAAAATGTGCTTTAAGCCGGATTATCTGATGTGTCTGAGTGTTTTACTGAATTAAAAAAACAAAGAAACACATAACTTTCCCTTTTAAGTTAATAACAAAGGCAAAAGTGATTATAGTCCTCGTGTTTATGTCCAGATTTTATGCAATATTTACAACTACTTCTAATAAACAAGACCAGAACATTAAATACCACTTCTGCCTGTCAGCATAGTAGTCCCCGATGGCATTATTGGCCTGTTTGAGCAGAGCATCATCACAGTCTCCTGAGCCACTTTGGAGCAGCTGGAGCACCTTGAACCAGTCTCCCAGCTTAATCCTGAGGCTGATGGCAAGATCTCTGCACAGACAAACATCTTCACATCAAACAACTGATCAAAGCTCTGCAAACCCATAAGAGAAGTGCACAGTACCTGCGATCCATATCCAGGTACATCCTATCGGCTTCCTCAAACCTGCCGAAATAGGCCGCCACTTCGGCTTGTTTCATGGGCTCACTCTGCAGATTGCCCAGACGCTTGACGAACTCAATGCCCTGGTAATCTTTGCAGCGGACAAAAGCCTGCTCGGCTGTCTTCAGATCCAGCTTATGGAGAGCTGCTTCAGCCAGCAGGCGCCTAGCAGAACAAGAAGATGTGAGCAGATCGTTTTTGGCTCCTATATTTTAACGTATGCATGTCTATTTCAGTCTGTTTAACTGTAATCTGCTTTAATCTGCATGACATTTTTATGATTTTATCATTCTGAGGTGTCCATTAAGGTCATGTTTGTATCACAGAAATAAGTGACTTTGTTGATGTAGCCAGATTCTGAGTGATCCTGTAAAAACTGACACTGAAGCCAGAGAACAAACAAACGCAACAGTAATCTCATCCATCTTTAATCCTCTTTCATCCTTTTAGAAAAGCAAAAGCTTCTGTTTGCTGGTTTGCTGAAGTTCAAATGAACATTTTTACATTTTGGATTTAATGCATTTGTAAAGCTAATCTACAGATGCTTAATATAACTATTTTACTTACCCTGTACACAAAAAGCTCCACATTTTAATTAAATAGTACATTTCTGCCAGCAGTTAAAGGCAAAACAACAAAGAAACTTGGGAGATTTACATGTGCAGAAAGTGGAAAATCAGACTTTCATACGAGGTAAAGGGGAAAAAACAGACAGAGACATTAAATTTAATAAGTTTCACAATTTAAATTTACCAAAGTCTTGGGTGAGGATTGTCTTCAATGAACTGCGAAGCATCTTCAATTCCCACTTTTTCAATCAGTGCACGGCTGTCTCTCAGGGAGCGGATTTCAAAGTTAATGAGGTTGTCTTTGTTGGGTCTCTCCGGGTCCTGCATGACAGCATAATATAACAACTCAGTGCAGTGATTTACATGGTTACAACTGAATGAAGAACCTTTCTGCACGTCTAAGACAAAAATCTTTACCTTCATAATTTCATCAAGCAAGACAGATTTGATTTCCAGGTCCTCAAAGCTGCAGATGTATCCAGAGGTTTGAATGGGTTCCTGTTGTTTGGTAAATTAAACCAATAACACCATTTAGTAATAAGATAGGAGCATGATTGATACTTTTGTTTTAAATGAGATCTGTGGATTTTTTTGTCTATCCACCTCTGGGTCCAGGTTCCTAAAGACGTACATCCTGGTCTTCTCCATCATAGCAAACAAATCTGGGTTGTCATTGGCCCATTTCATGTCCCAGACATCTTTGCGCTCAAACTTGGATGGATCTCCTGCAGAGGCCGGGTCTCTTGTACCATCGTCTGGATTGGAGCGAACTTCAAGATTCAACAACGTCAGCACACCGGCGATGTCGATTATGGCCAGTCGGCTAAGAAAGGTGATGCACACCAAAACACAACCAGAGTAAGCTAAAATAATCTGACTATTTATTATGCAGCACTTAAAAACCAAAACACCTGGAGTTGCAGTTCAATGACATGTAATAAGCTCGGTTGTTCAACGTGTACTTCTGGATCAGAGCAACGTTTGGAAGGCTGTATCTGTGGATGATGCCGGACTCTCGGCCCTGTAAGGAGGCAAACACAACTCAGCTCAGCTTAAAATATAATGTTGTTTTCAATGTTTGGTTGCTCATTTTCCATTGAGACCATTGAGGCACGTACCACCATGAGGGTTTTATCTGTCGCTGTAATGCAACAGATGGGATCTTGAGTTGCCTGAAATAAAAAAAAATATGTTGGAGCCATAATTTATCCACTTCAATGTTAACTTCTGTTATTATAGTTATTGTTTTTTAATTGTTATACTAGTAATCCTCAGCTCATATTAAGACTAACAAGCTAGTTTATTTAGTTTAAACATTTCTTTTAGGCTAATACTTTGTGGAAAAAAGCCTTTTTTACTCATCTTTTTCAATGATCTATTAAAAGTACCTCTCCAGTGTCTCTTCTATCTGTAAATATCTGTGATAAAGTTTTCTTACAGCAAAGTCTTTTTCTACATCTGAACCCGAGTCGATGGCTCCTGATGGACTGCTGTCGATGTGGTAGACCCTGGAGAAATGGGAAAGGGGAACATGTGAGAAGGACGAAGCCAAACGCCCTCCCGTTCTGACTTGTGGTCCAGGTGTGAGGATGATCTTGGCAGAACATCAGACAACACCCAGCCCGTCTGGAACCTCTGTGGCATTTCATTCAGGTGAATGAGTCCTTTTCATTGCCCTGCCAGGATCAAGACTTTACACTATAATGATGGGCCAGGTTTCACCCACTAACTCACAAAATCTTGCACTGCGGTGCTCCTGCCTTCCTGTAAATTGTCAATGGCTTGCTTAATGTGTATTGTTGGACCTGCAGTGGGCATGGCATGCCACCCAGTTTAGATGAAATGTAAAGGTAGTCCATAAGTCTGAGAGACTCACCTCTCCCTCCCTCCTTTCTTTGTCCGGCTCAGTTGGTTAATCTCCAGAGCAGTCAGCTGTTTTGCCACCCTGTATTGCCACAGGTAGAAAATGTCTTTGGATGCAGCGATGATGTGTGTCTTTGTCATGGTAACAAACAGCGGATCTAAAATAAAAATACAGATATGATCAGATTACAAAGCAAAACAAAGGTCAGCGTGAGTTTATATCATTTTAATTGTAGTGTTAAGATGTTACTTTAAGGATTCAGGTATAACAGCAGACATGCAGGAAATCTGCACGGTAGCTTTTAATCTTGCTTGTAAGGATTTTAATTACGTTCAGTAATTTGTTTAGATTTTTGCTCTTTGTTGCTGTCTTTTTTATACAACATCTGTCATGCTTTTGATGTTTTATATAAAGCACTTTGAATTGTCTTCCATGTGAAAGGTGCTGTACAAATAAACTTGCCGTGTCTATAAGATTACTAGTAGTCTCTTAAGGGTGCCAGAAGTAACAGAATCAAAGATCAACATATGAAAAAATGCTATATATTTTACTTACACTGTGTTTCTTTTTTGGCATTTCATCACTTACAAATGTAATATTTTATTCTCCATCACCCATCTACTTGCCATGGTGCCATTTTACTACGGTGTCTCTGAATGGACAAATAAGTGTGTGAAATGAGAACTATCTGAGGTGTAAAAGTGCAGCAGTGGCCGTGTTTGATAGATGCTACAACACCGTTTAGAATGAGAGATGCCTTAAAAAGCCACATAATGAACATGTACACAGTTTTGCAGTAGTTACCTGCAGGCACCCATTGCTACACCTGAAGAAACTGGATCCACTGGTAGATTATACTGGAAGAATTTTGGCTACTTAAGACCAACCGTTCATTTAACAACTGTGCACAGTATTTAAATGAACTTTTACGCCCATCTTTACCTGAAGATGTCTGTAATGCTTACACACATTTACATTACATTTCAAACAGTTTGTTAAATATTTACATAAACACATTAATCTCTTCTGTATTACATAAAAAACTAATTGAGCTGAAAACAGCTCTTCTGTTTGGGCTGATTCAAAAGTAGCATGTTCTCATCTCAGCACACGTTCTCCAGTCAGCCTAAAACCCAGTCAGACATATGAGCCCCTCAGACATCCACAGCCTGGGACTGTGAGATAACATCTCCCTGACAGAAACACTCAGACATAAACACACCCATAGCTTTTCCAGAGGACTATGGCTCAGTGAAGAAACAGTAGCAACAGGCAGGATGCCAGCTCCTATGTTTTTGTACACAGTGTGATTCCCTCAAACTGGCTTGAGAAATTGCACCAAAAGGGACTTTGATCATTGCAGTAGAAGAAAACCTGTGAGTACATATTTCATTGTGGTTTTAACCAGAAGCTGCATATCCACCATTTCTATGTGAAACTCACCGACGTTTATGTATTTTGAGTCGAGCGGTGTTCCAATGGAGTTGCAGAGAATCAGGACGTACTGAAAAACACACAGCAGTGTTTTTTATCTGTTCACACTCTGTGTATCTGACTGTTTTTAAAGTGAGAGGTTCTGAAGAGAGGATTACCTTTGCAGGCTTCATCACTTCCAGCCCAGCATTTTCCTGGGTGAGAAAAAGGCAGACAGCAAGAAAACAGAAAAATATTAGCAACCTTTCATCTGCACAGGAAAAGAAAATCCATGAAAAAACCAGCATAGAGGTCATGTTTGGTTTTATACCTGAGGTTGTGTTTCATCTGCTTTGCTGGCCAGGATGCAGAAGTCTCCAGAGGTAGTGATAGACATCAAGCTCTTGACGTATTTAACAAACTTTTCATTGTTTTTGGTGTCCCAAAATACCACACAGTATTCCTGCCGCTCTGGCTTTGTGTATGCGTACACCACTGTGCTGCAGCAGTAGCCCCACTGTTAACACATGACATAACTGAAGGACATGTGGCTCCACACAACATTTGTGACCTCTTAAATCCCCTGATGACGTCAACAATAATGATGCACAGTAAATCTAAAAAAAAACTGTCATATTTAAAAACATTCATCAGCATTTATTTGTTAATCCACATAAACTTTCACCCTTAAACATTTTTAACTTTCACCATTAGACTGATATGTTTTGGGTAATACCTTATAATCGGGTCTTATGTTGGCAAAGTAGATGTAGGAGTCCACAGCCAGGCCAATCCGCAGTCCTCCTCCCTCCCAGGTAACCCCTGACATCTGCTTTCCAGGCACTTTGAGAGTTCTTAGATGCTGTTCAGACAGAGGATTAAATAAAAATGTGCTTGTTTAGACTACCTTATTTTGCATAAATGAAACTGGTGCATGTTCGATTTTAATTCATTTCTACTGTCATTTGGCAGAAGCCATTATCAAAAGGTGAGTTGCATATGATAAGCAGTCACTTTAATCATAGTTATTAACCTGCATGCATGTCAGGAAGCCAGAGCACCAGGAGAGAACCCACGCATACATAGGGAGAACATGCAAAAGCCACTGGACAAGCCTTCCCAGCCTCAAACCAGTGACCTTCTGGACGTCGTATATTAATGGTGCAAAACCATCACTGACAAGAATGCATTGTGCATTAACAGATTAACAGTCTCAAGGTAAAGATAAAAAACAAACAAAAGCTCAATTTGACCCTGACAAAGATTTTTCATGAGTCTTTCTTCAGGTGGACAAGGTTGTGTGTGTTAGTGTGTGTGTGTTAATGTGTCTCTGTGTTAGTGTGTGTGTGTTAATGTGTCTCTGTGTGTGTGTTA
>JBAMIG010000021.1:2080769-2092304 GCA_037177335.1 Kiunga ballochi | reverse complement strand
GCTGAAGCACAAGGGAAACTCTGAAAAAACTATTACCGACGTATGTACAATCTTAAATCAATACATATCGAAAATATTTGCATATTAAATTGAAGAGGCTGTATCGAGCGGTTCAATATAATATCGGAATTGCTGCATCCCTAGTAAATACTACAGGACTGAAAGTACAAAGCACTTCTGGCATCCAGCCCTTTAACCAACATGCTCTTCTGGTTTCGGGTTCAAACATGAGTCTGCAGGAATCACACATTAGTTAAGTTAGTTAATTTTAGATGCTGCTTCAGTCTTTATCTGCTGGAAACACCCTGAGTATTCTGTAAAAAGGTTTTCAGGCACTTTGCTAAATCTTTAAAACAAGTGTAGAATTACATCACTATGTGTGATGCCATAGCAGATCAGATGCTGTTTAAAGCGTCTAAAGGACTAAAAGCAACTCAGACTTTTCCTTGTGTGCGAGAGCACCCCCTTGTGGCAGCAAAATGCTATAACACAGATGTGTTTAGTTGCAGAGCTTTGTCCAAAGCGACAAACCTTTCATTCCAACAGTTTGATAAAAGTTATATTTAACCAGAAAAAAAACACCTGCTGGTGCTTTGAAACCTTTCCATTTCAAAATGATGGAAACGACTGACTTTTTAGATAATTCAAATGTGTCAGACGTGCAAATGGGCCTGCATGGTTTGCTTTTTCCTCTTCACCCTCAAATGAGACCTTAAAAAAACTGTTAAACTGAGAAGCATCACAAGGAGCCAGTCTCTGATGCATCAGAGCCAAGCTGCAGGTATTCTGCAGGTCATTTGAATGTTTTCAGTCTGATTGTGGTGAATGTTTGCAGGATGACTCGTGTCCGGACCGCCAGTCCGCTCTGGTTACTTACAGTGTCTTTGTTCCAGAGCTTTATGATCTTTGGGTCAGCTGACACAACGAGGTCCAGCTGATTATGGAAGTTGAGCGACTTGATTGGCAGATTGTAGAAGTGGTCTTTGACCAGCAGCGGCTGGCTGGAGCGCAGGTCATACAACATCACCTGCACAAACAATTACAGAGAAAGGATTCAACTTTTCTATCTGACTGCAATAAACATTCAGCCAAAACATCAAGAAACGTTGAAGAATGAAAAACAGGTAATGAACTCAATGCTTTGGGGCAAAGATGTCCAAATCTGGCCCTTGGGAACCAGCGTCCTGCATGTATTAAAGGTTTCCCAACTGAAACACACCTTGTTTAAATTAAAGTGATGTGAAATTCTGCGCGTTTGATAAAGACCCATTCATCAGAATCAGCTGTGTTGCTGCAGGAAAGCATGAAATCTCTGCAGGAAACTGTCAGAGACCAGATGTGGAGGTCTTTGCTTTAAGGAAAACTGATTCAAATGGGACATTATTAGCTTCACTGTGAGGTACAGTGTGGATGTGACGTGTTTACACCCTGTATAAAGTCCTATAACCTGATCAATACAGCAGAAAATGCAAACATTTGTTATGGAAAAGATAAAATGACCCCACAATGAGCTGGTTGTATGAATATAGACATGACCTCAGTAATCAGTCTTTCTTGCCAACTTGCTCCAAACCTGTCATCCCATCCCCTTTCACGTCATCCCCTTCTAGCAGAAAACTCTTTCCTACGTGCCTTCAGGAGACTGTCTTTGCAAACTGTAGCCATGCGTGCAGGTTTTTCAACCTTTCACCACTCCGTATGTCTGAGTGGGAATCCTCCATGCTGGGGGCTGCACCTGCTCAGCCAGTAAGGGCAGCTGGTGCAGTGACCACTCATGTCTGGGAGGCTCATGGGGTCCAGCACTGCAGCCTGATGGTCTCGGTGAGGGACCTGACATGAATGAAGTTGCTACCAGTGTGAACAGATTCCTAAGATATTGATGCATTTTGGTATAAAAAACTAGAACTTCCTGCAGCTCATTCACTTTCCCTTCAGCACGCCTGACCTGGTCATTACGATACCATTGTTGTACTAGAATTTTCTACTTGGGACAATGGGATCCGTTTGAAGCTTTATAAGCTCTGTGGGAAGCTTTTGCACAAAGCAGAGAATGGTCATGGAAATCCCACTGAACATTATGTAGAGTTACTTTAAGTTACAGGACTGAATGCTTTAGGGCTGCCCACACTTACAGATGGTATATTTTGTCTATAAGAGTTTTTCCTGAATCTTTGGACTCACCTGTCCTGTGCTGGTTCCTACTGCCATGATGAGGGAGCCATTAAACTTCAGCGCAGAGATTGAAGGCAAAGCTTGAACCCTGTCAACGAGCAAAAAGTCGCCACATAAGCAGAAAGTAGGAGATAAAAGCTGTGGGAGGCATAATAACCCACAGCTGATTCTTCTGAGAGAAAAGCACCATGAGGCTTAGATCAGCAGCAACAATGTAAGATATCAGCTCGATACTCACTCTGCTCCCTCAGCGAGGCTGCTCAGAGCGCAGTCCAGCGTGCCCACTCGCCTCCGGACCCGTGGGTCCCAACATTCAACCCTTCCCTTCACACCAAACAGGAAAAGACATCAACAAACATGTTTGTTCTTTTATTAGCAACACACAGCACATCCAAGCAGAGCCGCACAAAACCTGTGATGACCCTTACCTCAGAGGTCCCTGTTGCAAACAAATGGTGGACCGGGTTGATGTCACACACATTGTTTTCTCTGGTCAAGAAAGAGAAGATTTGTGAAACAGAGCTGATCACTTCAGATATGAATGTCCAGAGTCAACAGGAGGGTCAAGACTTACGCTGCGTCGGTCTGAAGAGAGTTCAGGAAGCGTCCCTGTTCCAGGTTCAGTCTGTAAACCTCCGAGCTGAAAGTTAGAGAAACAAATCCACATTGCAGCAGCAGATTACTGAGGAAGACCCTAAACACATGAGCACAGAACACCCACCTCATCCCTACAAAGTACAGGTCACAGGAGGGGGAATGGTAGCAAAAGGCCCGGCCAAACTTTGGGATGCGGGTCTTGTAGTAGTGTCCATGTTGGGAGTGGAACTCTACGTAGCGGTCGGTGTGCAGGAAGACGAGCTGCAGGAAAACAGAAAGATTACGTTGGTTTTAAAACCGAAGCAAGGGACACACACACACACACACACACACAAAGCTGTGACATTAAGGAGTGTACAGTAAAAACATCCTTTGCTTTTTAGCAGGAAAATCCTCCAAAGGATTCATATGGTGACATCATTTACTGCACTTCATGCAGAAAACTCCCTTTAAGCCCAGAAATGTGGATCTGCACTGACTCATGTTGCAAATGGTGGCTACTATAATTGTTTTTGTAATTTAGCAAATCCTGTTTGCTCTGTACCGGATTTAGAGCCACACACGAAGGTGACCCAGACCTGATTTTAAAATATCCAATTTTGATATTTTGAAATGAGACCAGATGTGACTCGGTTTGTTCACACTGTCATAAAAGAACTAGAGTTTCTTTAGAGCAAAAACATCAGTCTTGGCTGGGGTTGTCTGCAGTCTGAACGTAAACTTAAAACCGCTCCAACAGGTTTGATTGACCTATAAACCTGGTTATTTAACCAGGTTTATAGGTTTAACCAGGGACTGCAGCCCTGCAGGTGTTTAATGTATACCTGCAGTAACATACCGGACTCGCGTTAATGAGTTTCCATGCAGAAATTAATCGATTTAATTAGTCAGGTGTGTTAAAACAGGGACACATTGAAATCCTGCAGGACTGCTGTCCTCATCATTGAAAGTTCCTTTAAAGGAACCATTCATTTCATTCAGCAAACACAATCTGCATTTGACAGAGATCAATCAACAGTCTGGAAACCCAGCAGCAGTTAAAGGGTAGAAAAAAAAGCATCTCACCTTAGAGTAGTCGTCAGACAGGATGTCGAAGGCCACAACTGTGAGAAAAGACTAACATTAAATTAAGTCGCCCACAAGGTGGAGGCAAAGCAGCAGGATGTGTCTGACTTACCATCTGAATCCAGGCATCGCTCAAACTTCAGGGACAGCTGATAGGTATCGTAGCAGCGAATTCTGGGTTTATAGGTGCCTGAAAAATAATTTAATTCATCTTCCAACTTTCTCTGAAGGCTGATATCCTAAAACCCTCAATCTTTTTGCCTTACCTGCTGCAAGGATGAACTGGCCATCCCGGGACACCTTGATGGAAGTGCACACCGTGGGCATCTCAAAGTCCTGGATGAGCTCAATCCTGCGTTGGATGTCTGGAGGGAAAAAACAGGAAAGTCAAGGTAATCCATTCATCTTGAGAAAATGAGTATGTGATGCTGAAAGAGTAGCAATGAACTCACCAACATCTTTCTTCTGTAGTTGTCTTTTTTTCCGGTCTGATAACCACTGCAGTAACAAAACAAATGGTTTGTGGAATAACTGCAGTGACATTCATTTTTATTTTATGTCTAATTAAGTGTTTCTCAATGCTGAGTTACTTCAAACCATTTTCATTTGACAAATTTATATTATTACTAGGTATAGAATAAAATAAGTTTAGTAAATATCATTATCCAAAGTCATGTTTAATCTAGGGAATTATGTTAGACCACCTAAAAATAAAAATAAAAAGTTTTTTATGATTACTGGCTGCAATAGAAAGTATAATTGTGTAGTACATTATATTGTGTAGTTCAGTTTAGCAGTAGTTTTATCAGCAGTGATATGATGAGGCTAAATGAGTTAGCTAGCAATGCTATTAGTAAGCAGCTAAGAGAAACGTAGCCACAAAGCTAACTGAACTTCTTACCTCAGGAAGAGATTTTCCGTAGCTTAAATTATATATTTTCACATCGTTTACACTGGATGCCTGCATTTTTTAGAGTAAAATCCAGTCTGTCCCCTCATAACACTGTAACTACAAACCGGGAACGACACTTTACCCACGTTGTTGCCAAACACAGGAAGTCAAGCTGAGTTTGACAAACCGATCCGACTGGAAACCACGAACACTAAGTTCCGGTCGAAGGTTCCGGCTTTCCGTGACTGATAACAAATAGCTGAATAAAATCGAGTTAGAGATTTTAAAATCAAATGTATGAATATATGACTCTGGGTCGAAAACATAAAATACTGAATTAAGTAATGACTTCAAATCAATGAGAAAATTGAGTTAGAACATCTAAATGTGCCTAAATCATAGCACTTTATAACTTTTAAAGATGTACAAATTATTAAATTCCTGACTATTTTTTTATATTCAGAGATTAAAAATGCACTTGTCTGTTCCCCATAGAGGATTTAGGACAACAATAATAATAAAAAAGGTTAAGAAAAAAAACTATTTTGACATTAATATGACTCTGAGCATAACCAGTAATATCCTAACTTTGCTTCACCCAAATATCATCTTTTTAGCACACTGTAAAGGTTTCCTCTGACTTTGAAACACTGATGCCTCCATATTGTAAAGACAAAAGAAGCAAAAGAGTGATGATAAAAGCTGATTAACTTTTCACCCTCTTCACTCCAGGCTTTTAATACTTTGTTGTTGTCTTGTAGTGTGTAAAACTGGAGTTTTACAGGAATTACACAATACATTATTGTGGCTTTTCGGTGGTCTGAACATGATTTGTGTTCCTCACAAAAAAGGAGGATGAGGTGTACGAGAATGTTTACCTGAACAACAGACTAAACGAGAAAATCAACCCTGGAACTACAATAAGAGTAGAAGAATGTCCTTCATCCTGAAACAAAACAACATGCAATCATCAACAGAACACAGCACTTTAAAAAGGTCAAGAAACAAACTAAACTAACATAAACTTTGGGTCAGTTTTGATTTTTCAGCATAAAATTCATGTTCAGTTTTGTAGCTTATAAGTTTAGGAACATATCAAATTGCAAATATACATAAAGTGCATTTGCTCAAATTTCCTTCAGGGATAGGGGCGTCCTGTGAAGCACTCACCTGGCTGTCATTCACTGCTGCTCAGGCTCAGTCGGTTTCAGGTGGAGCTGCTGATCACACATGCTCACTCACAGAGGGAATGTAACAGGATGTTCACCAGAATAACCTGAAGGTAAGTTCAAAAAGCTAAAGTTCCTGTTATATATCAGAAATAAAAGGAGAAATTGATGTGTTTAAAGTAGAAGCTAATGTAAATGTTGCCATATTTTTGCATAAAGTTGTCTTAAAATGAAAGGTAAATATGTGTCAGTCAGTAACAAGATGCTGCATTATTTGCTCTGGATTGCAGGTCTCTCTGGTGACAAAGTCTTTTCCTATTAGATGGATTTCTGAGAGGAAGTTTTTATATGAAAATCTGGGAGTCATGACAGACTTTTGGTTGATTTCGGTCCCACTGGACAAAACCAGTTTAACTGGTGTGGAGAAACTAAAGCGCACCATCAGCAAAACCCACCTGGCCTCATGCTGGAAGTTCTCCATTCCAGATCTGAAGGTGAGGTTGGGACACCTGTCCTGGAGCTTAAAAGGTGCACTGCAGAAAGAGTAAATGATGATGAGACAATGAGCCTCCCTGCTCTTAGAAAACAGTAAACTGGTTTGTTGCTTCTTTGTTTATAGCAGTACAGTAGCATGTAGCTGAGGAGGCTGATGGTGTTTGGTGTCCTTCTCTGGTGAAGGTATCAAGGCTCGGGTTGCTCTCTACAGTTTGAGGCAAAATTTCCATCTGACCCGTTTCACTCTACATGATCAATGTCCACCAGGCCTGTTCAAATGTTCTGCTCTGCTTTTATCCTCTGCTTCATAAAAACTCTAAATATGGGGATGAATCAACACTGCGGCTGAATCTTAAAATCAAGCATGTACACTTGTGTGACGTTTTTGTGCAAAACTGCTTTCTAACGTGTATATTTAGAGTTTTTTTTTCCTGAGGTGTGACATTCAGGTTGTTGTTGGTGCTGTGGCTGCAGGTGGGAATCCTGGACAGTCTGCTCAGTGTGTCAGAGGACCTGTCCAAACTCGACGGTCTGACTGAAAGGTAAAAACAAACATATGAGCTTCATATTTAGGAGGTGGTCTGTTGATGGCTGCTGTTAGGTAATAACGGCCTGTTTGGACGTTAATGTTTAGCTTTATCCATCATTAGGACCCGCGACATTGAGCTTAAAACATTGAGCTTCTGTCTGTGTCATGTTTTATTGATGGTCAGGGGCCGGTAGTGGTTGGCTTTCCATACTGATTATAAATTCATTCTTGGTGTTTCTGTGCAGACGGTGTTGGAGGGGAAGTTAATGTTACAGTGTCAGACACATTATTTTTTCCTTTTTTCATCATGTTTTTTTTTTATAAAAGAGAGAAAAAAAACAGAGCTGTGAGCTTTCTGGGATTTCTGAAGTTTAAGGGGGAGTAAAAGCTACAAATCACACTTTTTCTAATAGTTTGGTTGTTCCTGCAACTCAGTCGACTTATAAACGCCCATAATATACATTAATTACCATTAGAGGACGCTCTACGCTTGTCACAACTTTATGCTGCCCCTGTACCACTAAAAACACAATATGCAGCTGAAAACAGTGGCTTAATGGAGAGTGAGAGAATCCTGTGTGGGACTGATGAAAAGCAGAGCTTACGCTGTCTGCAAAGAAGAAAACAAAGAAAGTTCCTTACATCACAAATGCAACTTATGGTCCAGTGAGACAATTTAGACAAGACTTCAAAATGTCTTCAGGTAACGTCTGAAACGTTTTAAAATAATCAGTTCAAACAAGTTTACTTCACTTATAGATAGTTTGCCAAAGTCTGGAAGAGTAAAAGTGTTTTATTTACTGAGAGGAAGCAGATGAGGATGAGGAGCAACCCGGGAAGTCATGACCTGGATGTTGCGTAACAACAGCTTTAAGCATGCTGGCAGCAGCATCATCCTCTGGGGCGTCTAAGTTGCACAAAGTGAATGAAGTTATTAATGTTTGAATATTTGATGGGTTCAACTTTCACAATGTTTGTAGCGGAGACAGAATAATAAGAAACATTTAGATAGCTGGATCTGGCCCAGATAAACCAGTGACGTTAAGGTTTGTTTAGGAATTCACTTTTATTCCCTTTGACATCAGGTTTAATGGAAAAATGTGTGCAAGCTACTGTAAGCCATTAAATATAATTTAGCCTTCTAATAGCTGAATAAAGTGATGCTGGAAGTTCTTTGATATACAGCAGAGTTTCTACTTTTTTTTTATAAATATATATAATATCTAGCTTTATCTAGATTTCTGTACATTTACTATTATTTCTACTTCTCTTTTATGGTTTTATTTTCATCACATTTATGTCCATGATGCAAAATGCTCTCAGATTTGTTCATTCATTTATCCTGAAGCAGCGTTAACAGCTGCCCTCTGCTGGTGGAAGCAAGTATTGCAACATTTACAGCAAAACGCTTCTTTCTACATCAGATAATATTAAATAATATTAAAACTTCATTTTCAAATGTCTTTTCTGACAACTTCCTCATGTGGAGGAGGAAGGCAACTTCCAATTTTATGTCGGATATATATATATATATATTTGTGAGAAAATGTGCATGCAGGGGATAAGATGAATTCTTTTATCATACTACATAAGCTCAGAGTTTAGCTCTTTTTACTAGATGATGCTAGCCTACTTCTTTGTTCTATCTATGCAATAACAACACTTGGACATATTTAGCAATAATACCTACATAGTAAAGCTGTCATTTGCCACTATTCTATATGATACGTTTGGAAGCTGTTACTCTGATGTTATCTAGATGCAGCCTGTTCTTTCTCATTTATAGTGATAATACATGTCTATAAACTGCATCACATAAGGTAAACATTCAGATCAAATTCAACAGATTGTTTTTCAAAATCACTCTAAAACACCGAGGCATAATTTCTTTAAAGCCACATTTCTGGGGGATTTTCAGTAGAGAACAAATATTCTGTAATAATGATATTTTTCCTGTTGATTTCACAGTGTGATCAAATCAACATGCCACTGTTTGAAGGAGGTGATGGAGACATCCAGTGACAAATTACAGGAAAACGCTTTAGCCAATGGCGGTGAGTCATACGCAGACAGAAACGTCCACGCTGAGGGTGTTAATGACAGTGTATGAAACTTTACCCACCACACGCTGCTAATGAAAATAAAAGCTACCTCTGTGCTCAATATACATAGCACATCCCACTGGTGCTTTTATTTTGTTCAGAACACAAACCAGCCTAATCTGATCCCTCTTCCCTCCATCAGACCACAGCGTGAATCAGAGCGTCGTCCTGTCACCCCTGAAAGCTTACTTCAAGTCTCTCAGGGGTATTTTACCTGCAGGGAGTGTAATATTTTCACTGAGTGCAGTGATTACAAAGTGTGCATCTTTGCAGTGCTGCTGTGTAACTTCACATTTTAACAACCGTTCAGTGAAATTTGGACTCAATGTGTATTTTTCTCAGTTGACCTGATGAGCTATGTGACAAAGTTTCAGTGGGACAAAGCCAAGTATCCCACAGCTCTGCCTCTCTGCACCCTGGCAGACATCATCAGGAAGGTAACTGCATGCTGACATTTAGACGGAACAGAGACAGTGGGAGTGTTGCAGAAACAGCTGATTACTGGGATTCTCACACAGACATTTACTGTGAAGGGAAATATTCAGCAAGCAGCAGTTTTCTGGTGTGAAATGTCCCGTTGATAACAGAGGTCAGGGGTCAATGGGCTAACTGAGATAGAAAGACAACAGGAAGTTAAATAAACACAACTATGAATTCTCTGGAGTAGCTTTACACTGTTAGATGCTAATATTTTATTACATTTGACATTCTCTTATTACCCACTACTCATCATATTTTATTGCCTTTTGTTGTCGATGATACATCATCATCATTTCTTTTACTTTTCAGTTAGTATTCTCACAAACGGGTCCATTTTAGCTATTTGCATCTGTTTTATGCAGCCAGGCTGATAGGTTAATGTCCAGCCACAGGATGGATGAGCGTCGCATGCTTAAAGTGTGTTTGCACTTGCAGATATTATTAACATGACTCACACACCTGATGTTTGATCTGCAGGAAGTTTTGCTGGTGGAGACCGAATTAAAATCCCGCACTGCAGCATATAACAGCGTGAAAGCCAACCTGCAGAACCTCGAACACAAGCTAGAGTGAGTGACAGCCGTCACATTTCAGATAAAAACACATTATTACATCAGCTGTGTGTTTACGGAGCTGCTGCTTCTCCAGGGGGAAGCTGCAAACTCGCTCTCTCAGAGGCATCGTAAGGAGAGAAGATCTGCTGGTTTCAGAGTACCTCACCACTCTGCTCGTTGTGGTGAGCAGGTCAGTCATATATAACCTCTTCGTCTATGTGCTCATCATCCAGACATGTTCATAATATAAACATGTTTGTGCACATCCTTCTGGTTACAGAAGGAGTTACCCACAGTGGGAGCGAAGCTATGAATCTTTATCAGAGTTTGTGGTTCCTCGGTCGAGCAGGTGAGCTCACTTTTCTGCTTTCTGCATTGATAGACCCGCCTTTCCACTCAGTCTGAGCCGGCTTTCTACCAGAGCTCTGAGTGCATGTTCTCAGGCTCTGAAAGGTCAGGCTATGTAACAGGTGTTCCATTACCAGCAGAAAGTAAGAGTGTTTGGATCAACATCAGGGAGGAGGATTTTGTTTTCAGGGCAATAGCTCGCTGAAGCTTTTAATAATTTAGTACTTTATGATATCCTGCCAGAACAGGAAGCCTGAGCAGAATTTAAATGGCTTATTAGAATAAGAGCTCTGTACAAACAGATAACACAGAAAGAGTCTGGCTTAGCCACAGATGAGAGACGTTACGAGCCTGAAAGTGCAGATCAGCAGAATAATAAACATGAACGTTGCTCTCAGAGACACGGCTTTATGCAGAGGAAAAGCAGCGTCGTCCCTGCAAGTTCAGATCTGATTGACTTATTCTCTTGATTTTAAAGATTTTTATCAATATTTAATATACGGTAATTTGGTAAATAATAGTTTTAAATACACTTTAAAAGAAGTTTGCCTGATTTTAAAAGATGCTTCAGCGTTGTTCATCTAAAAGCGTTTCCTGTCCACATCATCCGCCTGCAGGCAGGAGGTTTGCAGTCAGAAACGTCCTGCTTTGTATTCCAACTCTCTTCATGGAAACTGCATGTTCTCCTTGCTCCTTGGGTTCTCCGGCTTCCTCCCTCCAAAAAACAACAACACGGGTCGGATTAACCATGATCTGAATCCAGTCAGGCTTCCCAGTTTGGGACCACTGGCCTACAAAATCTTTACCCTGATCCATGTCCAGACAAAGAGCTACATCTGGTGGCCTAAAGGATTTACCCTGTTATCTATAAAATACTCATCATGTCATCGTGTCAAACTCCAGTCCTCTAGCACCGGTATCCCACAGGTTTTGCTGTTTCCCTGCACTAACACACCTGATGCAAATCAAATAGATCCAGCAAGTTCTTGTTAACATATTCATTCATGTCAGTCAGCTGTGTTGGAGCATGGAGGCAAGAAAGATCTGTTGGATAGCTGTTGAGGCAGAAACTTCCCTGTCAATAATGAGGAGTCTGGTAGTAAAGTGAAAAATGATTACAGGTTTATTGAAC
>JBAMIG010000021.1:2058867-2070474 GCA_037177335.1 Kiunga ballochi | reverse complement strand
GTCTGCTGGGACAAATATGCGTTTATATATTTATTTTTAACACGTCCTCGCAGACAATAAACCGCTTCTTATTCATTCCTATTTGGCGCGCAATTAATTCTGGGGATTTTGATACCGCGAAGGATACATAGCATGAACACTTGTTTTAAGCTAGCTCTGCTCCTTCCGAAGCGCGCATTTGAAGTCTTGTGTCCGAATGTACACCCTATGCCCTAACCCCTCATTTACTACATAGGGCTGCACTGTATAGCTCCCTACCTAGTGCCCTCATTCTGTTGGCGATTCAGACACGCAGCTCACTACTTTCGCGCTGTCGGACGTTGCGTGATTACCAGCCGTAACTATGGCAACCTTAAAGACGTTGTTGCAAATACAATCCAAAGTAGTCAGAAAATATTTATTTTCTTCACTTTATATTTAATTCTTTCTTTGTACTGTATCTACTCAATGAAAACAAATTTAAAATGTATGATCTAAAGTGTTTTGTTTTTTTTAAATGTTCGTGTTATATCCTCCATTGTAAGCTGCCGCCCGCATTGCATTGTGGTCTATATTGTCCCGTCTAGTGACCATGGACGCTCACTACTTTTCAAGGTGCATTGTGGGTAATTTTGAGGGCACTACTGAAGCGCACTTTGATTTGGAACAGCACTTGGCGCGCCAGTATGACGTATGCGGTCTGCAAATCCACACTTCGAAGTGTGCAGTCTCTGAATTGAGAAACGGCCCATTTCAGACATCTGAAGCCTGAAAAAATGGTGACTTTGAGAATTACAACAGATTCATAATGAAGTGTTTCATTATTTTCAGCAAAATAATCCTAAGCAGCATGTCTTCCTGCGACTGCAGGAGCAGGTTTCTGTTTCTAAGGGTATTTTAGCATTTATGCTCTTTTAGAAGATTCTTGCTTACAGCACTGTCACACATTTTAGTTGTTTTGATAGATTTTGCTTATTGTAAAAAGCTGCACAAATAAAATTGGATTTGGAAATAATTCCTGAGGTAAACTGTGAAACAAGCTGAAACCAAAATGAAAAATAAGAGAAAGGAGGCCCCAAAGTACTGTTTTAGGCGGCTGCAGCACTTTGCAGACATGTCCACACGTGAAATAATAAAATTAGAAAAACAAGCAAAAAGTAAAGTTTTTATCTACATCTAACAACTAACTAACCAACCAACTAACTAAAATGATTTTTGAATAATGGTTGTAATTATTCTCCCAGCCTCTCAGAGGCGCATCTTTACACAAACATGTGATAAACATGTTTAATTCTGCAGGATCAGTTTGATAAAGTTAGAGGCAGAAAGCACACACACTGGATATGTCTCACTGTGTGTGTGTGTGTGTGTGTGTGTGTGTGGTCTCGTCATTAGACTGACTCGGTGATTCTCATGGCTTTTGATCGGTGGTCGCCCTCTCAGCTTTCTCGGTGTGTGAGGAGGAAACGCTCTCCATCAGGGTGACCCTCACCGCTGTCAGAAACACTCCAGCTTAATGGGGAAAAACTAAACTAAGAGGAGAGACAGAAACACTTCTGCCTCCTGTCTTCAGATTCATCTGAACGATGCATTATTGATATTGGTGTAGAACAGCAGGATGGGGACCTTTCAGGCAGCTTTTTCAGTCACCGCATCGCTGCAAAGCAGAGCGAGCTCTCAGATAATAATCACTCAATAAAAGCTTTGTGCTGCTGGTCAGTCCCACTCGCTCACAGCTGGTCATCTGGTTTTCAGGGCAGCTCGACTCTTTGCAGAAAGCACCAACCCTGGAAACTCTTTGTGCCTCTTTTTTTTAGTTTTGCAAAGCACTTCTTGGTCAATAGAGCAGGCTTTCTCTGAAAGGCTACTGTTAGCAGGGGGTGGCGAGGCTACACTGTCTGGTGGGCTTTCTCACTTTGTTCTGACTGATGTCGAAGCATCATGTGTGAGATGCAGAAAACAGAACGAGTACATGCCGGCAGGACTCTGATCCGCCAGTATCTGATTGATTCAGAGTTAGAAGTAAGACCCATTTAAAGCCTAAATGTGTCAGCAGTGTTGAAAACCCAAATGCAAACAAGATGTATAACAACTTGACTTAATCTTAGCTTAACATGAGAAACAACACTGCAAAATAAAGAATCTGACCTGATACCAAGCGGTGCACAGAATGAGCCAAAGGAAACCAGGTGAACCAGCAGGACACAGGAAGCTCAACAGAGGAAAAGCCTACAAAATAAAACGGGAACAAAAGGCATCACAAAGACTTTGACCCACAACAGATTGGCTGAAATGATAAATCTGAAATATTTTAAAGAGTTTTGTTTATTTCTTATTAGGAAACTGAGAAAAAAAACCCAGAGTTTCTTTCTGTAGCTTATAAAAACAGCTTTCGGGGTAAAAACTGACCCTCCTCAGGTGTAAAACTACACCTGGTGTTTCAGTGTTACCTTTAATCATCTGAACAGACGGCTTCATCCAGTCTTTGCAGGAACTGTTTACACTTCTGCTCTCTAAAACCTCTGAGTTTAGTTTGTTTCTTTTATTGCTGGGTATATTTATTCATCTCTACATTTTGTTTTCCTTCTTATGAAGGCTGAACATCTTCAGCTCTGAAGCAGAGTTCAGTTTGTGCATCATCACACAATAAACTGTGACAAAAAAGCAGCTATACATAATGTGTTGATAGCTCCACTGTTCATGCATCTAAACATCGCTCTGAACAGCAGAAACTCCACCACACGGCTGAGTTGGCTCCTTATTCACATGATTTCTAACAAATTGCTTGTTAAAATGTCACAGCTGCTGAGAACTCCTTGCTTGAGGCGGGGATGGAGATGTTTTGGTCCACTGTGTGCTTTTAGAGCTGCGTCTCCAGGACCCTCAATGCTTCGGGTCAAAGTAAGACTTGTTCTTATGGGAGAGAGATGGATTTTTATTTCTTTTAACTGTGATATGGCAGCTTTATATCCACATTTTTCTTGAGCTTGTCCTCATTTCAGCAGGCATCGCTGAGTATTTCCTGAAGCAGAATATTGAGTGAGTTGATTTAATGTTCTTTTCTTGCAGTAGACCTATCATGCAAGTCTAAATGCTATTTTCTGTGTGCATGTTTGCAGCCTGAACCTTCCTGTAACAGAACACCACAGAGGATGTATCCTATTGCTTTCTTCATAGTTGCTCCTGTGTCAGTAAAGCTCCCAGAGACATTACTGTTGTGAAGGGAAGCTACACAAATAAAGTTTATTTGAGCTAAACAATAATTATTCCATTTTCTGGGTCTAGATTGGAACATGAGTAGCTGTGTTTGGGATGTTTGGTGTCAGTGATTTCTCAAAGCTGGGAGGCAGAAGGACTGATGTGTCTGGTGCTGAAGCAATCAGCGGGAGGAGGGGGGTACATGGTGGATGTAGCAAGAGGACCTGAGGGAAAGGAATTTGCTGCAATATTTTATTGTACTGTGTATTTGCTTGCTGTGCAGATCCTGCAAAATGGAGGGAACACGTGTTTCTATGTGTTTATGCATGACTAGTTAAGAAACAACCCTAAATCTGATATCTGAGGCCTTCAGGGCTCTAAGGGTACAGAAACACCCACACTGTGTATGTCCAGGTCACTTTTTCTGGCTTATCCCGGTCATCCTGAAGCATTCCCACACCAGCAGAGACGTCATACCTCTAGCTTGTCCCGGAGTTTTTCCAGGGTCTCCACTTAGTGGCCCCCTCACTAGGAAGGTGCTCAGGATGACTAAACACCTTCGTCATCTGACTCCTCGATGTGGAGAAGCAGCAACGCTCCTGCAGGGCTGAACTTCACTAAAAACATTAGAAGCATGGTGCACAGAAAGCATTATCCACAGCTGGTGACCATCAGTATCAATCTATCAATAGATAATTCACACAACAGACCAACGCAGAGTCAGCGTTACTGAAGATGCCTGTCTGTCAATCTCTTTTTCCACTGCTGAGGAAAATGCTGAGAGTCCTCCATATGGGGTACGCTCTCATTCCTCATCCCAGCCTCCTCAAACTCGACTGCAATCTGTTCCAGAAAGAGCTGGAGATCAGTTTCACTGAAGAAAACAGGAATAAATAATCTGAAAAGAATCAGAAACCCAACCCGGGCTCCATCTAACCGACCACCAGACGACTTTCAGAGACTAGTCTGAGTGCTGCAGCTAGAAGTCGATGCTCCTTCAGGCACATTTCTAATTATTCATAGGTTTATTGATAAGCTGGTATGTGTCCTCCAGGGATGGGATGTCCATAACAAAGATCCGGAATAAAACAATGATAAGAAAAGCAATAGTATCAAGGACATAAACACAATGTGCCCTCCCTTCTGACCTCATTGCAGTCGGCTCAGAAGACTGCATTACATTTTCCTGACATCATTGTTTCTTGGCCCAGATGGTGCATCTTCTCTCAGTTTCCACCAGTCACACGTTGATGCCATAAAGGATCCGATGTGTGCTGAAAACTGACACAAAGGGCTTTTAACCAAGTGGAAATGGAAATCTATCAAACATGTCTACAAACCAAACCAAAAGCCACAGAGACGGGAAGTCTTATGTCTCCATAAAAACATTATTTATGCACCATTTGGTCCAGAATCTTAAAAAAAAAACCTACATATTAATTTAGCTGTTATGAATCTGATGAGGTGGCAGTTCAAAATAGCACTGCTCTGCAGTGCTCATCATTTATGCCACCTTCAGCGTGAGCATGCAGGCTTTCTGCAACTTCTAGCAGGGAAAGCCGAGAAACTGATGACTGCACTGTTAACTTTCCAAAGTTTTATGGTTCTGCAACATTTGAGGAAGAAGAAATCTTGCTTACAAATTGTTTTATGTTAGTAACGATTTGAGGCCGAAACGCCAAACCTCTGTCCCCTTAGCTTTCACCTTTTCATACCAAACTGCAGGCTTTCCCTGTCCTCCGTCTTCATCCCTCTCATGCATTCACATCCTTTTTCCTTTTCATCTATTTTTTATTGATAGTAAACAACGTGGCGCAGCAGATCTCAGCGTTACGATCAAAGTCCTGAAGAGATTTCAGGTGAGAGACGGAGACACTGGAGTTAAGTGGGTCCGTGTCCAAACGGAGTTCAGCAATGATTGAGGAGGACAAAGCTAAATTATTCACATGCTGACTACCTTTGCATTAATCTCTGCAAACCAAAAAGTGCTTCACATCTGCAGGAGTTATTAATAGATCCTGTAAAAAAAAAAAAGCTAAAAGGTGAAAGAGAGTTCAGGCATAAAGGAGAAAAAGTCAGAGGACATCTTCTCACAGACATGTCAAAACCTTTGCTGTGAATGTTTGTAGCCAGAATCTGAGCCGTTTATAAGGAAAAACTTCCATAAAATACAGAATAGCACTAAAATATTTATTAGTTCTGCATCTGTTTCTCTTGTTTACACCCAGTTTTATATAGCTGGAACAAAGAAAGTAGTAAGAATGTTTTTTTTTATTTAATCTTTGATATTTTTGCATCTCTTTAAGACTAACATCATCAGATCCTCTCATTTGCTGTTTTTTATCGGCCATCAGGTGAAAACTTTAATAAATTATGTTTTAAATGTGCTACATTGAAGTTAAAGTGTCCTGTTTAAATAATGTTTTAAGTAGTTCAAATTTTGCATTTCAGATTCAGCATCATTTCAGCAGAACGCGCAGCAGGAATGAGCTCAATGCTTAGATGCATGATCACATTAACCTCTTTACAAACTGCTTTTTGAGATAGAATCAGTGGATGAAATCTCTGTGTGCTTGCAGCTCTGCATACTCTTCATCCCAAACCACTCTGTTCTTTCATGCTGTCCTCTTCTAATTTCTGAACAACATCATGTTTCTCTAGTGGCTAACACCCACTCTGGTAAAGCATCGATAAACGGCTTGAGGATTAACTTCAGAGGAGCTCTGCATGTGCCGTTAGTCCCCGTGTCTCTCAGCTAAAGCATGGAACCAACAGGGAACCATGGGTTGTCCCAGCAGACTGCTGGGTGGTAAAGAAAACAGCTTTGCAGGGTATGGATTATAGTTATCATCCTATTCAGACGTCTTCTCGTGCATGTGAAAACAGTTTATCCTTACAACATAAAATGCATTTTCCTGCAGGATGTCTCAAGGTCGGATGGACCACTGTGGTGACGAGCTGCCGGCTGAAACAGCTCCATGGCAGCAAGCTGAACTGCTGCAACTGCTTCATGCTAATTAGTCTGCAAAGTCTTCTGTGTTTGTGTGAAAGATAAATACTCATTTTCTCGTGCAGCTACCTTTTTAAGATTCAGGGTAAATCAATATTGAAAAGACGAGACAGTTGCTGTGAGGGTCCACATTGATCTGTGTAAAGTTCATTATCTCACCTGCTAATGGGCATCAAATGCTAACAGCAAATTCTGCAGCAACATAAAGTTACATCCACTTACAAATACTCTGCCTACTCTGCCTATGTGGTGACTCCAACATTGCTCCTGTTCAGGTTGGTGTTTCTTATAAAGCATTGTGCATTAAAAGCTCTGCAAGGAGGTCTCATGATGTTTTATGTGTGGAACAAGTGTGAGGTTTACTTTCTGTTTAAACAGGAAATGTCACCAAGGTTGGACTTTAACCCTCCTGACATGAGTTAATGACCATAAACAGGCTCATACAGAACTAGATAACATCCTGCTGGAGAGCAGTTTGTTTTAACAGATGTGTTGTAGCAGGAAGGTAGCTTTAACCCCCCGTAGGCTCAGATCTGGTGATCCCTGCTCATGTGGTTTGAGTCCTCTTTGACTGGTGAGTTTCATAGACAGGCAGAAGTCGCCTGTAATACAAAGTTAATGGGAGGTCCAGCTCCAAAAGAGAATCTGTCAGGATCTCCGGGGCCACTGTGCATGTTGTTAGGTTTACCTGCTGCAACATACCTGACTGAAGTCAATGAGTCATTGTGCAAATTCATAGGCTGGATCCATTTATTTAAGTTGGGTGTGTTGGTCATCACTCTCATTAAACCATTATCAGGACACTTCCATGCAGTGTTTAATGCTTCTCTGAGTGTTGCAGCATAGTTATATAGCATGACAAACGCATAAGAGGGGATGATTTAATAGATTTATGTAAGAGCAAAGTGTTTCATTTCAAATCCCCTGCAGCCAGTGGGACACTGTAACATCAGCAGTGGATTTACCTGTGAGAGAGAAGAACTTCCATTTGCTTCTCCTTCCTCTGAAACAGTGCACGCGTTCTCTATCTTCCTCACATAGAAAAAAGATGAAGAATACTTATCCACGTGGAACGTTTGGATTATTATAAAAGTTTTGCACATTTTCTATTCATTTTCATCCTTCACAGTAAAAACAGACCCCCCCCCTCAAACCATTGTTAAAACAGCTCCTTTTTGTTGCTCTTATGTTTTATGTGAAGCACTTTGAACTGACTTGTACTGGAAATGTGCATCATTTGCCTTTCCGTGATGTTGTATTGTTGGAAATGCAACATTATCCTCCAAAAAACACGTTGGTTGTTGTCATATCAGCCTAAATGAGTAAGTCATACACTTCTCACCTGTTGTTTCTGCTGCACTGGAACAAAAGAAGACACATCTACATAATCTGGCTCACACCTGTCCGTGTTTGCGTCAGCATCCCTCTTTCCCCCTCCACTTAAATGAGACCCATAATGCAGAAACCTTTCACATTCCTACTCAGAGCTGGTTTTACATGCTACAAAGCATCTTTACTAAATTGTACAGTTTTAAAATCAGTAAATTATACATGTTAATTTGACTAAATATCTTCCACAAGAGAATGAGGGCAGAGTAGCAATAGAAGAAACCACCCAGTAAAGCTTTTATCTGACCATTACAAACATTACTGGTGATGAGGAGGAACAGACATGAAAGTCATCTTAGAGCTAAACCACAGTAACACAACCGTGCATCTCCCCGTGGAAGCTTACGGCCACTAAGTGACCTCGGTTTGTGCAGGAGGAGGCTTCATTGTGCATACAACGGTAATGGCTGGTTATTAAAACGACCGCTTAAACTCTCCGTACTCGCTCTCAGACTCCTGCAAAGCAGGTGTAACATCAGTATAAAAATATAGACTGATACACTTTTTATGTCCAGAGTTTAAAAAACAACCTGCTCAATAATTCAGGATGCTCTATGTGCATGTGATGGGTGTAGAGCTGACAGTGACATGGTTCTGTTAGTCAGATAAGCAGATGCAATGTCAAAACCATCAGATTGTCTCTTCATCATCCATCATGACATCTCCTCCTGCCATGTTTTTGTCCCAGGCTTTCAGCAGATGACAATCAAACACACTTGTGACACTTAAACAATTGGCTTTGAACAAACTTCTGCAAAATACTTTCCATAATAAAATGACTGAGATTAACTGTGAGCGCCTGTTTCTGTGTGGCGCCTTTAAACCCTCAGAAGTTCACCGATGATGATTGCAAAGACAGATATGAAAAGGGTCTTTTCTTATGTAAAGATGTATTTATAACTCCAGGGAATGAATGTGAAAGTATTACACGAGCTTACCTCAAGACCCTAAAAGCACATTTAATTGCTTTGCTGCTTCTTACACCCAGCTGGATCAAACTGGTTTAACCTGGCTGTGTGAAAGGGCTCTTTATAGCCAGCTAAAAGTGGAGTCATTATGTTTCCAAGCTAAAAAGAACAGACGCATTCTCATCATGATTATTCATAATTACTTTCTATTCGCGCTGGTAAGAAAGCCTTTCTCTACATCTGCTGAGATTCACAGTGATGCATGGAGAAGTTCTTGGTATCATCAGAGAACAGAACAGGAGGATGCTCCAACTTCCTCCAGCATATAGGCTGAAAACACTAATGACTAATGTCTAAATGTTCCTGTAGACCTGCACCACCTGCCTGATGAGCAAGGCTCGATGATGCCAACCCACAATGAGCTCCAGCTTGAGGGCAGGATTTAAACATGTTGTTAGAAATCTGCCTGAAAGTCAAATGTGAGTTTTTCTCATTAACTGACTACATTTAAAACAAAGCTAACAGATTAAAGCTAATGAGGGAGCCTGGCTTGTTTAAGATGCAGGGAGGTTTTGTTATTGATTTAAAAGTGTTAAAAAGCCCTGCCTGCAAGGCCGATGTACAGATGCAGTGCAATGATTTCCTTTTTTTTATCACATAAAGTTAACAGTTAGACGGGCAGCAAAGTGAAGCATTTAGCAGCTGAGGAGGAAGACATCCCCTCCTGGAGCTGGCTGTGTGAAAGTAAGAGCTAAGAGAAATGAAAATATCCCACTTGCTCTGATCCCAAAGGTTTTTACACAACTAAATTATTTTATTTCAGCACTGCAGGCTGAAACTAATGCCTCATGGCAAAGTGCAAAAAGGTTTGTTCAGTTTGGGTCTAAAGCAAAATGCACCTCAGAGCATGAGAAGCAGGGCGGTAACGTGTTACACGCTGCATCCAGAACCTTCTGAGCAAACAGAAGCTGATAAATGAAGCCTTTCTGCAGACAGCTGTCATGCAACATTCACATACGTGTTACATCTTTAAGTCAGACATGGTATTGAAGGAAACATCAGTTCTAAACGCTGACCTTTGAAAGAACGTCTCACTGAGATTGAAGGGAATCAGATTTTATTGTTCTGACTCAGTACACACGGACTGGACACAAGTTACCGGTCCCGGGAAGCCCGCTCTCTAAGTGTGCAGGAGCAGCTTTTAGGGAGTAAAGGTTTATTTCAAACAGTGCATTGATAATAAACAACCAAAACAAAGACAAGACAAACAAAACCATAAACACAAAAGGAGTGAGATAAACCAAAACAAGAAATAAAAGAAACAGGAAACAGAGCCGAAGGGACAGATTATAACATGTATACATGTACATACAGGCTCTACATCAATGTCTTGGAAATCCTTAGCAGAAAATATTATTCACATCATTGCTGATGTAGAATCCAGATGTGCCTGTTGGTAAACATTAAATGTGGACAAGAAGCCCCTGATAGATGCTTCAGTATCTGTGCTAAAGCTGAAAATATGACACATATGTCCACCTTCAAACTGCATCTCAGAAACTGGCTTATAACCAGCCAGACTGGTTCTCTCAGCTGGACCGATGCTCTGCAGCACACAGATCTTTGCTTTTATGTAAAATCCTGTTCTTATCATGTGCAGAACATGTTTACATGTACATACAGTACATGCAGTGCACTCTCTATGCTTGCATACTTATTTTGTGCAGTTGCATGGTAAACGATTGGTGTGATGGAGTTTTTGTTTTATATGTTTTTAAGGCTATAAACCAACTTCATGTTCTTAAAATGCTCATTATGCACTTTTATAGCTTGTCTACACAGATCAAAGATATGCAGGCCGACACTGTCAGAGGAAGGAAGGAGAGGAGAAAGAGAAGGGACAGAGCAGGCGATGAGACAGGACGTCAGAGTGACTTTTACAGGCTGGGGAGAGCTCAGAGAAGAGACAGGATGCAGGATGGATGCTTGGATAAGCTGTGATTAGGGAGTAACATGTTGTCATTTCTGCATTAGTTCAGTTGCGTTGCTGTAAAACCCGACTCATCCTGCACACAGAGATTTGGCTCCTCTGAGTTTTTCATATAAAAACATTTCTCACTGATCAGCACCGGTAAGCTGCAGCTTAGTGCAGATCATTTTAAACCATTGCATGGACTGTTTTATACTAATTAGTTAAAATTTAGTTAAATGACACACAAATTCTTAAAACTGTCTGCAAAATGTAATAAAACCAATATAACGTCAAAGACTTTACATTTTTTTTACAGGAATAAAAAAATGTTTAGTTTTTTATACATATTTAAATGATGTTATTGTGCCTTACTGTCTTATTTATGACTAAGCTAAGTGTGTATATTTAAATATGAGGAAATGACTGTTTAAATGAGTTTTATTATTTTTGGTTTTTAAACTGAAGCAAATCTTTCTTCTACACTTCTCTGTGAAAAACGACTCCACAGATCAGCTGCTGCAGTGTGACACCACTTGGCGTGAGCCATATGCAAATTTATGTTCCTTCTATTGCAATAGTAAATCACTCCCACGCAGAACAGGAAAATGTACTGAAGGAGCAAAGTGGGAAGCAAACCATCATTTGGGAAATCTCTTCCACGATCGGTGGTGGTTTTAAATACCGCTCTTTAATTGCTGTGTCATGACAGGATAATTACCACTGCCTGTACAACCATTCAGGGCGACTCGCAGGCCTGCAGGCATCCACTTTCTGTCTCTTTGCATGTGGGGAGTTGTGACTGGTTGGCAGCAAAGGGAAATAAAATGAACAGCAGGTGGAACATTCAAAGATGGAGAAAAGCACTCAGAAGCGCTTTTATACCAGCTTTGATTGACACTTATTCATTAGGACAAATGCACTCCTCATATCAACACAATGTTTCTCTAAAGGTTCAGATCAAGGCTTGAGAGACGCTTTTAGATGAAAACCCTCCTGTGAACCGGTGGAAGGTTCATTTTGCAGCTTCTGGTTTAAATCAGAATCAGAATCAGAATCAGAATCAGAATCAGAATAAGAATAAGATTTATTGCCAAGTGATTATCATCAGTAGGAATTTGTCTTGGTTCTCAGTGCAACATATATAGTGAACA
>JBAMIG010000021.1:1997494-2013052 GCA_037177335.1 Kiunga ballochi | reverse complement strand
CCAAGCTAAACATCTGTGATAAATGTGTGTAAATGGCATGGACAGAATGGTCCCCATGCACTGGGTTTACTGGGCGACTGGGTTTACTGGGCGATCCACAACAAGCATGATGATTGTGTGCATGCAGCGGCTCTGATATCGTAATGACTCCTGTGACTCTTCACTGAAGCTGGCAGCTGTATGAACGAAGGCTTGTCGGTAGACCACAAACGCATCAGAATAATCCCAGCTGACTGAGCCGATTAAGCAAAGTTTAGGTTGTTTTGCAAACACACGAGTCTCTCCCTGATGGTCATTAAAAATAAAGCAACCTCCTGAGCAGGTTAGCAAATGCTCAACAAACTTCTTCAAACAGCAACCAGCTAAGAACCAAACTCCTCTCTGTTGCATTCACTTACAGGCTAATCATCCTGAGCATCCAGCAGCAACCTGAGCTTTAGTGCCACGCATCACAGCTTGAGCATCACATGCATTTTGCCTCATGGTGACGGGTCACACACACTCACACAATGAGCGTTTTAAACACACACCATGGCTGATTCAGCATGATGACACTATCAGAGGAAAGGTGTCGGAGCAAGGGTCAACAGAGTGATCTTAAATCATCCAGAAATCGACAGGATGCAGGACAGACGTTAAACGGGTCTTTGTTAGGGGACACCAAAGGTCAGCAGTGCCACTCTAAACCCATCTGTACCATCCATCCCTCCTTTCCTTTGCTAAGTGTCAGGCGGAGAGAAACTGGAGAAACCATTAGTCCATCCAGGACCCTTCAGAGTGTGATATTCTGCTCCGCTGCTAATGCATGCTGTAACACATAAAAACATGAAAGCAGCTCTCTGTTAGGATAAACCTTTGAGAGATTTGGCGGCAAAATGTTTTGAAAAATAATATCTTCATGTGTTGGTAGCGGATCATCCAGGGGGTTATTGACACAGGAGCGTTGGGAACGGCTCGTGTCAATATTCATGCTGGAAGAGTTTTGCAGAAACAATGAGCGGGCAGCTGCCTCGGGAAGCATAGCAGTGCTGCTCTGTTCGACAGCGTTGCATTCTGGGCCAGCACAGCCTCGCTGACCTGAAAAGAAAGCTTCATTTTCAGCCCTCCTGATGCTTTTTCACAACTGAAATGGCAGCGACTGAAGGGTGTCGCAGAATGTGCAGAAACTGCAGCGGGTCAACAGTTACGCAAGTACACTTAACTGCATAGTTAAAATACCACAAGCGAGTACACATATTCAAATATTTAGAGGCTTAGATGGAGTGCACGCCGGCTTGTGTGTATGATCTGGCTAAAAAGCAGCTTTCGCTTGCTCATCAGTCCACACATGCGTGCTGGAGTTTAGATTCAGCTTTATGAGAGCAAACCCACAGCCTCAGCTCCGTTTGACACATGGTAAACAAAAGGAAATCGCTGAACTGAAAACTAACAAGGATGAAAATGTTTAAAGAGCCTTTTTCAGTTTACAGTGAGCTCAACATCTGCACGGCTAAATGAATCCCATGTTTCTACCAATTAACACAGTTTCTGCTAAAGGATAATTAAGTGAGTCTCAGCTGGGAGAAGACTTTTGCTGAGTCATGTTTCCTGAAGGCATCGTTTGTCAGCATCCAGTTGTTCCAGGATGCCGTGTTGTGATGTTTTAGGAACCTTTATCTCATCATATGCAGCTGACATAACCAAATGTTTCACATGTATCCAAGTCTTCATAAAATCTGCAAAGAAACGAGGCATCGCCCTCCACCCTGCAGGTCCAGCTCGGTCCTGGTTAGTGAAGAGAAACGGATGTTCATTGTCGTATTAAAGCTTATTTTGTTTATGTGGATATGCAAAATCACATGATTTCAGATGAGATGAGTCTGAACTGTTGTGTTTCAGGAGCCAGATATCTGGAAAGGAGGATTCTTCAGCAAAGTGTGACCTAAAAAACGTTGCTTTGCAAATTCCAGATGAAAACCCAGAACTTTGACGGGTCAGCGACACGTTGGTCCGACACGGACGGAGAAATGTTGATGTCTGAGGACACTTACTGTCCGGTCTGTGGGTTTCAGGGTTAGTTCCCATTTTAGCCTTTTCTTTAGTCATTTCCTGTTTTATTTTGAAGAGTTTGTTCCTGTGTATGATCTATTCAGTTCACTTCCTGCTGCCCTGATTCAGGTTCCTAAATTGTCACACCTGCTTCTCATTTTGTAATTAGTCCCTCTGTACTTGTGCTCCAGGTTCCCAGAGTTTATTGTGTTGCTTTAGTCTTCAGTCTGTCCAAAGTCTGCATTTATCAGTTCCTCCATCAGCTGCTGCTCTATGAAACCATCTTTGTTCCTCCATCTGCCTCTGGTGTTTGTGTCGGGCGCTCTTGCTGCTATGCGGCGAGACACGAGGACATGAAACAGAAGCTAAACCGCTCCAACGAAATGCATTTTAAAGTCTCTGTGCTGAGAGTGACTGGCTGAATGAAAGGCAAAGCTTACAGAAAAGCAGTTATGTAAACTAAAGCTGCATTTAAAATGTTTTAAACTCTTCCAGCAACGCCATGTATTTTCACACTGTACTGCAGTTTGCACTCTGCTTAATGTCACATGTTTAAAGTAGCTGCCAAAATAACACATGCCCAATCATATGTGATCAATTAAACATCATCAGCTGCAAACATGCATGTCTTGAGAGCGTGGAAAGAAGCAGAGTAAGTGAGCAGACTGTTCCAATTAAACTAAATCAGCACTTTTTCAGTCTAAAAGTTCCTCATCATTAGTTATATCTGGTTATAATAAACAGAAATCTCTTCTCAGATTTATTACATAATGAGATTGTTGTAATAGAGGCATGCATATGCAGAAATAACTCATCGTCTCGCCTGAAACGTGCCGCCTTTCCATTTTAATCAGCAGTGTGCCGAGTGGGGCAGCAGCGGGCAGCTTGCAGACAATGTGCTCTTTCTGTGCGCTCTGCCTGGCACCCTGCATACCCACCATGTGTTTGGGTCCTGTGGTCCTGCAGAGCAAGCTGAAGGCAACAAGGGCCGCTCTTCACAAGCAGCTCCAGCTGCCTCTGTTAAATGCCAGAGGGAAGGAGGGAGGGCGGCCATGAATCAAAGCTGAATAAAGACACCACGTCTCACATGATGCGACCATAAAACCAGCATGCAAACCCACAGAGGGCCAGAGAAATGACCCATAAAGTTGGAGAGATGGTCAGATATCTTCCAGACTTCTAAGCCTGAACCCGGGGTTTTTCTTGCCTTGACAGCCATTTGTCACTAAATCCACACAATGCACCGGTTTTCCCTGAACACCCATATTCTGTGCGACGCACCTGCTCCCCACATCAAGGTTACAGTACTGAAGAACAGCTGGGTGGAAATGAGCCGTGACTCATTCTGTGAAGAGCAACACGGGTGCAGCTGGCTACTGAGGAGCGCCGATTGAGCCGTTACTGCTTTAATGAGCTAAATCATCTCAATTCCATCCAGAGACGAAGAGACACGGAGAAGAGGATGATGATCTGAAACTAAAGCTGTTGTATCCTGCTGACATGCGGGTCAAAATGCACAATGCAACAAGGTTAAAACGATAAAATAAACACACACATTTAAACTTTTTCTGTTCAAAAAAAGTTGTGCAAAAATAAATAAAAAATAATTAAAAATTTTTTTTTAAAAAATTAAAATAAAATAAATAAAAATAAAACCAATGCCTTAAATACATATTCATGCTTCCTTTGTAAGAACACGACTCATTTTCCACATAAAGTTTTAGTTCACTGTGATTTTTATTCATCATTTCTACCTGTTGAAATGATGAGGCGGAGGATTGGTGACTCAACAAGATGTGCCAAAGAAGAAAAACACACTACCATGGACAGAGGAATGAGTCCAAATAAAGGATTCAGTTAAAAAAGTCTAAGTTAAAACTGTTAGTAAAGCTATTTGCAGGGTTTGTTTAAGAAAGACAGAAAAAGGATCACAGCCCTGAGAAAGAGTTGCATCTCCTTTGCTGTTAGTCTCATCAGTCTGGGATCAGCAACGTTTAAGAGACATTTTAGCACGTCCCACCAGATTAAAACCACAAAACACATTTAACTGTTAAAACTAAGTCACAGTGAGAGAAACTTAGATTTTATTGCTTTTAATCATTAAACCTGTG
The DNA here is from genome assembly GCA_037177335.1 of Kiunga ballochi. Taxonomy (NCBI): domain Eukaryota; kingdom Metazoa; phylum Chordata; class Actinopteri; order Atheriniformes; family Pseudomugilidae; genus Kiunga; species Kiunga ballochi. The sequence continues at coordinate 2,008,913 of JBAMIG010000021.1, read as the reverse complement.
ATGTATCTGAGTTCTCACACCAGTTCTCACGTCGCCAACATGCCTCTTCTCGCTAACAAATAGATGCTCCAATGCGATAAGGAATCATTCTTCTTCTATTCTGCGTGTGTGAACGGCCTTACTGCCTCCTGAGAAACAAAACCAGTAACAGGACAGATTTTGTTGCTTGAATCGCTTCTGTAAAAAGTGTGTTTGCACCGTTCTGTCCAGCAGAAAACTACAGAAAATGCAGCACACGTCTCATTTTATGTTGTTTGCTAATTGTTTTATACAAACAAGAATTCTTGTCAAAGCAAAGGATTCAGAGATGTGCAGTCCAGTGTCTGCTGGAACAGAGACTCGTACAGCGGCAGAGACCTGTGCAGGCTTGCAGCTGTTTAGGTCCTTAATGTTGTTATTTATCTTTTGCATTATATCACACTTTGTTTTCTTTGTCCTTTTCTCTTCCCCCATTTTTTGCTCTTCTGCCGTGATTTTACAAGGTTCCACCCCTTTATATCCATCATATAACAGCAAATTAGTCCATTCTCCCTGCAATCTGCTGAACAGGAAGGTTAACAGCAGAACCCTGCAGAAATGCTTCATTTGAAGCCTTTAATGAACAGAACCATGCAGTGCCTTTTCCTGATGGGTTGAGCTTGATGCTTCAGAACGGGACGGTTATTATGATCAGTCATGGTTTTTTCACCTCAGTCTGTTTCCTAAAAAAAGTAAAACAAACTCCTCTACTCTGCGTTTGTCACTGTGCAGCTGGAGGTCATGTGGAGGAGCAGCCGTCTTTCAACTGGAAGGTTGGAAGTTTGATTCCTGGCTTCTACTGGCTACATGCCGAAGCGTCTTTGTGTGTGTGTGAATGTGTTATAGTGTAAAATGCTTAGAGTGTAAGGTGAGACTGGAAAAGCGCTGTTTAAGTGCATTTAGCAGACGGTGAGGATACCCACACACTATCCAGATGATAAGCAAAGCTGTGTTCATGAATAACGGATACAAATGAAACCGTGCATACACACTCTTGACCTACAAACACAACCCAGACGTGACCCAGACTCTCTTTTCATCACTCTGCACATTAGCTCCATCACTTCATAGCTTCCCCTGAGTAAACCCTGCAGCCGTACTCTGGTCCAGACCCCTGCATCGCACCACCGGTGCAGGCTAATGGACGGCTGCAAAGGAGCTGTTGAGGACATGAGTGGGGGGACTTCTGACTGCGGTGTCCATTGTCCTTAAATGGTTTTTTGTGGTGATGAATGATGACCAACAACTGCTAATGACCATCCCAGGAGGAGAAAGAGGCGCTGTTATAAATACCTTTAATTAGTTGTAATTCATTTGGAAATAATTAAGCAGGGATCGTTCTGAGTGATGGGAAGGGAATCTTGCCAGCACTTACATGATGAGCCGTAATTAGCTTGTGTGCTATTACCTCAACAGGTCAAACGGTTATGAGCATGAAGGGCTGAGTGCAGCAGAGGAAGATACCAGAGGATAGCAAACCCACCTCATCGGCTGAGTTCGGAGCGCTGTTTTCAGATCTTCCACCACCTTGTTCCTCATTTCCATTTCCTCCTCATCAAAGGCAAACAGCGTCTGCATCTGTAGATAAGGTGACAAATGCAGATGTTAGCCAAAAACAACTGGATCGTAGCTTTAAAGTAGATGTGATTCCAAACTTTTCATCTTCAGTGTCTGCTGGTTCCAGATAATTATCTTATTATAGCATAAAGCCTCTCATCCTTTACATCCCAGGTCAGGGTGCTCGTTTCATCTCTACCAGAGACCACATTTAATCAGAATCCCATCACTAGGCTAATGTTCCAGTCACAGAGAATCAGGGAGTGTGTCATCTCTTTGAAGGGAACTAAACAACATGCCAAAATCAGTCAAGTAGACAATCAGCTCTAATCAAGCTCGGGACAAATGGGGCAAATAATAAACATTTAAAGCAGTGTTGCTCTTAATGCATCTCTGCATCACGTAAAATCATTGGTCAGTAACATGAAAGAGCTGCTGTGCCCTCATTCATCATGGCTTCTGTTTAGCCTCTTTTCCATTGCAGCTCCTGCCAAAATGCTCGTGCTGTGCATGTTTGAGCAGTGGAGTACGTTTGTCACAGCGTTGCCAATTCATTCGCCTGTAAAAGAGCTTTGCTAAAGTAACTTTTCCCTTCATTTTGCTTAAACAGGGACTTCGGGTTCTGGTTGATAACATATACATTGTTATTTAAGAACACGGACAGCATGTGACCGTCTCACAGAAGAAGCCTGTGTTTGACTAACGACCTCGCTTTGTCCAGAGTGACTGGGTTTAAATAAGCAACAGTCACAACATTAACTTTGCTTCAGGTCCAGACGGTTTAGGAGCTCTGAGCCAAAAAGTCTCCTGTTGCTCAAATATGCCTGCAGTCAATGGGAAGTTGGACACGAGAAGTGTTGGGGAGTGAATGATCGGATCGGTACCCCATGTCAGTGCGTCTAGCCAAAACGCTCCGCTCAACATCTGCTATTTGTAAGCTCATTCATACCTGTGGCCAACATGCACACAAGGATACTATTACAGAGTGTTAGTAAACCAGCTGACGGTATTTCTCCAAATCCTTATTATGGGATGTTCCCCCCAGAGCCAGAGCGATGCCTCGGGGCGAGCTGGAGCATTGTTAACGGTGGTATGAGTGCAGTTTGGACCATATGGATCAAAAGATGCCTCCAATAGAAATGAAGAAAAACAAAATGTGAAAATGCACTAAATCTTTAAAAGCAGAAAAAGTCATAAATATGTCCTTTAGCAGCACAGGAAACATTTACATGATGCCATCTCTAAACTGTAAACAGATGGATTTGATTTCAAGAGACTTAATCAATAATAGTGATTATTTGTGCAGCAGTGAAATTGCATTGGGATTGTATACCAGTGGATCTGTACACGTCAGAATTACCATGTAAGGTGTTACAAAGTCTGAATAAATGACTTCAATAATTTCTTAATGTATTAATTTTTGGGAAATTATATTAATCTCCTGCACGTATTGATCCTGGCCATCAGCTCAGGTCCATCAGAACACTTCCTGTAGTCCCTTTTTGAGCAACTCGAATCACTCAACATGACTCGTGATTTTCAGATAAATAATCAGAAGCAGAGCAACACAACAACAATTTCATTTAGTATCCATGAAATTATTGATTGTTCACATGTTCCTGACTAAACCTGCACAGATCGAGTCCCCATGTCCCCGTCTGGATCATTGCTGTGTGGACACAGAGCTCTGACATTAATTCATAAAGCAAAATCAAGATGCTGGTTGTAGGTTTCTCTCTCAGGCCAACAAAGTATAGGTGACATCATCCAATAAGTCAGTTACTGCAGAGTGTTTGTCCCCTGTGAGCTCGCCTGAGCAAAGTAATGTACGGTAGATGGAGAACTGGGAGGAAACTGGTGTGAATAATGATGCAGAACAGAGAAGTTGAATGAGCAGCAATCTAATGGAAAATGGGAACATTTTTATTTCCTTAATCTGCAATCATCTTAAATTTGGTTGTTTTATTTTTCCTCTAGATATCACTGCAGTATTTAGCATTATTATATTCTACACACTTTTACAATATCCGGGGGCTTGTCCGGGATACTTTGATTGGACTTTATTTATTTTTTGTAAGGTGGATGAAGGTTGATTTGAAATGTCCTTAGCCTGAGCAATCTTACTTTAGTTATGCCACTTTCACACCTGTTAAACGTGAATCCATGCGTGCCCGTGTCTGCCTGTTAAATCAGCCACATCGGATCCATGCAAATGCAAAAAGCACTGAACACCGGATAAAAAAAATCAAATACTAAAGATAAATTAGGAGGGAAGAGATATCAGAATTTTGCCAGAGCATGAAGGAGCCTTTTTATGCTTTCGCCCATCTGGGACATCTGGGGCTAAACAGACAGATCTGTCAATCAGGTCCATGAGGCCGGCCGTGCCCAGAAACAGCTTTATATGTCGCTATACTTCTGAGGAAAACTGCGATTAATAGTAAAACGTGTGAATAAAGATAGAAAAATCTGCTACCTACATCTTTAAAAGGGAGAAAGAGTTTTTTACCTAAGTAAATAAGGGTTTGGGACTACTTCACGGTTCCTCCTCTATGAAAAAGGTTTATAATTTAGTTTATTTATTGTATTTTAGCTCCTACTTTTGCTGGGCTCAGCACTTTGGGAGTTCTGTAAAACCATGTAGTGTAGTTAATTTTAAAACTGCATGAATACACAGCAGACTGCGCTCAAATGATTTGTAATGACTGTGTTTTGCAGCCAATACAGTAAAACTGAAAGGATAAAGCAAAGCTTTGACAGCATGTCTGACACCTAATAGCGCTGAGGCCTCGCTGCAGTCCTGGTGGATTTCAAACTCTTGGCAGCTCACAAATCAGAGCTTTCTCTGTGCTGTGTGTGTTGTCTGAGTCTGACAGTAAAAAGGGTTTCTCCAGCCTGACTCCAGCACTCAGCGCAGGTAGCATTCTGCTGTTCAGAAGCAGAGTGAAGCCGTTGCTACATGCGTGCCATAAACACGGGAATAAACAGATATTAATACCAGTTTTTTGGCTCTGTGTTTATGGTGGTCTGTATAGATCATTACTAAAAGCTTTATCTGAACCACAGCCTGGAAAACTTGTAAATTTAAGAAAATAAAAGTCTGACTGTTTGCTTTGATGGAGGAAAAACAACAAAAAAAAGCTAACTTGGAGGAATGCAGGGAAATTAATGGCTGGTGGAAAAGTGAAATCAGCCTGCATGTCTTACATGTCACGCTTTAAGTGCCTCCCTTAAAATGTCACTTTTTTATGATCTCTAAACATTTGTGAGCCAACAAGTCGCCCACATAAGGGCTCCAAATCAGATGTCAGTGACACAAGTCATCAACAGCAAATAGAGGAAAAAAAGCTGCTTTCATGCTGTTTTTACTGGCTAGAAATAATGAATGAGGCCATCTGAGCTGGGCTCTCATGTCATTCCCACTCACTGAACTGCTGAGTGTGTAAATGGCCCGTTTGTCATCACAGTGTGTGTGAATGCCGGGGTCACAGCGAAAGAATGTGCTCATGTGAGCACAAGCAGTCAGCAGGGATATGAGAAAAAGTTCACCCTGAGAAAAGTCGGACGAGCCGAGGCTTCTTAGGAAGCAGATGCTGCATGTAATAAATCAAATACACACTTTCAGAGGCTTTACGCAAAAAATGAAATAAACACATATTGGATCAGGCAGGAGCTATTTAGGAAACGTGTCTTTATGCTGCTGTGGAGGGACAGACAGAGGGACTCATATCTGAGTGCATGCAGGTAGCTGCAGAACCAACCCAGACCACCACCCCTCCACCACCGTGCCGGATAGTGGTGTGATGCGTCTGGTCTGCCGTTTGGTCTGATCTGCCCTACAGGCATTGTTTCATTGCTTCACTGGTTTGTTAAGATGCAGCTTTGCAAACTTTAAAACACATTTGTCTGGTCTTCTTCTAGTTTCACCGTCAGGAACTTTAACTGGGGAACTCGGACATGGATCGGTTTTCCAGTCTGACCGTGGGCTGAACTCACTGTGCCCTCCTGGGAAGACTGGCAGTTCTTTCCAGTGTTCTCTACTCTCTCTTTGTAACATGATGGAGTCCAGATAGTTTGGAAATGACCCTACAACCCTCCCCAGACTGATGGGCAGCAACTGTTCAGTCTCTATGATCATGGCTGATGTGTTCGTCAGCATTGCAGATGCTCTTATTTCCTACGGAAGCTGGAAAAACAGACTTTGCTTTTCATGCACTGCTTCTATACTACAGCTGAGTTTCTGGTCAATAAATAATAACGGTGTGATATTCAATAGGTTTTACCCAACATCATGACCCGCTTAGAGCAAGATGATTCTTATGATCTTTTTTTAAATATGTAGTTTTACAGACTTAAGATGTAATGAGTTGACTTACAGCGGCCATGGAGTTGATACGGTCTATGTAGTAATCTGGCCAGCTGGTGGCCAGTTTGTTGGGATCCTCTTGCTCCTGCACACAAAAAGAAACACAAACAATAAACTGTCTCATTTCATAAATGCTGAGAAGCAGCCAGAAAAATGTGTGTTTATGTGAATAGTTCATGTTGAAAATCGTTAATTTCCTTCATTCTGACCACAATCAGCAGTTTGCATCACATCACAATGCAAGCATAAAGCTCATGTTTATTCTTGCGCCTTGACCGCTGTTGGATGTCAGCCAGTGTACTTAATGGTCTAAAGTCGCATATCTAGACGGCTACTAAGCGGATTCTGGATACCCAGCACTGAGAGCTGGATATAATCAGTGTCAGACGGCTTTTCAGCAGCTTTATTAAGCCACAAACTACAATCACTTTGACCATTTTCTTGGAGAATGTTGTGATTTTTTGACCCGACTGATCAGTATCTGCTGAAAATATGCCAACACCTCCTTCAGCCGACCTTTTCAGTGGCTGTTTTGGACTCAGTGGTCAGGGAGAAAACCTTGTGGATGTTTTTGGATGAGATAACAGCACCTGTGATGAACAAAAAGCATAAGCAAAATATCCCTGCGTGAATTCCTGGGTGTTTAGAGAGGCAGTTCAGAGGTCAAGACACCACAAAAGATGATTCCAGTAGATTTTAGTGACACTGGATGCTTTCCTGAGACATGGCAAGATGCATACCTGCAGTTTGACACATTAGTCTGGAGCTAGTATTTATTAATCTATACGTTTCTGCCAGCAGACTGACTATGCTGCACTCTAAAAATAACTTTTAGCATCAATTCTCAAGACTTTCTGAAGGTTTTTTTTAAAGTTTGTCTTTTGGCATTTTTTGTTTTCATTCATTGTTATTTCAGTCCTGGTACCAGAAGTTTTTCAGAGGCATCGGTTTTTGCCTAAATGAAACCTGAAGAGCCGCTAGCTTAAAACCCAGCTTATGTTAGCATGTAGCATCCCTAAAAATCTAAATCTTTGCACATTACTGCCCATACTGGATAAACGAATAATAAAACAGTGAAGTTTCTTAAAGTGCGTGTGAATCCAGTAAATCACAGCAAAACATCTACTTTGGTCTCTGGCTTACAGCTTTTAATATGAGCAAATAAAAGTATTCTCAGCATCATCCTTCACTTTCCACTGCTTTTACAAACCTCCACATCCACATGGAGGCATAATTAAACAGGCACTTTAACTAGCACAAGGCTGACGGAGGATTCACCACTTCAGTGTCTAAAGACAAAGAAAAACAGGCTTATTTATGCTCCGGCCAATCTGTGGAAGTGTGATGGTGCAATCTGCCACAAAAACCCTGTTCCTGAGTCCCATCTGGTCCTGCTTAGCTCAGAGTGGAACAGGATTGCCATCATTTAAAACTGCTAACCTATGAGTGAGCAGCATTATTTCAAAGTAGAATAGTTCCCTAAGCGAGGAAGCAGTTGTGTTTTAGGTAAGAAGAAAAAAACATTGTTATGATGCGTAAATTCAGACTATAAAAATCTGTTTGTTTTCTGGAAATAAGGTTGAAAAACAGGACACAGTCTGATCTCTGTGCTCCTAAAGACGTTGTTTTCTTCTTGGTTTGACCACCAGAGGCTCAGATTGTTTTCACATAAAGTTACTAAGCCCTACAGAAGACTGAACCTGACCGGTTGCATCCTTCTGCTGACACTCTGAAACACTCTGCACACCTTCGAAGTGTTAAGCTGACTGTAAAATATCATTTATGAGGCTGTTACAAAACCATTTGGACTTTTATTACCAAGGGCATTTCAGCTGCAGCAAGAACTCATTAAAATCTCTGTATTCTTTCCTGATATCAAAATCAATATTATGCTTCAGTACAATTTAAAGTGCAGCTGTGATAATTGCTTAGTCATAAAAGGCTCTGGTGCACGATCTTTCCTGTTCATAAATGCCACTCTGAAACCAGAATGAACCAATTGTCCTTAGAAATCTTCCAACTATCCACATTATCTAAAGACAATCAAATGTGGGCATAAAGATGAGATGCAGAACCTGCAAATCTCCCAATTCTTCACTTTCTTTCTCTTTCATCCTCATTTCATCAGCTAGCTTGTTAGGCTAAACATAAGCTAGCTTGATGCAGACAGTTCTTTGTAATCTCCTGCTCTTTGTGCCAACATGCCCGACCAAGCTTAAGAACTGAAGTAAAACAGAAACAATAGAGGTCACTGTGCTGCTTGGCCTTGCATTTCCAAGCCGGCCAGCATTTCCACTGTACCACTGACCCGCTCAGGACGTCGTGCCAGACAGATGCCGACGCTCAGATTAACAACTTAACTGCCTCTCCGTGACCCCACTGCCAAATTACAGCTGCCTTCAAAAACATGTTGATCCAGTCAAACGTTTATCCTGCAGTTTCACAAGCTGAAGTGAAGTAGTGTAATTTCCAACATGTTCGAGACAAAAAACGATAAGATTTGTTTCAGGGGTGTGAGTCCTATCGGCGTGCACGCTTCCTGAATTTAAGCCCTTCTAATGGGATTCCTGAGAGGCGAAGTGATGCCGAGTGTGTTCCTGTGTGTTGCTGGCCTGATCCAGCCATTCTGGAAGTTAATCACAGCTGATGACTGGAATTAAATGCTTGTGATAAGATGCCAGACCTGACTGAGTGGCGCTAACAGAGAGGCCTGTTGAAGTGGAAAGACTGTGCTGTTTTAGGAGAATGAAGCTGCTCATTACTTTAGATGGATTTGCAAAAAGTGATCTTCTGCTGGAGGTTCCTCACGGGGGGAAAATTCCCGTCGCGTGTTGGGCTGCAGCAGTTTCAGGTCAACCCCATCATTCTGCTGCAATTACACACTTTCACTACACATTCCTCATGTCTGGTGACATTAAATATGATTTACAGCCGAGGTTGCAGCAAAGGAGGACAGGAATCCCCAACAGTGCATCAGGTATGTATCTGTACGGTGTTCTTATTGCAACCATCTGCTGAGGAATACTCTGCATCTCCAAAAAGCCAAATATCTGCCTGAAGCCAGCGCTCAGGCACATTTCCCCGCCTGTCTGGCAAGCCGTTGTGTTTTCAGAGGCACCTGTTGAAAGTGAGGCTGAAATTACATATTTCAGCTTCCCTGCTGTCATGTAACAAGCCGTCTTAAACATTTCTAACCCCCCACAGAGACGTCACCGACAGCCAGGGCTGCCCTTTCTGATTGGAAGTATACTCTGCACATATACCTTTTCACATCGAGGCCTCAGGAGCAGCGGGTTGTACGGTCCCATCTTTGAGCTCTTTGAGGCATCACAGTGAGATGCTTCCGCTTTTCTTTACCGTAGGAGACAATAAGTCAGGGGTGTCAATCCTTGATGGCCGGAATCCAGCACATTTTGGTGTTTACCTGCACTAACACACCTGATGCAAATCAAATAGATCCAACTGCTTCTTGTCAACCTATTAAGTAACTATTACTATATACTATTAAGTAGCTGTGTCAGAGCATGGAGACAACAAAAACCTGCTGGATACCGGACCTTCAGGGACTCAGTTTGACACCCTTGCACTAAGTGATGCAAAAGAGCATGGGAAGAGAGCACAGAGACTGGCTGCAAAGCGCTGAAATCAGAGAACAGCCCGGTTTCACTGGCTTTGTGTAGCGACTCATTACTGTGCAGTGCAACCGTTTTGGGTCGAGGCGGGACGGAACCTCTGCAGAAGCTTCGAGAACGTGTTTCCACGTGTGTTGCTGTTTCTTTGGTTACGGGAATAATCACGAAACACCTCACACTCCGTTCCCATGAGCGAACAGAGGCTTGGGTGGAAATCTGGCTTTAAAGTGGGGACTCTCAGGAGGAGTCCAACATTACAGCAGAAAGAAGGGCTAAACAGAACAAAAAATCCTTTATGAGACCAAAGTCTGAAGGCGGGCCAATTTAGTCCTGGCGCTCTTTGGAGTTAGTGATAAATAAAAAGCTTTTTCTGAGCGAGATGTGTGGTGGACGCTCACAAAGGAATAAACAAAATAACAAAAAAAAACCCTCCTGGTGTAAAAATAGCACCAATAAACACTGCAGTAAAACACACATTATGCATCAGACTGCACTTAATAGCAAAATGTGCTGCAGGAAGGAAATGTGCTCCTAAAAACACCTGGTGAAGTGACTGAATGTGTACATTTGTTTTTCCTAAATGTGTAAAATGTGCACAGCATGCCACTCTGCAGCCTTCACTTCCCATGTCCCAAAAAGCTGGAAATGAATGCAGAACTTCACTGAAACACACATATTATAAGAGTTTCTGAAGAAGCTTCTGCAAAAGGAAGATCCAGATCCAGACATCCTGGTTCAGGTTTTCACTGGATCCCTTTCAGACCCAGTTCTTCACCTCTACAAGTCCAGCTTCTGCCTCAATGTTCCCAGCAAACAGCTCTGTTGCTGCTAAAATACGGTTTTACTATTTTATCTTATAATGAGACAGACTTTAGAGGTTTGAGGAGAAACTCTAGGCCCAGTCTCAAACTGGTCCTTTTCCAGTTTCCGTACGCGTGTTGATAAAACTCTGCTTCATTAATGGAATGAGGGGATCATTTCTACGTGAATGGTTCATGTGTCAAATGAAAACATCTGCAGCTGAAAATGGATAGAAAAAAAAGAAGCTGAAAATGATGAAAGATGGAAAAACCTCCAGGAAGCAGGAGGTTTTTCCATCTATAGATAAAGTCTGGCTTCCGGGGACGTTATATGAAGGCTGGAGAAGCATTTTACCAGGACGGTCATGTTATTGTGCCTACACTCAGCTCTATGTGTTACTGAACATATGGAGCATTAAAGTCCTCCCTGGTTACGGTCAGCGTACTGCGGTCCCGTTACCACAGTCGCACTGTTACAGCATAGTATCATTTCCATATCCGTCACCGCACCGTCTTCCTGTCTGAGCAGGGTTGTCCGACATTCCAGAGAGTCCATGCGTCCGTAGGGAGCATTTATCTACTGCAGGATATAAGGTCTCACCTTGAGCCGCAGGAAATGGACAGGATATTGAATTCTGGGAGGTTATGTAATATTTGCAGTTTTTCTTTTTTAAGTTTAAGGTGAAAAGTTTTATTCTTTTTGTGGACAGAAGGCGCTTCTTCCCACGTCAACATGCTGTGTTACAGGGACAAAACCCACGTGGCTTATAAAGACACACACACTGCTGTCTAAAAGCAGCAGTGTGTGTGTGTGTGTGTTATATCAGTAGATATATGGTTATGTAACAGCATTCCTGGGACCATATTTAAAATGTTGAATAGCGTGTTTGAATTATTTTATGGATGCAGGGATTCCCCCTAAAAAAGGAAAGTGCCATTATTTCACATGTTCCGCTCCCATTTCCACACGTTCCGCTCCCATTTCCACAAGTTCCGCTCCCATTTCCACATGTTCCACTGCTGGTTCACATGTTCCGCTCCCATTT
>JBAMIG010000021.1:1884140-1903771 GCA_037177335.1 Kiunga ballochi | reverse complement strand
AGCTACCTGCCCCTCTCCACTGGAATAAATTGGATGGATGGATGGATGGATGGATGGATGGATGGATGGATGGATGGTATGTGTGCTTTCTACTTGTACTCGGACCAATCAGCACGTTTACCACATTCACACAAACCTTCCTGTCATGCTTCTGTTACACACACAGTTATTTTCTAGAGAGTGTGTGTGTGTGTGTGTGTACCACATCAGGAGGCAACATGTTTACTTAAAGCATCACTACATAAAGTGCATCATTGTTTTTAGCAGTTGTCATGTAGCAGCATCACAACGAGCTTTTTGTGTGACTGTGTGTGATGATGGCTGTTTAGTGGGTGTGGGTGAGCTCTAACTCTTCGTTTTGTGCTTTTCAGCTGATAGCACGGTTAAAAAATGAGGTCCTGTCACTGAGAGAGGAGCTGGCCATGGTGACGGGAGAGCAGAGGGATGAGCGGCTGTCTGCGGAGGAGATCTGGAGGTACGACACGTCATCATATCAAACTTTATTTATAAAACGCTGCATGCACAAGGAAACAAAAATATAACAACAATTCATAGAAAAGAAAACCTTCACAGAGAGTAAATAGGAATATAAAAACACATCATTGTAGTTTTTTCACTCACACACACAGCTCATACTTTCCCCTCACCCACCCCTTCCCCCTTTTTCCATAAATCCCTTCTGAAATTATTAATAGAATAAAAGCATCTGGTTTTATACTTCATTATGCTTTTAATCCTGTCAGCGTCTCAACATACAGCATCAGCATTGTGCCGTGATGAGGTCATAGGCATGTGTGTATTTATGATCACCTGCAGGGAAAATCAGCTCATTTACATCATTTCCAACATGTCAGATGAAAGTCTGCTGGTTCTGTCTCAGTATACCAACCGAGCTGGTGAAATGAGGAAGGGCCCAGAACGGATACCAAAACTTATTCCCCCGTTTCTGGTCCAAACTCACTCTGGGAGCCTGTAAGGATGTGTGTTGTGACCACATTCAGTGACCAGGCTGACTTATTGTCTCTTCTTCATCGTATGCACGGACTCATCTCATGTGCTGATTGGTTGCACATCATCATGGCTTACTTGCTCCAGATGTGCTTAAATCCTCCAGCATGCTGCATTTTTTCCATAAGACTATCAAACAGGGTTTTTATAATAAACAGCTTGATTAAAGATCTCATGATTTAGGAGTTGTTTTGGAAACTGTCCGATGCTTGTGTTTCATTCTCCTGCAAAATGTCGTAGAGCATCAAAGGAAGTTCTTCTAAACCAAACTTTGTTTCCCAAAAAGCATCCATGTGTCACAGGACTCTGCCACGTTTGCTTTAAGTCCTCCATCATGTAAACCCTGCATGTTCCTGTGTTTAACCTGGAACAGAAGATAAAAACTGCATGGGATCCCTCTGGACGGTTGCTTCCTGGTGTTTTCTCATTGTTCTCAGGACGAGTGTTTGGTTTTCCCTTAGAGACGGTGGATCAACAGGCCACTGCAGACTCGTATCTGAAACTCCTCTGAAATATCTCTGAACTTTCAGAGCATGTGTGATGGAGGACAGGAAAAGCGCCGTCGGTTTCATTCTCCTGAGTAAGTGTGTGTGTGTGTGTGTGTGTGTGTGTGTGTGCTTTTAGATTGGAAGAACTTATCAAAGCCTTCATAAAGGACCCAGATCCAGATGTGACCCTGTCACTGGGACCAGACATGAGAAAAATCCAGCACAGTTTCTCCCTGCTGAAGGTAATTCTCTCTCTCTCTCTGTGTGTGTGTGTGTGTTTATTGTTGTTTTTCCTCTCTCCTCTCCATCACACACCGTGATACTTCTTATTTCTGGTTGTCTCATTAAAACAAACATTAACGCTGTTGCTTTGTGTTTCTCTTTACAGATGAAGCCTTAGATTAGAGGCAGAGCAACGGAGCTAATTGATCAGTGAATGATTGTTTTCTCTCCATCCAGCACTCGAGCGCTGACTTATCATGTCTTTCCAACAGCTCCTGCTGCTTGCAAAGCAGTTTTCTGTAAATATATTTGAACATTCTGCCAAAAGTAAATGTTTAATAAGATTATTTCAGTATCCTGCTGCATCCTATCTTCACACTGTTGCTGATGGTTATTTATGATCTTATCCCCAAACCTGTGTGGAAGTGTAGCTTTTCCCCCCACCCCGGCATCTGCATCTATACTCTGCTGTCACATGTGCTGTTATGTTGGCATGTCATCCGTATGAACGGGTTTGATCCAGGAAGCTAAAAAGTTAATGGCTCTATAACTGTGATCCTTACATTTCATTATTTTCTGTTCCTTATAAACAAAGTAATTCATGAAAAGACAGTATTGATGATCTTTATTTACACATCACAGTGAAAACATGCTACTTAACACTGATGGTTTATAAAGCCCCTTTCATTCTGCGTAACTGTTTGCTCCAACGTGTGATGAAGATGCTAAGCTATCTGCACATAGTTTAGTGAAAACCTCATTTTTAAGGTTTTGTTTTAGGAACATGTCAGATTAAGACTCATTTGTCAAACAGCAGCTGTTTCTCTGCAAAGTGCTCATCCTGCTCCTGGTTGGACCACCAGACGCAGCTCCACATCCCACTTGATGTCTGTTTATGTCTTCATTACTTTGTTATGATCCACAGGCTCTATCTCCTGTTCGGTTTACATTCCTGCAAGCATCAGCCCAGTCACACTTAAGTGATCCAGCAGGACTTTGTCTGCTTTTATTTAATATCTTTGCTCTCCTCTGTTCAGCGCTCAGCGAGTCTTTGTGTCTGGGTGAAGTTCACCTACCAGAATGCAGATATGTGGCCTCTTGCAGGAGAGTCTTTATTTTAATGTGAACTTCCAAACAGAGTCTATCATTTAACACATCAATCACAGAATTTGATCCCATCAGCTCTTTGTTTGGACTAAGTGAATCATTTCCAGCAACTTAACTGTATTTTCTGTTTTCTCTCTTTTCATTAGATGATGATTTTGGATAAACAAGGTGGAAGAAGTGACCGCAACGATCAGCAGCGGTCTGTGAAGGAAGAAGACATGCAGGTTGACCATGTCAGTGCAGCAGAAGCAGCCAAATTAAAGGAGATGCTCAGGCAACGGGATAATGAGATCAGTATCCTTTGTGTGCCTGCTTTTCTGGATGCATTCACTTTATTCAGGTGAAGATATTCATCATGCTGTCCTGTAAAATGAGCTTACTGCTGACTCACATGTCACCAGTCTGCAATGGAAAGGTGGGAATCACTGCGGTCCTTTGCTCTTCGTATAGTCTCTCCTAATCTGTGCACTTACACAACATGAACCAGATGTCGTCTGGATGATCAACAAAAACAACCTTAAATCCAGGCTAATCATAAGATCCACCTGTGAACACATGAAATGTGCCTGCACTCGGGGCTTTTCTCCCTGTTGGCACAAGAGGAAATAATGCATGAAGATATTTCATTCCAGCTCTGGAAATGCAGGAGAATAAAAAGCAGTTTTATGATTTAACCACTCCATCCACATCATAAGAGGGGTCTTATGGGACCGCTGGCTCGTGATTGCATGCTTGGATTGCTCCCCTGCTTTACACACATCAGTAAGGAAGTAGAAGGAATGCAACATTTATTACCCGTTTTCCACCAAAACACATGAAAGCTTGTATTTTCATGTATCAGCTGCTGTTATTGATACATACTAGGACTCCTAATTATGGTTTTTGTGTTTGAATATGATATTTTTAATGGCTTTATGAGATTTTATCCCGCTCAGACCCTCTGGATGCTGCTTGTCATGAAATCGCAGCAAATCAGTTGGAAGATTGAGATACCCGCTTGATCATTTCACCAGCAAGACTTCAGCTGTCCAAAACAAACAACATATTACGCTGCAGATATTTCACCAAGTATTTCTTGGACCAAATGTATGTAATGTGAGTTCGGCAGTCTTTTAATATGTTTAGCCTTTCAAGCTGTCACGCAGTGTTTTTTTACATGAAGCAAATACCAAAATAAGCCACTGACCTTTTAAATGTTCTATTTTCATTTAATTAAGGATGCACACGCTGCTGACCTCGCTGCCTTTATGTTATTTCATCGGGACGTTTATGTGTATAGTGGCAGCAGCCTAAACTGTCCTTCAGGCAGGGTGGTCTGTCTGTCATATGTAACATAATAGCCTGGGATGACCAAGCTTATAGCCGTGACCTCATTTCCAGCCACAGTCCTAATAACTGTGTCCATTCCAGCTTGCATCTATCAGCTCGTCACCGTGCAGTCCAGGTCCACATCCTACATAGCTCTGCTGCAGGTTCTGTTCCCACACCGACACCGAGTCCCCACCGGGTTGATTACCATAAAGTTGCCTGTAAAACAAAATGTTGTGTCACTAACCACGACCCCTGCGAGTTTCCAAGCACGGTTGCCTCTGCATGGGAGTAGAGCAGCTGGGAATGCTTAGCCGACTCTGCCGGTGGGATGATGCATCTACTAATAACACCATGATGGGGAAACAAGAAAAAAACCAACAAACACTGGAGATCTGCACTGGTAGCTCAATGGAGACTTGAATAAATGCCAGACAGCATCAAGACCTGCACAGATTTAGTCCCCATAGTTGCATTATGCTGTTGGTTTCTGGCAGCAGTGGAGAAATCCATCTTATCTCCTCATGTTAGACCACAGTCATTTAACCATATCTGTCACCAGAATTTCGCACATCACTTGCTGAAACTTGATTTTGGAAGGTTTATGATGACATCTGTCAATTTTCCTGTACGACTGTTAACACGTTGACAATTACAGGTTCCCTACACACATAACAAGCATTAATAGCTGCAAATAAACCGCAAATAACTCAATGCAAGCATTCGAGTCCAAATAATCTGCTGTGAAAAAGAAGTATAGCATTCTGAGCTTAAGCTAGCTGCTCACAAAATAACAGCTTATATAAGAAATGAGTCTGGCCAGAAATGGACAATACTTTTATGAATGAGGACATAAAGTGTCCTCTGTCTGCAGATACTTTTCTATTGCTAAATGGCAAACAGGATGCGAGTGAGGGAGTTTTGTCTGTCAGTGTCTTTTGGCTCTGAGCTGACCTCAATGATGTTTCTGATGTGCTGCAGATCTGAAGAGACTTTTAGCAGCCACTGCAGAGGCTCGTGGTTTTTAACCCATCCCATGCTGGATGCTTTCAGTTCTTTGTACATTTCAGAAGTTAAGCCTTCTTAAAGTGGTTTTTAGAGCTGAGACTTTGTTAAAACAAAAAGTAGAAGTGAGCCGGTAACATACAGCTGTTCACCTGTATCACCTTAACTCAGCTGATGCAGGTTTGTAACCACGATCCTTTTCATGTCAAATACACAACTAGCTGCAAGAATAACTGCAAAAGTCCTGATATTCTGCAAAAACATGCAAACTTCATACAAAACTTTGTCTTTAGCCAAACATCAGAAGATTCGAGAGATCAGGAGAGGCTGGCAGCATACAGAAGGTGTGAGTAGATGTTTGTTAGACAGTCATCCACTGCATGCTCGGGTCAGAGTCCAGGATCGCTTCCAGAACGGCTGCATGAAGCATTCATTAGTAAGGAGTCTGTGCCCACAGTGTGACGGGCATGCAGCTGTAAACTGGATTTAGGGTGGACTGTATAGCAAAGGAGAAAAGGCAGGCCGCTGGATTTCACTGCTGAGGTGCAACATGAGGAGGAAAGACTGAGTTGGAGCGATGTTGTTGGGATGTGAGTGGAAAACTTCCATTTGCAGGGGAACGAGATGAACTGCAGTATTCCCATCAGGCACATCTTTCATTTTTATCTTCTCATAGTGCACATGTGTTGATTGTATCCAAAAAAGATTTGGCTTAGGTAAGTGATAATGTAGCGCATACTCAGCATCTGCCGCGTTCTCCAAACAACTCCTGCATTGTTGAATCTTACGTAGAGGAGTTACGTCCATGTGGTCCAAAAGTACCATCAGATTTACAGCTCCAAACTTCTTCCCCAAAATATATAGAGACCAAATCTCTGGTTGTGCTTTGGCTGTCAGTTCCAGGGATACAAATTGTATTTATCCAGTGAGCTATGTGGACATTCTGCAGATGGATTGGCTTAGAATTAGTCAAAGAGATTTTTTCTCCCCCAGACAATGCATGCTTTCACACAGCCTCGCCAGCAGATTAAGATCTGATGATTTACTGCAGAAAATCAGTGCAGCAGTGAGAGCATCTGGGCTTTATGTGGTGCTTTGGTGGTATTTAAAAAATACATTTAATAAAGAACTTCTGAGAAAGTTATTCTGTCGGAACATTAAACATATTGTTTAACAACCTTTAGTTTGATGAAACGGTGTATAAACAGTGGTAATTACAGCAGATTTTACCACAACAAACACCACATTTATAGAATAACAGGAGAAATGTGGATGAACAGCTACACCACACAGTCTTTTTATTTTAAAAACTCAATAAGTAAATCTTTGTGACGTCTGTCTGTTTGACAAAATATGGTAAAATGTGACACTTTTTAACTACAAGGTCTGTCCTGAGCTCTGACCCACAGAGAGCAGCGCATCACTAAGCAGAGATTATGTCTGAGGCTTTCTGTACCCATCGTCGCGTGGGATGGCCGCATCCTCTGTGCTGTTTGCAGCTACTTCTGTGCGGGACACCTGTGCAGCTGCCAGCACCTCACACCTCACCCTCACTGTCTGATGCACTGCAGGGTGTTGCTAAAATACGGGAGTCTCTATGTCCTAAAGTAAGATACCAGAATGATAACTTCAGGTTTTCTGTTAAGCACTGTCTGCAAATCATCACAGATGCCCTGATTTGCAGAGATCCCAAAGGAAACCTGTTGTTTCCACGGTTTGGGATGGTTTGTACACCTGAAAACAGGTGTAAATGTCCTTATTTAAATGAGAATTTAGCATGTGCTCTGCATTTGCCATTGAGTGTTTAGAAGGACGGAAGAAAGCTGCAAATGTAAAACAAAAATTGAACCAATGCTGATCAAAATATTAGTGGAGAAAGTCAATAGAAATATAGCCGAGCTCCACTAAAGAAATGTCACCAGAAGGAGGTGTTTTTCCGGGTGTCTGCGCCTCCTCCCTGCATCAGTAAATGCAGCTGTTTGTGCATAAAGCAGAGCCAGTTTACACCTGCCTTCACAAGTGCACACATAGCCACCTCCATCACTTCCATGGTTACTAAATCACATTTTTTTCATTCATTTTTATTCATTTATTCATTTATTTGTTATTCACACATACATATTTACAAGTTTTTCAGCATTTGATATACGGTCAAGCTATTAACCATGTGTGAATCTGACCCCCACTGAAGCTTTCACAAGCTTTTAGAAGGAGGTCCATGAGTAGCATGACAGAACAAGCCCAACTAGCTTACACATGCTAAGCTGCTCCTCCCACATCCTGGCAGAAACGCCCACAGAGTGCATATGCATTCAGGAAATGCAAATCGGATTTTGGACATATTTTGCCCATTTAACAGGAAAAATCAGTAAATTAGCAGCAACATGGTTTACATGCTTATACGGCGAGGGCTGTGAGGTATATGATGATATATGAACACATTAAAGTCCTAATATGGAGCGGTTCCATCAGATAATCATTTTACACTACTGACAAGCTTCATGAACATTATTATGAAGGAATCATTCATGTTTCCGTCACATTTAATGACCATCTGGTTGCAGGAATTGTCCAGTCTAGTCATTTTGATTTGTTTTCTTTAAAATGTTTCTGCATCATAATTATAAGAAAACAACTTTGTAGTGAAATGCTTCTCGTCTCTCAGATTGAAATGGGAGCAATGTGTGGCCCGTTTGCCCCACAGCTACTTTTCCTTCCCTGTGATGTCATTGGACAGCCTAATAGAGACGGGCGAGACAGATGAGGAGAGCACATCACGAGCGAGTCTGACCACAGCCTTTTGGAGCTCCTGGCATGTGAAGCAGCCCGCAGAAGTCACATGCAGCCCTCTGTAGAAGGTTTCATCCCTCACTGCGTTCTGTGGACACCGTAAGGGAAGATATCACATTCCAGAGATCTCAGTGATGGAAAAAGCTGCTGAACCACAGTCTGAAGCTAGGCCTTGGATGAAACAATGACACATGTCCTTCAGGAATAGTCATTTTTTTCTGCTAATCTTGGCTTCTGTGGGTCATTCAGAATTATGTCTGGTTTAGATTGTTGGCAGGTTTAAGACTAAATGCTTTGTTTGGTTAGATGCTTTTTGCATTGACCCCTCATGATGATTAAAAGACTTATGCTCATACAGATGATAAATGCAAACATCAGATCTAAAATGTGGCTCTTTTTACTCACATACTGTACGTCCTGCAGTAAGGAGTTAACATGTTAACATGCTGCAGCACTTCTCGGTGACAAAATGCTTCTGATCCACCACTCTGCACGTCTGAACGCAGGGTGCAGCGGTACAGCAAGCAGGCGCTAATTTGATAATCAAATGTGAATGTACTGCGCATAATGCGCTCTGTTGCATTATTCCTTTATAATTGAGGCCAGCTGAAGTCTGCATTGATGTTTTTTAGGAGAACATGCTGTGGAGGTGGAGACAGAGGACAGTCCTACAGGACCGCTTGCTGCTTACCAGTAAAACCATGAGCAGGATCTGAGGATGAATTTTTTTTGCGTTCGGCATCTTTTCAGTTATTCGGCACCATATTTCTGGACACATCCAGCAGATAAGCACGTCTTACATGCAGACCCACAAGTGGGAAAAGATTTTATGGGATCTTGGCAGAATCTCTGCAGCCATTCTGGCTCCTCTTCTCTCCCTTGATTCATCCCAGACCATGACACCTTCCCAAGTCTCTGAGGTCAGATGCTGAACACATGTCAGCACTCAGTGATGTGGGAAATCACCATGGAAACTACACTCTTACTAGATATTACGAATACTCTGCTTGTTGTGAAGAGATTGGAGTTTAAATGAGCTGTTGGGAAAATGTAAGGCTAGAGCTTCTCTTTGTGGGTGAACATCTAACCATCACATCTTCCAGATTCTTTCATCTGTATCTGCTGTTAATCTGTTTGGGAAACGATGATCTTTAACTTGATGCTACAGGTATTCTCGTGAAGATACTAAAGAAGGAGAAAAAAAGAGCAGATGATGCTGCTGCTCAGATTGCTTCCATCAACAGTATCTCTAACCTGTCCTCCCACAAAGCCTTGAGCATGCCCACAGCATCACACATGAGGGAGGTCAATGCCAGTGACCTTCCAGCAGATCATGGAGGACAAACGTTCCAGATGCCCTGGTTGAGAGAAGGAAATATGGACGTCTTCTCCTCTATCCACGAAGGAAGAATGTCCATGGTGCCACAGCTCAGAGGAGGAATTGCTGACATAGTTTTACCCGATTATGGGGGTCAAGCATTCGCTGTGCCACAGCTAGATGGAAACCTGGAAACGTTTCCCATGAACCACAGAGGGCAAATGTTCACAATGCCACAGCTGAAACAAGGAAACATGGAGGCATTTCCCTCAAAGCCTGGAGGAAAAATAGCCACGGTAGCACAGTCTGATAATACTGCTGACTATGGAGGACAGGCGTTCATTTCACCACCGCTAGAAGAGACAACTGTGGACTTCTTTCCAATGAACCCTGGAGGACAAGTTCCAGCAATGGCACGGTTAGGAGAGGAAGGCTCGGACGGGCCTCCAGGCGACCGTGGAGGACGAGCTGTACAGTCCATGAAAAGAGGTATTTCCACTTTCTCTCTCTTTCTCCAACAGGTTGAATTGTTAAGTCTGCTGGTGCCCTGCGACAGAGCTGTAGCTGTTACCTTTACTCAGGACATTTCAGGTACTGCTACTCTGTAAAAGAACAGAGTTCCCTAAGCCCGGAGCGTGCTCATCTAGCCCGGATAGCTGAGTCGGAACCTGTTCCCTGTTCACAGACCGCACAAGTGGCTCGTAGCCCATGGGAACTAATAGAATTGTGTGAATTAAATGAAAATTTCACAGAGGTTTACTCTGAAATGTGACCGTCAGCTTTTCTGGGTTGGAAGGAGCGATCGTTTTGATGAATTAGGTGCAAAGCCTGCAGACAGGTGACCTCTCTCAGTAGGAATGTGGGCATGCAGATTCCCCGTGATCCCACTGTGGCTGCCTGTGGGCCCGTACCACTTCTTGATTTTAAGTCTGACATCATCTGACAGTTGTTTCTACACAATGTCAGCAGCGGGATAGTGAGCATTTAGAGGTTTTCTGCAGAGCATTGGTTAACCGGTCCAATCGGATCATGTCAGCAATGCAACATTAGCCGGTACAATATTAAACCTGTAATTTGTTGCTGATGAGCCTAAAGCTTGTGATGATTACTGGCACATACGGCAGAAAGCAGGAGCCGAGCGTGGTGAGTGTAAACAAGCCTGATGGGGGTTTGCAAAGCGGCACAAACAACATGGAAACCCTGCAGTTCTGGTTACAGGCAGTTATTCCTTTTTAATAGGAAAATGAAGCATTAATGCTGCATTTGTTTACTTTCATCAGTAACATCCACTGCATTTAATATGATTTAATGAAATATGGTTCTGCTGGCTTTACCAAAGTCTCCTCAGTTACAGCAGGTCCATCTGATCCTCTGCAGCGCATGATGACCCAAAGAGCAGCGCTCAGTTGCAGGGATAGAGAAAGCAGCTTCATTTTGATTGTCTTCATCCATTTTTCAGGCATGAATTTACTTTAAATGGAACAAGATTGCAAATGTTGTTGACAGTCCAGACAGTGTGGCTTTCATTCCCCGAGCCAGAGGCAGCATTTATTTAGCTTTTCTCATTTCACTTTGGCTAAGTGGAGCCCTAAGTGTGATGATAAACCTGAGTCCTTTAACGAGCCTGCTTTCAGCCATGGGGCATGTGGGTCTGAGCCAGAATCTCATCAAACCCTGCTCCTGTCTGTCCCAACCACAGCTCCTTCATCCGCTATGACATTTTTGTGTAATGGTGCCCAGTATGCTAATAAAGTCTGCAAAGCAGGGTCTCTGGAAGAAGAGTCAAAAACAAACACATGTTTCAGCTCGGTCCGTTGGGGATGAGGGAGCAAATGGCAGAAAGCTGCACCGTGCTTCACAGGATCACTGATGAACGATGTGCCGTATGCAGAGAAGCTTTCTGATCATCTGGCTCCTTCTTACTCTCCTGCTTCCATTCCCTGCTTCATTCTTACTCGCTTTAGTGTTTCTTTCTGTGCCATTCACCCAAACATGATGGCACGGCCTTCTGACTGAGTAGGATGGCAGCTTTCCAGTTTTCCACAGATGCCATGAGATCGCATCTGATTGGTTCTGGGGTTTGGAGGCGGGGTGAACACCTGAAACTCCTGGTCAGTTTTTTGTGAAGCCCCCTGCTGTGCTGCTGGTGCTAATGTCCTATCAGGCATCTCTGAGGAAGAAGGCTCAGCATGACTGCTGTTTTCTGTGTCATATCATGTACTTTGTGTGAGATCTCCGTAAAGCAGAGTTTATCCCTCTGCTCTGACGGACCCTTTAAATAAGGGAAATGATGAACTAATGTGGAAACGTCAATACAATACTCCAGAAATGATGGTCTGGACTTGGGTCCAGATTCTGCTGCCCTGCTGACTTTTCTTTTCCTGATGTTGTCTCACATTTAGGTGTTGAAAGAATCGGCTTTCTAAACCTTTTTATACCGATCTCTTAGGATAACAGCCGGATCGAGCGTGCATATTTCTGTATCAGAAACATTTTAAGGTTGTTTCTTTCTGCCTCGGTTTAGATCCAGCTGTGATGTCTGTGTAAACATCTTATCATGGTTAAGTCTTAAGGAAGCCCAGACTTCCCTGTTCCCAAAGGAGAATCCTGAGGTGTTCCCACACCAGTTGAAAGACATTGTCCCTCCATTGTGTCCCTGGTCTCCCACAGGGCCTCCACCTGTCTGTAAGGAAAAGTCCAGACGCAAACTATTTTCAGCATCTTGTGTCCACAATGGTGTCCTTTCTGTCCCCAGTCCCAGCTGGTGACTACAGGGTAGGTTAAACGCATAGATCAAGCACCTTTTGGCTCCGCTCCAATCAGCTGCAGAGTCCACATTGCTGCAGACACGCCATGTTTTCCTACCAATCGTTCCCCACCCAACGCCAACACCACCTCTTTCCAGCTCAGAACCGTGGTTCTGATCCACATCTCAGCCTCTCCACATTCAGCAGCAAACTGTTCCAGCGAGAGTCGCATGTCATCTGCAAAAGCAGAGACCCAATCCTGAGCCCACCAGTTTGACCCTTTCCAGTCCCAGGCTGCACCTAAAACTTCCCAAAACGAAAGTTATGAACAGAATTGGTGACGAACTGATTCCAGTGAAGGAAAAGCAACAGGATTAGAGAAATGGATGACACATAATTCCAGTCTGCTCAGTGTCGTGCATCTTCCTCCTTAATATCTGTGAAAGATTGGATCTATTTGGCTTTTAGTCCCGCACAGTGAAAGGCTCGCTTTACAGGTTTTACTGTTTTTTCCCACCTGAATCAAATGAAAAGCAGACATGTTAGTGCTGGAAACCACTGAAACTAGCTCATTTAGTCAAGGATGCAGCGATTATGAAAGAGCTGGCTGTAGGGAAAAACATCACATTGATTCCAACTGGACATTTTTTTTACTGTTAAGGGATGATTTCCTCCTTAAACCAGACTAAATTGGGTAATTATGCCCAAAAAAAAATATTGTTCCCAGTTATTCTGTTAGTCCTGCAGCCGCTCGCCAGCGGTGACATGTCCACTCTGGAATGTTTGTCCATTTTTCTCACACTTTGTGCAAACATTGTGAGTCGTTCTGCTGTGTGTATCCCTGTTAACCAGCAGGGAAAACTTGATGATGTCCAGAGAGACGCTGCACGTCTGGAAGCAGAGTAGAAGCATTGCATACTCAGAGCTCTGCACAGAGAAAAGCAACAACCTGCATCTCTGCCCATTTATGCTGGAATCATTTCATCATCATGAAGGTGCACAATATAAATGAGTAGTTTGCTTTTTAATATACATTTTATGGATTTACACACATCTAGTGTGAACGTATCAAAATGCTTCTTGCTGTCTGATAAGTTCTCTCTTGTCCTGATCCCATCATGCATGCTTCATTCACTCAAATTATTTGTATGATTTTACGAGCCAGGAAGTTTGTCCAGGGGGAGAAGGGGTGGCCACATTACAACATAAAACAAAGAATTCAAAATAAAAGTAGGTTTATTTGCTCTGCATTCAGGAAGCAACTTGTCAGCTCTGAATGGAGGGCTGTAATGTAATGTAATGTATTCTCCAAAGTTTGCACATCCTCTCTTGTAAATGCATGTTTCTTTGTGGGCTTTATGCACGTAAGCATCATTTATAGCTGTGGTTGCTGGAGTCTTTATGTCAAACATCAGCAAACATGGCAGCGTTGCATGTTTTCTGTGGTTATTTATGCATTTAATAAGAGTGTGAGGAACATTAGATGTAAAACAGAGCAGCAGTAATCATAACAGTGGGATAATGTTACAGACTTTTGCTGTCTCATATAGAACTGCAGCGTTTATCTTCTTTTTACATCTGGATGGTCTTTTTTTCTGTGACCCACATAACCAAACTAACCACCTCTCATTGTTCTTAATGTGTCCTAACTGGAAACAAATGCATCCACGTATCGGTTCGTTTTGTTCGACAGGTCACTGAATGTTTAAATATGTTTGAGTCGTGCTTTAATCGGAGGGTTTCTGATACTCCAGCCAGCAGCCTCTATGGTTACACTGAAGGTAATTGCCGTTCCATGAAGATTGAATGTAAATATAATGATGGATTTTCCATGGAAAGCTTTTGGGCTGATTGAATGCTGCGTAATAGACTCTACTCTTTCCACAATGCATTCATTTGTACGGACTGGTGGATATTAGAGGGTGTTTTCTGATGACCACGGTCTCTGCAGAAGCAGTCTGTGCTCATTATAACCTCCATTTCCTCATAACTATACTTCTGCCGTGTGTACAGTACATTACTGAAAGGATCACATTCAGAGTTTCTCCAGTTTGATATACTCCTTTGTCTTTTCACTCTGTGTTTTAATATTGTTTTTATAGTGCAAAAAGTGAGCTAATGGATAAACAAGGTGTTCCTGTTGAAAATGTAGACTTCTGGTGGCTTGTATTAGGTGTTGCATGGATGAAAGGACTTAAAACGTACGTGGATAGTTGCATCTTAATGTAAGGTCTGCGTGGATGTATGGAGAGACTGATGACTCTGGCAGGCTTTACACATGAGTGACACTTCATAAAGTCAGATACAGCCGTCCCCTGCTGGGCCTGAAGTAGAAGCATACAGGTTTATCCATGTCAGAATTGATTTAACAGTACTACTTCACTTTCCTGCTAAATTTGTTGAAAGCAGCAATCGCTGTCACACATTCCTCCCCTAAAAAGCCCATGTGGTTTGTCAACACTTAAAGCAAAGAAAAGAGAAATTAGAGGAGTCCATGAGATCCCATTACCCTCTGAATTATTTTAGAGCACCACACTATGATGTGTTTCACACTGAGATATTTGTGGAATGTGGAGGCGAGCGGTTCCTGGTGAAAGCCTCGTATGGGCTTGTTGGGGTTGGCTCTGTAGAACAGTGAGGTGCCGGCTCGTCGTCTGGACCTTCCCAAGATGAACAAACTGAATCTAATGATTCGTTTCTCACGGGCTGCTGCCTCGTCCGCGTCACAAATGTACAGATTTCCACGCCACAACATGGAGTTTGTTAGGAAGTATAATGAAACTTTGGGTTTCCCAGAATATTGCAGAGTACTCCTGGTTTTCATTTAAGCTTTATTTTAGAGCACAGAGATGCATTCCTGTGTGTAACTTCTACATGTCTTGTTGTTTTCAGTGATTTTTGTCCCGTTTAGGTGCTTCCCTCTTTTACATCAATCTCTTTAGGATCTGTTATAATTACTATCCATTGCAATCAGAACCCCTTTATAACAGCAACACACAGATTAAGTCCTACAAAACCAATTAATAAACAAAATAACACACTGAATCCCGATGTAATGTAAGGGGGCAGGAGCAAAGCATTCTTCTTCTGTTTAGTCTGGACGTGTTACGTTATTAGCTAAGAAAATGAAGCGCAAAGACACGG
This sequence comes from Kiunga ballochi, assembly GCA_037177335.1. Lineage (NCBI taxonomy): Eukaryota > Metazoa > Chordata > Actinopteri > Atheriniformes > Pseudomugilidae > Kiunga > Kiunga ballochi. The sequence continues at coordinate 1,888,634 of JBAMIG010000021.1, read as the reverse complement.
CAGGAATACAGACAGCGTGTTATGCTTCACAGAGACATGGCTGCAGGAACATGTCCTGGACCGAGCTGATTGAAACAACAAAGGAAAGCTTAAAGGAGGAGATTTATTTCTATTCTGTCTGGACATCAGATGAGCTGTGAGCTTCTCCACCCTAAGAGCTAACACCACCACCATCAGTCTGTTCATAGAGACAGACAGAAAAAGATTAGACTAAACTACACCGTTTAGATCAGACAGAAACTTTTGCTGAACGTTTTCAGTGTCTCCCTGCTCCAACACACCGGATTCAAGTGAGAGAATCACAGTGCAGATGTAGATAAACTGTTGGAGCCATTTGATTTGAGTCAGGCGAGCTGGAGCAGAGATACATGGAAAACCTGCAGAATAGAGGACCAGCGTTCCCACCCTGCTCTAGATGACTTGTACCATTACAACCACGGGTTTTGCTTTACTATATCTGCCTGGATGTGAGCTACAACATCCAAACTCAGCATTTAACTGTGATTACATCCATATTTAGTCAGTAACACTACTGAGACCAACGGGGTGCCAGGAGGTGCATCATCTGGCAACTCGCTCCTGTTTCAGCCTGGAAGCTTTACACAGCACGGGTCCTCCTCTCAGCACATCCGTGTGTTTTTTAGCATGTAAAAGCAAAGGAAAATACCTGCATGGTGTTATCTTTTATAAATAAAGATCAAGCAATACCCTCACTGTTACAGAACCTGGGTTCAGGTTCCCGGGTTGGCACCAGCCTAACCTCCCATCTGCTGCCCGGGCCATGAAAAGAAATGCCTTATGGGTTAAAAGCAGAGGACAGACACATTTATACTGACAGACATTTCTTCTAAAGGCTCTGTCCCAGTGGTGATCTGGATGCAGTGACACATAACAGGCAGCTCACACACCCCTACATCACACACCACAGAGATAAAACAGTGTGTTCAGTCAGAGGCTCCTTCAAGTAACTGCCTGACAGAACGACAGCTGATTGGTGATTCATTATTCATAAAAACTATTATATTATTATAACTTCCACTGATCAAATATGTCTTAATCCATCTCATTAACAGGTTAAAGCAAATTAAAAGCTGATTCTTTCCACACCTAAAAGCAGGAAAACCCAGCGGATCATTCTGTGCTGGAAGTACATTATTTAAAGCAGATGTATAAGGCTCTCATAAAATACCTATTAAATCATTTTACAAGTATATTAAAATACAAACAGCCAGAGGGACGTTAGCTTAAATGATGTCATTTCCTGCAGCAGTAGGGAGGGCTTGTTTATGATGGTGTTTATGATTTCTCCCTGCACTGAACAACAGGTTATTTATGTATTTTTCTGGTTTGTGCTGATATTAGATGAGATGCATGAGCTCTCATCTGGCCAACAGGTTCAGTAACATTTACATCTCACAGCACCGTTTCCTGTTACTGGAAGTGCTTTTCACAGCACAGTTGTAGGGAAGGACTTTTGTTTGATTAAAGTTTAGCATGAATTTATGTTTCTGGGTCAATAAGCAACCAAAAGAGAAAAATGTAACCCTCCATTTCTCAGCTTTGGCATTTTTAATCCTGTAGATTAGAAAAACACAAGTTGTTCAGAACGAGGAGCCTCATAATGTCTCAGTAAAGATTTATTTCCTGCAGATTCACAACGTTGTGCAGAAAAACAAGAAGCCTTTGAGAGCTTCATCAGAGACCATGAAGAGCATCAAACCATCGAAGACAACAAGAAAATCCTAAAAGAGAGGTTAGTGAGCAGAACAGTTTGGCTGGTTTTCCTTCCTCTGATAATAGTTCTGGCTGAAACCTGTTCAGGTGGATTCTGCTGTGACTTTTAATGCAAACTGGAAATGTTGCATTTCCACATTTTACTTGATCAGGTCTGATTGTTGTCATGGTCACTGAACACCCGGCTTCTTTTCTACAGGTCAGCGGAGGCCAGACGCCTCGGGGAGCAACTGAAGGAAGCCAGAAACAGAATCAGTGAGTTGTCTCAACACTTGTTCTGATAGTAATTATAAACTGCTATTTAACAGAGACTCACCGACACTCTCTCTCTTTCTCTCTCTCTCTCTGGGTTCTGTCTCTCTGGGTTCTGTCCCTCTGGGTTCTCTCTCTCTGGGTTCTGTCTCTCTGGGTTCTCTCTCTCTGGGTTCTCTCTCTCTGGGTTCTGTCTCTCTAGGTTCTGTCCCTCTGGGTTCTGTCCCTCTGGGTTCTGTCTCTCTGGGTTCTGTCTCTCTGGGTTCTGTCTCTCTGGGTTCTCTCTCTCTGGGTTCTGTCTCTCTGGGTTCCCGTCCAGGGTGTACCCCGCCTCTCGCACGTTGACAGCTGGGATAGGCTCCAGCCCCCCCCGTGACCCCGTTAGGGATAAAGCGGTAGATAATGGATGGATGGATAATAATTATCATACCATAATTGTATAATTTAATACAATGTAATAATATATTATATATAATCAATAATTAGATATTAGATATTATATATTATCATATAATATAATTTAGTATAATTTAAATGTATTATTGTAATTATTTTAGCCATTATTATATATTATAATAATAATAAACTGATAAATGAACCTGTAGTTCATATATGTCACTAAACCACACAGAACCTGTATGAAAGCTGATTGGATCCACAAAGCATTGTCTACTCATTGCTTTTGTTTTTAAACTAATGATGTGTGTTTTATATTGTTGTGTAACTGGTTTTGATGGCCCCCATATTTTACATTTACTTCGCTACTTGTCACTAAAGCGACCATTTGCAGGCTCCCTAAAATCCATCAGCATGTGAACAAAAGATCCAACTGTAAAAGAATCATTCAGACGCAAAACCAGTGGTCTCCATCCTGCAGCTTTTAGTGTTTTCCCGGTACAACACACCTGATTTAAATAAGAAAGTTCTCCAACAACTTGTTGTTATCTCCCACACCTGTTTGTTGATGAGACATGGATGTGGGTCAGGTGTGCTGCAGCAGGGAAACACTGAAACCTGCAGGATGGTAGCTCCATTCCACCTGTCCTACTCTCGAGGTCCGGAGTTGGAGACTCCTGCTTTATACAGTCAGGTTGCTCTGTTGCAGGAAGGCTGAAGCTCTGTTTAGTGTTGTTATATAATAACATGCTAAAGATCATTTCAAATGGATGCTTAGAAGTTCAGTAATGTCTCATAAATCCATTACACAAGACCATGTGGAGACAAGGTCATCAGTGGCAATGGGTTTAAATGATACGGCAGAATTCTGGGTGAATTTTCCTGTAACCTGTAACCAGTTAAATTCTGTTTTTATTCTTGTATCTGGTTTGCATTTTCTGTTGCAAGTTAAATGTCTGAATTTCACTGGACTCTGTGTGTGTTTGTGGCTCATTTCACATGCAGTGGAAATGGATAGGTTTACACCAGAACCTGGCATCCCTGCTGCCTCAGATCACACTCGGTGGCGCTCGGACATGCCAGCATGCACTTATCACCCATCCAATTTCATTTTTTTTTATATATAAATTTCACCTAAAAGGTGCTGACACAGCTAACTATGTTCTGTCTCACATGAAAATGTATTATGACAGCACGTCAAATATTACCTCTTGAGATGTGTTCTGCAGACATCAGCACTCCGTGGCCCACACAGCGTGGATAAAGGGAGGAAAAACATTTGTAACATTTCTTTGGTTAAGTCTTAGAATTCCTCATTCAATGCAAATTTGGAAAAAATTCCCCCAAACCGTCTTGATGCTGTCAAATATCATTACATTGTATGGTGTATGGGGCTGCAGGCATTCTTCTCAGATGCGAGACGATGTTGTGAGTGGAAGATGATTGCCTCTTCTGCTTTAAAAGAAGCAGAACGTTAGTTCATGGTGCTTCGTTGCCATCTAGCCCTGGCTGGAAACTCTACACCACCTGTTTCTCATGGCGAATGCAGAACATGGAAACAGTGAGTATAAGATGCACAAAAGCTTTTGCTGATGGATGTTCCCAGCGTGAGGCTCAGTAGCAGGGGGACGGGAGAGGTGGTAGCCCGAGGAAGCATCAGTATCTCAACATCTCCCTGGTTTATACTATTGTTCTTGGCCACGGCGTATGTCTGTGGAATCCACTCCCAATGGAAGAGTATACGTCCTGAACCCTGAGGTCCAAAACATGCAGGGATATATATTTGTTCTGAGGACTCGGTGATGCACATCCTGTTTGGTTTGAAAGGTGCAGGACAGCTGGAAGCGAGCAGCACCTGGTGATTTCTCTGCCAGATGTTGGCAGATTTATGAAGCAGGTTTAGGTGGAGCGTCTGGTATCTGCTTAGGTATCTGATTCAACACACATCACCTTTACTGAAGCAAGCTGCTGGTCAAAGTTTCTCCACATAAACGACAGAGTATTGTAGGGCTGCTCGATTATGGCAAAAATGATGATCACGATTATTTTGATTGAAATTGAGATCACGATTATTTAACACGATTATCCAATAACTTTAGTAAAATTACTTTA
>JBAMIG010000021.1:1821892-1832542 GCA_037177335.1 Kiunga ballochi | reverse complement strand
GAGAACCCACGCTAACACGGGGAGAACATGCTCCAGAAAATACAAGAAAGTCAAAGAGCTGCAAGAGAGGGGCCATGAGAATGGGGTGGATGACTGATATCAAGGCCTGAGCGGCCACTAACGGTAGCTAGCTTAGTGGAAGAGACGCTGCTTTTTATGACCCATCTGCATAGGCGTCAGAGGTTGCCACTCAGTTCTGATGCATCTGTTGCTGATGCACGTCTGTCTTTGGGCTCTGCAGGTTCAGGAAACATTCAGAACCTGCATGGCTCTGCAGGTTCTGGATGTTTCCTGCAGAAGCACATCTAAGTGAGATAAATGGATGCTCAAACATGTTTTTGGCTCAGAGGTGTCGAGGCAGGGCAACATGCTGTGCAGAGATGAGATGTTATGATCCAGCATCTTCTTTACAGTGACTGTGTTTGTAGGATTCCTGTTTTATAAGCCTCATTGTGTGTTCCTTTATTCACAGTGTTGACACAGTGTGTCACATGTTTACTTTGACTTTTACCAAAAGAAAAAGCGAAACCTGTGCAGCTCTGGGTTCACATTGTCTGAAACTGCATCAATTTCCCAGAAAAGTTTGTAATCTAAGAAAACAAACATGGAGAAAGTGTGGCCATCACACCATCCCCAACACACACCTTTACTGGTTGTGGAGACAGAGGAACTGGTGGGAGATTAAAATCACTCTGCGTCATGATTCCTTTCCGACGTTTCAAAACTTATTACAGAACAACTTGATCTGAGTCAAAACTGGACAGGGAGGACATGGGAGACATGGGAGGCATGGGAGAGGTAAGGTGTTATCACTGATCACCATGACGATGACTATGTCAGCTGATATGCTGATTTATACTCCTTAGTGCTCTTGCATGTTTGTGCTGAACTGGATTCAGTACTGGACACACTGGCCTGGGAAGGGAGAGAGAGACTCTCTGACATCTGATGAAAATGTGGAGGATCATCAAGGTGTGTGGTGTTCTGCTAACCGGGGCTGAGGCATCCATGTCCTCCTCCTCAGACTGGCAACCCTCACCCCCAGCCTCCTCCCCACCAGGAGGAATTTAAGCCTGGCTCAGTGAAGATGTTCTGAATCGCTTGGAGATTTCAGTCATAACGGTGACACTGCGGTTCTTTGCTTTCTTTGGGTATGCATGGCGCGGCTTCATAAGCTGGATGAGTAATAGCATATATCACTTCCTGCTTTTGGGCATAGTATAGAACACACACAGTGTTTATTACTTAGACTCCTTTCATTTAGAACTTGTTCTGCAGGAGGCAAACAGCCTTCTCTCTCCTTACTGGTCTTTACTGGGTAGGTGCAGAGCTTGTTGTGCAACCATCAGACTTACAGTATTTATTTCCTGTTGCTGTCCACAATGAAAAGTGAGTCTTTTTTTTTTTGTTAGACTTTTGGCAAAGTACACACTTTCCACTGGCTACTAAAGAAAGCATCAAACTACTGGTTTGTATATTAGCACAGCTGTTTAAATGTCAATAGTTTTATTATTAATTCTAACAGGAGTGACTATACCTTTACATACTGGGAAAAGGTGATAAATGTAAAAAATCCACCAGTCATCATTGTTTTTTTTCACCTTGCAAGAGATACTAAACAGTGAGCTCTAATTTATTCATGATGCATCATATCAGCTTAGGCTGTAATTACACACAAATCCATCATTCTTGTCAGAGCAAAGACAACAGAATGCATCACTTTAGCAAACTAAAAAATATATAATATATATTTATAAAAAAATAAATAAATAAATGAAATAAAAAAGAAATAAAAAAGAAAAAATAATAAAAAAAATATAAATAAATAAATGTCTTTTAGCAGACACATAAAGGTTGCATCTTGCCTTTAGGTTGCACATCTCTGTGCTGCTAACCAGCAGTTAAGCTCTACGCCACGTCTTCTCTGCTTCAGGCCAGTCCTAACTTTTAACACATCATACAAGTTCAACTGAATTTCCAAAAGAGCTGGTGCATCGTTTTGGCAACTCTTCTCTGCAGCATCTGATGAAATGTCAGATGCACCATTTAAAGCTTTACATAGGTTTGATGTGAGCATAAAACGATGACCCAGTGGCACCAAACGGGTCAGAGCTTCGTCCTTACAGGCAACAGAGATGCTTCCCTTTCAGCGCAGATTGTCAACTTCTGCACAATGACCAGTTTATTTGAGCAAAGTGTTGAAGCAGGGAAACATCCGAGACCTGCTTCAGTTCATTTCATACCGACTCAAACCCGTACACTTTTAATTGACGACTTTGCCCACTAAGCAGACTGTGACCAGTAACTCATTTAACTGTAGACTCTGCTGAAACGTCTGCTGAACATCCATAAAAACTCTGTGGATAATTTACTAAACAACAGGAGCTGCTGAGTGTTTGGCAACAAGTTAATGATTCATTTACTTTCTGCATCTGAATGTGACTGTTCTGACGGTACAGACCCGTAACCTTCATGTCAGCATCTTTCAAGTCACGTCAAGCCCGGCTTACAGTAAACACACCACGTTTCCGCTGTGAAGCGTTCCCTGCTATATCCCCGTTAGACATAAACTTTCTGAAAATGTATTAATGAGGACAAAACTTCATTTCAGGTGGTTTTAGTTAGTGATGATTCAGTTCAATTTCAAGCACATTAAGAACAACTTCAGCTGACCAGTGTTTAACTATACCCCTATACCCACTGTCATCAAAAATATATGCATAAATTAATGAAAGACATTATTTATATTTAGGTTTAAAGAACCTTCCCTTTGCTAAAGTTTCTCATCTTTGTGAAGTTGTTTCCCAACTGAATTCAAAACTTGTAAAGGAAACACAGAAACTCTTAAACCCGTCCACAGTGATGCAATAAACCAGATTCATATGTCCCTTCAGGCTACGGTGAACCTTTATAAACCCCTTTCTACCCTGATTCGTTTTAATCAATGTCTTCATGTCTGGAGGGAAGATGTGACGTTGCAAGCCGGCAAGTGTGTCGCTCACACATTCCTCAGCCTCTGCACCTACAACAAAACCAAAGTGAACTTTCGATTCACAGTTTCTCATTTGCATAAAGGCCTAAAGAGCAATTTCACTGAAGTGTTTTTAGGTACAAGGTAACACTGAATCCTGTTTCAGTCCCGGTCCTCAGGATCCCCTGCTCTGCAAGTTTTAGTGGCAACCATTTTGAATATATGGGAATTAAATAAATATGTCATTATTATCATATATTGCAATGACTGTCATAGGTAGGTTTGTGAATTTGAGTCCGGTGTATTGGAGTAAATATAACGCCTAATGCAGGGGGGCCCAAAGTCGGTCTGTCCAGCTGATTTTTCCTGTAGGCTTGTCCTGCTCCAACAAACCGGGCTTCCATTAGATGGATACAAAAATAAACCAAGTTCTGCATAGTGACCATTGACTGTATATAAAAGATAATGAGTGATGTTAGCAGTGTTGGAGCGGAAATACATGGAAAACCTGCAAGATTGTGCCCCTGAGGACCAGAGCTGGACACCCCTGCTCTACAGTCTTCCATGAAGTGAGTACTTGGTCAAAGCGCATTTAATGTGTGAGTACGTAGGTCTTAAATGTGGGAAAACAGGAGAATTAGAACATATACGCCATGAAAGATGTTATTTTAAAACCTAAATAGACTAAAGCTAAACTTTAATTTCACCGTCCTTCTAAAAATATATTATAAAATCAACTTCTTAAAAATGAATTCCTGAACAATTTTATGTAAATTTCCTGTAGCTGTTCTAGAAGAAGTAGAATAAATAACATTTCTGTCATATTCTAAACTAATTATGTAAAGGTTAAATAAAGTGGCTGCGTTGTGAAAAGGCAATAAATGTTATGTTGGCATAAAATGTCTGTAAATGTCACTACTTTTATCAGTAAAATAACTTTGTTTTTTTTAAAGCATATTTCCAGAAAAGGGGAAACTTATAATATTATTACACACGGACAAAGTAAAAGTGTAATATCTTATCTAAAATAATTAATATTTTAAGAATATAATAATAATAATAATAATAATAATAATAATAATAAATAATAATAATAAATAATAATAATAATAATAATAATAATAATAATAATAATAATAATAATAATAATATAAATAGCCTAATAAAAATAATATTTTTCCGAACATGCAGCAAAGAATTGTGGGTAAATAAGTCTGCATGGATGCGGACTGCGCCGAAGCGTGGACTGGGAGCGGAAAAGAGGCGGGGCGAACTTCCGGTCTGGAGAATTGGAACACAATACACGCGCACGCACCCTTTACGCAAGTGCGGCTACTGGATCAGCACCAAAAGGTAGATTCATGAAAACACTTTCTGGTTTGTAAAACATTCATTGTATCTGTGGGGGGGAGACATTTAGGACATTAATTTAGGACATTATTGGACCACATCAGAGCCGGTTCTGAATAAATACAATAAAAGATGTCATATTTTTCTTATAAAGAATGTTGTGGTGAAAAAAATGTATCACATGAATGAAAAACATCAAATAGGTTTTGTTTTGTTTCTTTTTTATTTTACTTTCCTTTAAGAGATTGCATGAAAAATAAGTTATTTCATTTTGTTATATTATTGGTTTTTAGGTATTTTTTGTTGTCTGTTTTTGTTTCGTTTTTTAGGGGGGGTAATTTTTTATTTGTAATAAAATTATTTTACATTAAAGTTTTTAACCTATGATTTCAATAAAATCATGATCATTACTTTGAGGCAAAAAATTATTGTTCAATTTCATGCATGAAGTATTTGCACCACCTCTGATATTTTTCCTGGTTTATTTGCTATCAGATACTAAGCTGATACCAGTACCGCCGGTCCCGCCAGGATCCGGTCCCATACCAGCAGCTCTTATCGTTTCCCTGCTTTTGCTTAAATGTTGTTATATATATTATATATATATAATAAAACTGCTGCAGATTGTCCCATAAGACAGGCTGTTAAACAGCCTGGAGGCTGATTCTCATTTAACACATATTCTCCTTCCTCTGAGCTGTGAAAATTCCGCAGAATCGCACTTTGCGCAAATCGGAAGCTGTGAGTCGGAAGTTACCTGTGCACCTGCAGCCAAACAAACCGTGCACAGGGAGAGATGACCCCCTCCCTCAGTTCTGGGCGGTTCTGCCTGACACCCCACCACCACTCCCTTCCTCCTCTCACTACATTAGGACGCAGTTGTTTTCCGGACACGCACGTGGAGGGATCACCAGTTGGATGCAGTCGCATGCGCGCTTAGTTCGGCTTCACTTTTGTGCAGTTAAACTCTCGATTCCGATGCTGTCAACAGCTGCACGCCCCACTTTTTATTCCACAAGCTCGCGCGCGGATATAGGAAGATATTGCAGCCTGAGTTTAAGGACGCGCTCAGAATGAACTCCGCGTAACGACCGCACTGCTCTCATTTGTCCCATCCGGTGTCTCCCTGTCCCGCCGTCTGCAAGTCGAGTCATTGGACAGAAGTATGGTAGATAAAGGCCCCCTGCTGACCTCTGCCATCATCTTTTACCTCTCCATCGGAGCAGCGATATTTCAAGTCCTGGAGGAGCCTAACTGGAAGCAGGCTGCAAGGCAGTACAGAGACAGGAAGAACAAAATACTGGAAGACTATCCCTGTCTGTCCACAGACGATCTGGACAGAATATTAGAGGTAGATTCTTACATTAAACTTGAATTACTTTCAGCATAATTGCTGCAGGTGTTTGAAGGATGATTTGAACCTAAAAATGTGCTTAAAGTTTCTTTAACTTGAGAGGAGGGATGAACGATGAGCTCCTTTCCATTGACCCAAACTGATCCGGCTGATCTGTGGGTCTGAAGGCCTCCTGGGTCTGAGTTCCTCTCTGAGAAGTGCTGCTTTTATCGCTGGTGGCTGTTGTTGCATCAGCTGCAGCATTTCTGTTGCACACTTCCCAGCCTGTGTGTTTGGACTTGCAGGGACCCAGTCATGATGACATCAGGTGCCGTTTCAGAGCCGGTTTCTGTTTGGGCATGGGAGCTCCTGTGGCAGATTTCCCTCGCTTTGTTTTGCTCTGACATGTCACATCTTTGTGGCAGTCATTGTTTATCTGCGTTAACTGGAACTGTTCCATCCTGCAGCAGCTCTGGTTGCGTTTTTCCTTTTGTAAGCGTGACCCAGAGACATGTCTCAACCTGTGTCCCCCTTCAGGCTCCAGTTTCGGGGAGGTTTATTCTCCCCCATCCCCCCATCTGCTTCCTTCTGCCTCTCCTCTTTGTGTTTGGGGGGCTGAAAGGGATATGCCCATGAAACTCCCCCCACCTCTCCATAACAGCCAAATCTCTGCAGCAGCCAGATCTGCTTGTGAACAAAGTGGACAGAATAATCTGGCAGAGAGATTTTGGACATTTCCAGCTTTTTTTAAGCCGCCACTCTTGAGAAGCTGAAGCATTTCCTGCTTCTGTCTTTTCCCAAGACGACAAAAGCAGCATAAAGCCATCTGTGTGGTTTCATGGCACTTTGAAAAGCTCATATCAAGTTGCATGCTAGCAGCAGACCCCCGTCTCCACAGGCAGACACTTGTCCCGCTCGGACAGTGGCAGCAGTTGTCCAAAACACCTGCTGTGTGTCTGTAAATCACACTGTGGTTGCCTGTGTGTGTTTTATAAAGCAGTGTCTATTGAGTTTCCACTATGGAAACTTGTAAACGATGAAAGGCGACACTCTTGTAAACGTCCGTCCTCTCTGTTTCATTAACGAGGAGTTTACCATTAACTCCTGGGAGCCATGAGGTTTAAAGACTGGGTTTTATGGCCCATCAGCGCTGGCTTATGAGAAGCTGTTTTAAAGTCCAGTAAGGGTGGAGCTGGGTGGGGCCGCTATCTCTGTTGTCCCGTAGCATCAGTATATTGTCATGCACTCAGTGCATGAGGAGCATGTTTGCAGCACAATGCTGACTCAGTGCAGTAGACTCATGGATGTTCCTCAGAAGTGTGTTTTCATGCAAACATTATTGGAAGTAAAATGCATGTGTGCATATAAAAGATCTTTCAGGGTGCTTCCCTCCTGCAGCTCGCTTCCCGACTCGGTAATGATTTAATTTAATTTAGTACGTTTTGCACATGACTTCAGATCCACGATTGTCCCTCTGAGCTGGTTTCTTTCCTGGCTCCTGGCTTTTATTATAAAAGCAGCTGAGCTCACAGCCGTCACATGACACAGGGAAACATGGCATCGGTTTGGTTTGCAAAGAGCACAGAAGAATCAAGAAGCACTTTTGTTTTTAGGAACAGCTTTCTATCTCATGTGACCCGTCTGCTGTCTGGCTTTGCTGTCTGGAAACAACCTTCTTCCTCTTTTTGGAGAAAATAGGAAGCAAATAAGGAAAATGCTGTGAGCTGATGAAAGGTAGAAATGCATCTGATAATCTGCATTATTCTGCCTCAGCTCAGGCTTCCAGCACTCATCAGGAGCTCTGTGATCCTCCTCCTTCATCTGAGTTTTATTAACAAATGAAGTGTTAATCAACTTTAAAAGGGTCTCATGAAAGAAGGAGAATAGCACGAGCAGCGTCTGGTTTGCAGCGAGCGCTGGCGGTGTAGTCGTCACTGTGGAGCAGATGTTTCACACAAGAATCCTTTCACTTTTCCGGCCTGCTGCTTTGTGTTCTCAGTAAAAACACAGTCCTGCACTTGTTTTTGTGTGCTGCAAACGGATGGCGGCGTCCCTGAGACGCGCAGTTTTAGCCTTTGTCGCTTGGTAAAAACGTGCCTGCAAACAGCTGTTTTTATGTTGTGCTGGAAGTGGAAAAGTACAGGGAACTGGAGTGACCTGCTCCAGTCTACCACCAGCTGTCCTGATAACTCAGTTTGTCATTGTGGTTTCTACTGTTCCCCAGTTATCAGATACTGGCAGGGAGACTGTTTAGCCAGCAGTATGGCATCTGAGCTGAACAAAAAGCCGAGATCTTGTTCAGTCATGTGTGAAAACCCCTTTTTAAACTTCTCCCTGAGACAATGCTGCACGAGGCTCCGCATATCTTGTCCATGTGGGTTTGACGGCTCCAAAACAAGAACATAAAAACCTTTTTCCAAATGTTTTTTTTGGTCTGTCATCCTTTTGTTTGCTGTTTCTGTTGTTTTTTCCCAACAAATGCCTTATTTCCTGCAGCCATTCGGCAGCATTGTGGGGTCGGAGTGATCTCGCTTACATAACTAACCAGCTGAAGTCCATTCAGCGTGACTGTGTTCACCTGCATTCAGAGGATAAACATGTGAAGAAGTAGCGTTAACGGCTTCCCCCTGGTCCTGCTTTGATTCGGTTACAGAAAAGGTCGCTATCGGGCAGCCTGGAGTTGACCTGCTGCTGACCTGTTAACCCTTTTTATGTAGCAGAACCTGTTCAAACAGGAAGATGTGTTTCTCTGTGTTTCATGACTAGTTTGTACAAATGAAAGTTGGAACTTTATTCCAGCACAAAGTAAGAAGTTTTCCCTGGATCTGTGCAGCTTCAGCAGTTTTGCACGCATCAGCCTGCAACAAACTGTACAGGTTTAAATCCTCCTTTATGAGGCTGGACTAATGCGCAGAGCTAAACACACACACACACACACACACACAGACCATGGACATAATGGACAAACTTGAAACATCTGTTTTCTGCACAGCAAACAGGCGTCAGACACCTCGGACATGTGGAGGAAGGTTTCCCCATCAGTCCCAGCACAATCGTTTATCTTTACTTGTTTTTACTGGTTAACGTTTACATGTTTTTAGGTTGCACAGCTGTGTTGTCATAAACACTAAATTCCAAGTTTAAGTTGGCTAAAATCAGCCGCTGTTTCTTTTTACACTGTTTGCACTAAAATGGAAACATTTAAAGGTCAGAAGTCCTGAAACGGATCAGTGTTTAGACTGATGCAACCTGCTCTCTGCTTCCTTTTTGATCCCAAAGTCCTAAATAATATGCAGAGATCTACTGAAACACGTGCAAACGTTAATGTTAAAGCTGTGCACATGAGGCAAAACCAAGTTTGTTTGAAGAAAAGTTTATTAAACGGTCAATTTTCTTGTGTTTTAACACAAACGCTGTTCAGGGACTGAACAGAAAATGAGTTAAAAAGCAGAAAACCTTTAAAGTAAAAACCTTTTAAATAAAATGGCTGAAGAGTTTTGATCTGAAGGAAGATCTGCAGCTTGCAAGTAGAATGTGAATGACTGTGGCTGGAGCATTGTGCCTGCTGCTTTACATGCATAATGATGAAACGGCATCAAACCAGGACACTTCTTTCTCTTCCATTTCCAGCTCGGTCAGTAAAGCCGTCATGTGAAAACACCGACGGTCCAACTGAGGAACTTTTTGTTACAAAAAGACAAAAGCATGGCCTCCCCTGGTTTGGTAATTACAGAGCAGACCTGTCACAGACCTGTTATTATTAAACAACCACGCTTCTTCCACTATTTTAGGGCTTATGTGAATTTAGCCAGTGCCTGCAAATTTGCCCCCCTTCCTGCACAGTGGGAGAAGAGTGTGGAGTGATGCATTGTCCCAGCACACATGGCCTGGTGTTTGCTTATTCCCAAGAGGTTAAACTCGGTTTATGTTGGACATGTTTGGTTAGGAATGATTGATTAAGCGCTTTTTGTGCCATCGTAGAGGATTTCAACACGGCAGAAACGGCACCGGAGCGGCTGCACGTTACTAAAACTGCTTTTTTTTTTTTTTTTTTTTTAGATTAAATCTGAACTAAGCTGGAAAAGATCACGTTAAATTAAGTAATTTAAAGAGGAACCAACACGCTCATGCTGTCAGCTGCTCAGAAGCGTTCATCATAATTAAACAGTTCCAACATCAATAGAAAATATTGATAAGTGATGCTTGATACCAGCAGCTGGATTTGTCTTTTTCAGCTGTTTTGGTTTAATTAGTCCGCTGGAAAAGGTCCAAGCTACATGGAAACATTGGAGCTTTTTAAAGCTATGTGCTGCTTGCTTTGGTTAATAAATCAACATGACTGGGATGGTTAACTTGCATAGTTGAATTATAACTGCAGTAAACAGCTTGTGGTGAGTAGTGATTAAAACTTTGGAACTGATGGATTTTCCAGCGTGGGTCCTCGGACCACAGTCTGGTGGGTTTTGGATGTTTCCTCACTTCAACAAGCATGATTCAAATGAAAAGCAGCCTTTTGAGAAAGTCCCACCGAAGCATGTCGATCTGATTCAGGTGTGCTGCAGCAGGAGACGTACTAAACCTGCAGGACGCCGTCTCTGTTTGGGTGCAGCGTTTGACTTCCTGTCCGTAACATAATGAGCTGCGACTGGAACAAAAAAGCCCTCGGGCTAAAAGCAGCTCTTCAGGGAGCCTGGGTCTAGTTTCAGCTCATCAGTACTTCTGGAGATGCCATCAACGTATCACAGGAAGGAAGTGGTGAAAGAAATGGAGCGTACACCGACAACTTCCTGCCTTCCTGGAGCGTTGCTCTTTGGACTTCTATCCTTGCCAAACGGCAGCAATCATCTGTTGTTTTGTGTTTATCGCTTTAAAGTTAGTGCAGCTGGGTGTTTCAGATGTGTCTTCCTTTCTCTCAGGTGGTTTCAGATGTGTCTTCCTTTCTCTCAGGTGGTTTCAGATGTGTCTTCCTTTCTCTCAGGTGGTTTCAGATGTGTCT
>JBAMIG010000021.1:1764397-1775174 GCA_037177335.1 Kiunga ballochi | reverse complement strand
AGCTAAAACACACCACGTTCCGCTTCCTCTTCTAGATCTAGTCTGCAGCTAAAACACACCACGTTCCGCTTCCTCTTCTAGATCTAGTCTGCATGGTTCTATGCTGTTTCCTCCAGCTTCTGGTGTGGCTTTCTCCTGAAGAAAGACTCGGTCCAAAAGCTGATCCACAAGCTGTTTGGCATCATGTGACCTGGTCGTGATTGTCAGTCGCTGTGGAGGTTCTCCTGATGAAAGCTGAAGTTTGGTGATGTTTCTGATGAAGCAGCAGAAAAGGTTCTTCAGAACAGATTATGCTGCAATAGGGAGAAATAAGCTCTGCGGCTGTTCTCACCCCTAATAAACATGGATATTAGTGATTTTTATTTTAGCAGGGCTGGAATTTGATTATTTGATTGATTAATATTTGATAGATGTAAAACTACAAGCTGCTGGTGACCTTCTCTGAAATTGTTGTGATGGAGATACCGGCGCCCAGTTTTAGAACTGATCAAATAGTTCAATCCAAATAAATCATGGAAACACCTGTCTCTAAATTTTGTAACACTCCAGCAGAAATACAGCAGAACCATCAGATTCGCCACCAGAACCACAATGGACACGAGGAAGAGGGTGAAGGTGAGTTCCTCCATCTCTCACTGAGTGACGTTCATCTCCAGAAGAACTGTGAAGCAAAGCATGATGTATGAAGACTCATTACTGCTGAGATCTCAATCTGCAGCACGAATAAACAACAACAACAATAAAATCCTTTCATTTAAAGCATTTTTTTTGTTTAATAAATATTTCTTCTGGGTTTCCATCATATAGCTATATATATATATATATATTCAGAAGCAACGTCAACAGTTTGATGTCATTTTTATCCATGATTTGTTTTTTGTTCATTTTCCTTTTTAATGTGCAGAACTGCAACATGTCCTGCAACACAACACGATGCTTTATATTTAGTTTAAAGACACAAAACCTTATTGATCCATCAGTATTTAGTCAGAATAAGGCATCATGGTACCATTGCCTGAGGATGAGTACTGTACTTTAGTACTACTACTTTAGTACTCCTTCCTACCTCGAGGAAAAACCTCTGAGTTTAACCTCTGATACGTCTTTCCACATAAAGAAACATGCTAGCAAAACATTTCACTATATTTCAAGCTTGGTTTAACATACCTGAATCTTGTGGCTGAAGTTTTGTGTAACTGAAGTGTTTATTTAAATCAAAACATAAACATTGATCTGCGATTCTCCGACATTTAAAAGATAACATTCTCCTCCCTCTCCACCTGCAGCTTCACCTCATCACCAGATGGACTCAATCTCTCCACAACTAAATTATTTTTAAGAGTAAGACCCCAGGAAGATGTGAATACATGTCAGTAAAATCCAGGTTCAACGTGTTTTAGTTTGGTTTGGAGAGCAGCCGTATTTCTGTTTGTTTAGCAGTTTCTTATCAACACTCTGGAGTCTCTCCATCCTCCATGAATATTTTATCAATATTTTGCTTTGTGGATGATGAAAGATTAAATCTCCTCACAATGTTGCATTAAGGGATATTTGCTTCACTTATAAATGATTCTCTGATGGACTTTGGCACATAGTGGTGTCTGTTTTATACCCTCATTTATCTCATGCCAATAAACCAAATGTGAAAACATGATTAAAAAGAGAAACAAAGGATATTGTGGATTATTTGAGTTTACATCACACTGGGTTTGTACCACTGCCTCATTACCGTCATCCTGTCAGATGTTTCAAACGGGCCGTGAACGCGGCAGCAGTAAGCAGCAGGTGTGGGCTGTTATTGGATGATTTCAGAGGAGGTATATAAAGCGCAGCATCATCTGCTACTTCCTTCACTTATTCTTCATCCAGACTCACTCATCAGCTGCCTGCGCTTACACAAACCATCAGGATGACTAACCTGCGCGTGCATTTCTTTGCTCTTGTCCTGCTGGCTTTCCACGTTTCACTCCAGGTTGGTTTTTCTCCTTTTAATCAGTTTGAGCTCGTTGGTTCAGACTCATCTTTTCTCAGTTAAGATGAGCAGATTTTTTTTCTTCTAACTCCTAAAATAAACTGCTCTCCACAGGTGGTGAGCGTGCAGGGAGCTAATGTAACTGCCACCAAAGCCCCCACCACCACCGCAGCTCATGGCGGCGCCCCTGGAACCAGCGCCTGCCTCGCGCTGCTGCTGGCCTCCGCTGCCTCTCTGCTCCACGGGTGGCTGCACTGACCGGACAGAGCTGGCTTTTGGTACAAACTAGTCCGCCTGAAAACCTGGAATGTCTGTTCTGCAAATATATTGGACTTTATTTTCCTAACGGAGACAAACGTCTTTCAGCAGGAGCGCGCGCGCGCCTCATAACGCAGCGCTTTTACGCGCCAGGTTTCCGACATGTCCTCCTCTCCGGGACTCATGGACTGGATTTTTCTAATCTGTAAAAAATGTGACCATTAAATTTTCTGGAGTTATTATGACGTAATGATTGGAAATGTATTTGGGAAATTTTTGTACTCAAATTTTTATCAAGGAATGAAAAATAAAGCTCTAAATTACAGACTTTAGAAAATTATTTTTGGACCAATCTGGCTGTGATTCCTCTGACCTAAACATTGGTTATGTGAACAGCTCCTGATGGATTTGCTGACTGGCTCAGCACCGTGGCTTCATGCTTAAGGTTCTGCATCAGTGATGCGTAAACTGTTCTATGTACAGTACAAACTTCTCAGATGGGTGTGGCTCTACGACTTCCCATTTTAAATGTGGCTAAAACCATTTCCGCCCTAAAGAGGTAAAATTAACTCTAACTTTTGTAGAATATTAGCAGTAAAGGCATTTCTCTGCCGCATCAGGGGGACATGCAAGATGCCTGAGAATGGTAAACTATTCTCACCACATTTGTCATTACCAGACATTATACTAAAATTTAAAACTGATTCCTGGAATCATGAGCAAAAAGCTTAAGAGCTTTTACTGTGAAGGGATGGAAAATGTCTTGTCTCCTGTCGGGTTGGGATTAGACTCAAACTAGGTTTAAGTTATTTTAAAAGGAACTTTAAAAAGGAAGTAAATTCCCTTTTAGGAACGTTCCTGAACCACATGATTCACCGGACCGCACTTTGCAGGGAAGTGTTGCACATGGTGGCTTGATGTAATGGCTACTTAAGGTGATCAGCTCCTCCTCACTGTTTACCTGCGGACACTAGGCAGCAGTCATTGTGCATGTGCACAGTCTGTAGTCTTCCCTGCGTGCAAAATGAAGTTTCTTTGCATCTGAGGAGAAATGTTCCGGTGCACGCGCACCGCGTGCTGTTGCACTCTGTGGGGAAAGGGTGGAAATGTGCACGAACTGAAAAGAGGAAATGAAGTTTAACTGCACATGTGAAATGTTCTCTGAGGAAATCTACAGATTTACAGTTTTAAAAGCAAATTTGCCTTTTTAAATGTAAAATCAGAGAAACTCATCTGGCAGCAGGATTTGTTCCACTTCAGAGGAGGGGGAGGGGGGCATGTCCTGGGGCCTTACCGTTAAAGAGCCCTTCTGTTTGAGACACCTGGAATTCACCTGATAGGACTTTATCCCACTGAGCACATGACAAAGTATCTGTTGTTCAGCTGGATTCAGATCTGGACCCCTTCTCCTACCACTCATCCTGTCTCTGTCCTCTCTGTCCTCTGTCTAACTCATAAATCGCTGCTTCTGTTTAAAGTTTTTCATGTTTTCCAACGTTTGCTTTTTCCCTCAGCGTCCTAACACACAGCATTCCTGCAGTCATGTGATCATTAAAGGCTTCTCCTTCGGTCGGCCATCAGAGTGTGACCTCCTACAACCCTCTGTCCTCTCCTTCAGCCCCTCCACCACCTCCTACTGTCCACCTGGAATTCAGGTGGATTTTGTTGGGGGGGGGGGATTGAAAGGAAGGAGAAATGAAGGACACTCGAGCTTTCAGCACTGAGCTGTCCCTCCCCCCTCCCCCCTTACCTGCTCTCCTCTCCCTCCTTACATCACATGAAACCAGTTTAATCCCACAACCCTCTTCAGGTTCATCCCTCTGAGTCTGAAATCTCAGTTTTGATCTGCTGTCCGGCTTTAGTCTGCAGAGGTTTTAAGCAGGGATCGGATCTGGACGCCGGCCGTGACGGGCTGGATGTTCTGATCCTCCGTCCTGAGCGTAGATCTCCTGGCAGGAGGATGATGATAATCCAGCAGGCAGCTTTTTCAGAGACACGTCCAGCTGATCATCACTGATCTTATCAGTCAGGCTTGCAGACGTCTCCAGGTCCTGACCAGGAGTTGGACAGAGCTGACTCAGAGAGGACACCCTGTCCCCCCAGAGGAGCTTGTTTCCACATGGACCTCGCTTGTCCCTCTGCTGGAGCTGTTTTCAGAACTCAGATGTTTTTGTGCAGAACATGGTTTAAAACCAACAGCTGTATGTTTCCCCACATCTGCATCTTAGAGACGACGTTCTCTTGTTTTGAGCTTTTTAAAGCTTTATGTTGAATAAAAACCAGACCAGTGGTCCCATTGATGTCTCCTGGGAACCCTTTCTGGACCAGGCATGTCCACCTCTCAGTAGAGCAGGATGGAAATGCTGCAGGTGGAGACGAGCTTCATGGTGGAAGTCGAACCTTTTCTGTTTGCAGCTCTTTCCTGCTTTGTGGTGCTGTTTCTCTGTTTGGTGCTGTCTTTACATTGTGCAGCACTTTGCTTGTAAAAGAACCGGATCTGATTGCAGGTGAATGAATCTGTTAGCATAAACTTTAGAGTCTTTTTAATTCACATTTCATTCATGGTCCGTGTTCTTCGATGGTTTTGGGCCAAAGCAGCTTTGTTTTTCCAGGTTTGGTAGCAGTGCTGCTCTAAAGGTGTATGATGGATTTCTGACAAACATCCTGTTGCGTAATGTTCTCCATGACCACTTCCTTTGTAGAAAAATGAAAGTTTACGCCCAAACAGCACGAGGCCGCTTGCTGCTATGCTGTTTTTAATTTTTTTTTAAAAAAAGTCTTTTTAATTTGTTTCATCATGTTCAAAGTTTCTTTTCCTTCTTTGTGTCAGTCTGCTTTTGCACGCATGCTTCACCAACATCCCATCTTCTTAGAGCTCTGAGAAGCTTCCAGCAAATGTTGCAGGTCAACCACATCCTTCTGTGTTTACCAGTTTAACATGAACATAATGATGTGCACCGTTTCCTGGCCTTACTTAACCTCCACAAACGGATATTTCAGTTTGGTTTCCCCTTTTTCTTCTCTTGAGACATTTTGGATGGTTCTGGTCCTGAACACGTTAAACCTTTAAACCCCTGCAGGGATGCTAAGCAGCCTTTTAAATAACATAACGCTGCATTATGTGAACTAATATATTGTTTATGTCAGGTTCAGTAAAAAGTGATGAAAGTTCCTGAAAAGCCAAATGTGGGACTTACAGAAAAAACTTTGTAGAGGAAGGAAAATACAGTAAAGGGATAAAAGCAGAAGCAGAAAAAGAGGAAGGGGTAACAGAACGCGTTATGTTTCATTTCTAAGACGTATTAAACAGTATATAGTAACAGAGACATTTAGTTTCCATGTTTAGCTCAGTAACGCTGCCTTCCTGTCACCGTTGTTGTTGCAGAGCTGCTGAACACAGAGATCCAGCAGCCTGTCAGTCAGACCGGTTCAGATCAGGGATTGGATGTTGGGAGAGGCTGTGCACGTGGCCCGGTGTGTGAAAAGAGTTTTATCATCATTTATCAGGTTAGTTTAGATTCAGCCTGCAAGTTCAGCCGACCACAGACACTTTACTCTGTGTACAACTATACTAGATATATATATATAGTATAGTATATAGAGAGAGATAGTATGCATGTGTATATGTATCAATATAAATATTTATATATAAATTTTTTAAATCAGCTGGTGACCAACATACATTTACTATAGATGTTTATGTAACTCAAACAAGGAAAAACTGAAAAAGAAAGAAAGACTAGAACATAAAACATTATTAAAACTCACATAAAAGTGTAAAATTAATAAATAATAAATGAATCAATGAATTAGAGAAAAATAATTAATTAAATGTGGTTTTTGTACATCTGCCACAGCAGCAGACTTACTGCTCTGACTTCAGCAGATATGAATATTTCTGTGAAAGAAGGAAACACAAAGCATGAAGAAAGTTTATATTTATTCTCTGAGCTTTGATCAGTGATGATGTATTTATCTAAGGCCCACCGCTGCTTCACACACCATGAATAATACGTTTTAGTAAACATGGTAAATAAGAACCAGCTTCCCTTTTAGCACACAGGCGGTACATGAGAGGTTTATTCATGGTGTCACCATTAAAGCTTCCAGAAACATCCAGTAAAGTGATCAAGTTAAACTCCTATAAAAAGCTCTGGTTTCCATGGGAACATGCGCTGTGGACCCGCTCCCTTTCAGTCCTGATGGAGGGAAAGCCAACCTGCTGCTGGACCCACTGGGCCACGCGGAGCAGCTTGTGGTCCTGCAGGGCTCTACCTATGAGCTGCAAACCAATGGGAAGTCCCCGTTTAGATAAAGCCGTTGGCACGGTAACAGCAGGCAGACCTGTGGAGAAATGACCACGCTGTAATTCTAACATTTACCTCATAAAATCTGGTTTTAAATCATTTTACATGAACTTTACAGACTGTGCAGGTTACAGGTGTGTGTGTGTGTGTGTGTGTGTGTGTGTATCCATCCTTCAGAAAGTTAAAAATAAAAAAAATAAAATAAATAAATTTAAAAGAAAGTAAGATTGAAAATTTTTTTTAAAATGTAAAAAAATTTCTAAATATTTAAAAAATAAAAAATAAAAAGGTCTTGAATGTTGCCACACTTCCTGCAGAGGCGGCCACAGGCTCCCTCCCTCCTTCGTACCTGCCATGTTAGCAGGCTGTGTGAAGACGTCTTCCTGGGCGCTGCGTGTGCGATTGTCTTCCTGTGTGAAGTCGCTGTAACGGGCTGCATCTGACAGCGTGGTGGGCGTCAGCAGCACGTCGACTCCCGAGCCGCCGAACACTCGCCTGAAATCATCTGCGATCAGCCGGCGCACTTTCTGCGCCTTCACATAGTAGTGCTGGTAATTCCTGCACAAAGGAGCAGAAGCTCGACTAAATCCTGCTGAGTCATGACAACAGAGATGAGAGAGCAGAGAAAAGGTGAAAGTGATGGAGTCACTGGGAGAGAGACTGCTTACTGTTTAAGCAGGAAGTAGTTCCCAGACAGGATCCTCCCTCTGACTACATCATTGAAGCCTTCGTGTCGGGTGGAAGCATACATGGCCTCCGTTGAGCTGCCCACCTCCCCCCGATGGCCTGACAGAAGCCAGATTAAATGTTACTGGGACATGTTGGCAGCAGGAGACATGGCAGCCTTTAATAAAATCTCATACCGTATTCCAGCCCGTCAAAACGAGCCATGTTGGACGCCACTTCGCCGTGACACAGGACGTGGTAACACACAATGGAGTATTGGGTATGTGGGAGGGAAACCTGCTCCACTCGCGCTCCTGCCGCCTCAAACAGGTCGGCGACTCGACTCCACTGTGTCAGAGTGTCTTCGGACAACCCGGGCGCGTGGTATTCCTGACAGGTGATCAGAGCAGATATATAGTCCTCCACGTCCTGCAGCTTGTCCAACAGCTGGAGGACAGATGCAGCATTTTCATCCGCTCACCTTGGGGATGCCGATGCAGATGTTCCTCACATCAAAGTCCTCAGGAAGCTCCGTTAGCGAGGGAGGGCCGGGGACTGTGGTCGAGTCTCTGGCATCAAAGCCTTGGAGGACACCTGATGGGGACATAAACACCAGTAACATGATGGGTTCTGGTTTTATTTCATTCATTAAGTAAAAACACTTTAAATGGGTTTTGTTGACACTGCAGAGTCGTTTCGACCTGCTGAGGCCGCAGAGACCGTCTCACCTAACACGATGGCTGCATCGTTGGCACTACGTGTGATTATTCCCGGGACATCCATGGAGTTGACCAACGGGATGAGGCCGTGTCTGGATAGCAGACCGTAGCTAGGCTTCAGCCCGACAACGCCGCACAGTGCTGCGGGGTTACGGGTTGAGCCGCCCGTATCCGAGCCCAACGCCCTGTCAGGAAACCAGCACAGAGCAAATTCACTTTCTCCTCCTGGGTTCTGGAAGCAGCGGCAGCGTGAGCGGCTTACAGGTAGCTGGTGAGAGAAGCCACAGCTGCAGCGCTTCCTCCTGAACTTCCTCCAGCTACGACCCAGTCTGAGTCTGCCACAGATCCGGTATGGGTTTGGTCTGGATCGCCGTAGCTCCACGGGTTCCTCACTGGCCCGAAAGCACCGTCAGTACTGCCAGAACTGAGACGAAACCCTTTAAACGGGCCTGTTTAAGCTGACACTGCTAACAAGCAAAAAGCAGCTTTACCCCATTGCAAACTCATCCATGTTGGTCTTCCCCATCAGCACGGCACCTTGGTCCAGCAGCTTCTGTACCACTGTGGCGTTGTAGGGAGGAGTGTAGTCTGTAGGAAAGGCAGGAGCAAGTTTTCCTAGATCCTTAATTCCTTCCCTTTAATGGTGCCCTTAGCCCCACCTCTCTAGCTTGCAGAGGTAACCTGCCCCTTTTATTTTAGGAATCAAGGAGTGGTGATCATCTACCATTTGTGCAGCTGGAAGACTAGATAACACCTCCTCCTTTATCCCTGACAGAAAGGGGCATCTTATTTCCACTAAGCAAAGTGGCACATGCACCAAAACTATGCAACACAGACCTTTAAGCATCCTGGAGGCACATGTGGTTCTGATATTCTTAGTGCAAAAGTTGTCTTTGACTGCAAAGGGGATTCCATCCAGAGGACCTAACGGGACGCCTGGAGGAGGAAAAGTTCAGGCAGTAAGGCAGAAAAGTGCACGGAGAACAGACAGAAAGCCGTGTTAATGCACCTCGCAGCAGCCTGCTTTCAGCCTGCTGCGCCTGCTGCAGGGACAGCTCTTCTGTTACGCTGATGTAGGCGTTGAGGTGCTGCGTTTTCTTCATGCGATTCAGACACTTCCTGCAGAGCTCTGTCGGTGAGATTCGGCCCTCTCTGAACGCCTGGAACACCTGGATTGAGACCGGAGGTAACTTCACCACCATGGCGTTCAGTCCACCTTAAGCTTAGTTTATTATCAGCTAAAATAAAAAAAAGCATCTCATTCTGATCCTCCTCTGCTTATTTCTACAGGAATAAAATCCAATTTATTAATAATCTTCTTTCCTGGTTTCTCTTCATCTTTTAGCCTATTTATTCAAACTGCTTTTTTTTAAAATTATTTTTGCAGAAGTGACTTAATATTTAATTCAATATATTTATTGCGGGAAAGTTTTGTGATGTGCATGAGCTGCAATTTCTTTCTGAAATAGCATAGTTTATCTTTATTTATGACTCTGTACTAGTATTATCCTGTACCGTGATTTTAATGTCCCCATGTGGATACTATACTGATCTTCCTCCATAAATTATATCTCTAATTTGTGTTGCCAAAGCTGACACACACTACTAAACATGTAATGATGGGATTATAATTAAAATTGCATTTCACTGTAGGGGGACATATACAAGTACAATAAAACTTAACGTGCAAAGGTTTCTTTAAACCCACTATGAGATTAAAACTTAAAGCATCTATAACTAAAAACTTAAAAATCCTAATTTATTATAAAGTAACGAGATAAAAACACATGAGAAATAATATATTTACTGTGGTCACCTAAAATAACGTCTATTTTAAAGCATTAAATTAAAACAAATTACGTCTATATAACGTATATAATGTTCTAAATAAAAGGTTTCTTACCTCTTTTAAAGTCAGATTGAGCATGTTTCCTTAGTTGTTGTTATAAACCTTCAAAATCAAAAACAACCTTAGCACGCTGTGCTACAGCAGAAGGCTTCCATGTTTGCCTGAATGACAACATCTAACAACGCTGTCTGTGATTGGCCGGCGTTTGAGGATGCAGCGATCTGATTGGTGGAGGTGCACTGCACCGGCCGGAACACCTGTGTAGGAAAAGACGTGTTACGGAAGACAAGGACGTTGCTTTGAAATGGTTGAAAACGTGGTAATAAGTTAATTTAATTATCGGATAAGTTAGAGGGGTTTTGTGTGAGAGGATAATACATACATACAGGAAGTAGATACTGCTTAAAACCAACGTTAAAAGAGCGGTTTACACTAATTCGGCTGGCTGCATTTGCTAATGTAAAGCACGGGAAACCATTGGATTAGCATGAAGATGGGTTCTGGAAGTTTAGTGCACAGAAGATTGTTGCTTCATCTTAGAAAATCCCTTTACGTCCACACATGCACTTCCAGGCAAAGCAGCCAGAAAAGACTGATCAGTACCTCCAGTAGATGCATGACTATCATGCCAGCCTGGGTTATTGATAAATATGGAAACAATGACGTTTTACGGTTCACCAGAAATGCCAGTTTTCCCATCATCCACTATCCCAATGAGGTCATTGTGAAGGTGTTTGCTGCTGGACTGAATCCATTAGATGTCAGAATGAGAGGTGAGTTTAATCAGAATCACGTCTGTAACCTGTGATGGTTTAATGTACAGTATTGATCTGACATCAGATGTTATAGTAATTTAACTGAATGTGTTGTTTCAGTGACTGTGATGATCACACAGGATAGATGGAAGCAAAATGACTTGGTAGTAAAGTGAAATGGTAAATTATGTGGAATGTGGTCAACAAAACAGGTCTGATTCATATTGATGCTGCTGCAGAGATATAAAGTT
>JBAMIG010000021.1:1715476-1726746 GCA_037177335.1 Kiunga ballochi | reverse complement strand
GTTGTTTGTGTGTGAGCTAGTTATAAATCCAGGTGTGTGTGTGTGTGTCTGGTAGTTATAAATCCAGGTGTGTGTGTATGTGTATATATAAATAATATTATTATTAATAATAAATTATTATTATTATTATTATTTGTTAAGTGCATTCAATCAAAGTTCTTTAAAATCAATCGCACTAAAACATAAAAGAGCACAATAAAACATATCAAGAGACATAACACAGACTAAACAAGTGGGTCTTGAGCTTAGCTTAAAGAGGAAGCACAGCAATCACCTGCATGGTAATTGAAATGTTTGCATAATTGTGCACTTTGTGCAAGTCAGATCAATAACATGCAAAGAGCGTATGTATAACCACCCACAGAAGTGTCAGGCTTTTTGTATAGTTTTGATCTACCTACAACCACCGACTGATGCACAGAGGATAAAAACAGTTCCACATCTGAGATTTTATCTCTGACAGGAGATCAAGCAGCAACCTGCTGGCTCATTTCAGCACTTATTGGACTAAAATGGGGTCATTGACAAAAGAGGAAGAGCTGAAGTAGATCTGATTACCTTTACCCAATAAAGCAGGTTGCTTTCCTCTTTGTTTTTCACTTTGGTGGGACGCACATGACTTTTACTTCTGTGTGAATCTTTAATGCATGTTTGAATTGGGCCAAGTGAGTGAGAGAGACAGTGTGAACAAAGAGAGCATGGTTGGAGGAACACATGAATGTGATTATTTTACCTAAATGTCATCATAGTGGAAACAGTAGTGACTTAAAAACATCAGACATCGATGACGCTTAGAGCTCTGTGCTTCAATTGAAGCCTCTTTGCATCTTTGGTTCATTGGAAACTGACTGAAATTCTCTGTTTTGATATTATTTGTGTATGTAGGGGAGACTGTGGGTGTGAAACATACCTGTTTAGGAAGATGTTTGGTCCAGATTTAGAGAAAATACAGGTGTGTACAAGATTTTGTTCAGATTTTTCTTCATACAAAACCTGCAATGTGTCAAAGTTAATAAAACTCTTCCTTTAGTCAGTCAGTTTGATCTTTTCTGACCTGTTTAAGCTCTAAATAATGTTCCCAGGTTAGGCCTGAATTGTAAATGTCAAACAGAAAAAAATAAGTCACATTTTCGTGATTTTTGCAAATATCACACAACCTTTGCAGAGCAGACTCTTCCTGATGCAGATCTATGTTTTTATGGGGTACAGCCAATGCTGCAGTTGGTTTATATACCTGCTACTAGGATGTACCAGCTACTAAGATGTACCTGCTACTAGGATGTACCTGCTGCTGCTGAACTGCTTCACTAGTTCAATGTCCTTGTGCTACATACTGCCCCATAGCGAGACCACATTAAACGCTGTGGCTACAATATGTTTGTGCTGAAAGTATTAACATAGATTAATTAACTTAGCACAGATGTAGCTGGATGTTGACACAGATGTTGCTGGACCTTAGCAAAGATGTAGCTGGATGTTAGCACAGATGTAGCTGGACGTTAGCACAAATGAAGTTGGACATTGACACAGATGTAGCCGGGCGTTAGCACAGATGTAGCTAGACGTTAGCACAAATGTAGCTGGACGTTAGCACAGATATAGCTGGACATTAACACAGATATAGCTGGATGTTGACATAAATGTAGCCGGGTATTAGCACAAATGTAGCTGGACATTGACACAGATGTAGCCGGCCGTTAGCACAGATGTAGCTGCACGTTAGCACAGATGTAGCTGGACGTTGCCATCCATCCAAACGTACCACCCTAAATGCTTTCTACTTTGGCAGCCATTCTTACAACCTGAGTGTTTTTACACCATCTGATCATGTGAAATAACATGTCAGGTAAATGGAAAAAGATAAAACTAACTTGCCTGTGAAATGATGTAAGAATGAAGTAGTTTATAGTAAAATACTCAGCCAGATGCTGCTTCTGTTGGTGCAATGGGATTATTTACTGCAGAGCTTTTTGTTTATGTTGGCCATTCACGTTTTTTTGTTTAGCTGTTGTGTTTTCTTCTGCAGATGGAGAACATGGACGGTGTAACTACAAATGTTTACGACCTGCTCCCAGACAATGCAACCTCAGCTGATAGTGATTGGTCAGAAGAGCCCTGTGACCTCAGCCCTACCCTTGCAGGAGCTCTCACCCAAACCATCTACTCCATCATCTGTGTCATTGGCCTGATTGGTAATATTCTTGTCATGGTCACCTACATCTTCTACAAGAGAGCCAAGACGATGACAGATATCTACCTCTTCAACGTGGCTGTGGCAGACCTCATCTTTGTGCTGGCTCTGCCACTCATCCTGTACAACGAGCAGAACCATTGGCCCATGGGTTCTGTGATGGGATCTCTCATCTGCAAGATGCTCGGCTCGGCCTACAGCATCAACCTGTACAGTGGGATGCTGCTGCTTGCGTGCATCAGCTGTGATCGTTACATTGCCATAGTCCAGGCTCGACGCTCGTTTGGATCTCGCGCCCACGCTCTGACCTACAGCCGCCTTATCTGCTCCGCCGTCTGGGTGTTTGCTGTGGCTTTGACGCTGCCCACACTCATCTACACTGAGCGCTTGGAAGAACAGAACCTTACTGGCACTCAAACGGTGGTGTGTCAGCTGAATTTTGATAAGGAAAACACAGCCAAGGTAGTAAAAGTGATGGTGCCCAGTCTCCAAATGGCCATCGGCTTCCTGTTGCCCTTATTGGTGATGGTTTTCTGCTACTCGTGCATCGTGTGCACCTTGCTGCGAGCGCAGAGCAGCCAGAGACACAAGGCCATCCGGGTGGTTTTGGCAGTTGTTGTGGTTTTTGTTGCGTGTCACCTTCCCTACAACATAACTCTGCTGATTCACACCCTGTCTCTGTTCAAGCTGCGTGACTGTAACGGAGAACAGATTAAACTCCAAACTTTGGCCATCTCCAGGAGCGTTGCATACCTGCACTGCAGCCTCAATCCCATCCTGTACGCCTTTATCGGAGTGAAGTTCAGGAACCACTTCCTGAAAATAATATCAGATCTTTGGTGCATTGGCAAAAAGTTAATCTACCCCGGTCGTTCATCGCGGGAGACGTCGGAAAACTGCGTCTCAGGCTTGATGAAGACCTCAGAGGGCTCCAACAACATGTCATCCTTCAGTGCATGAAGCATTTTTTCACCAGCTGCTTTTTTGCTGTTTTTCTACCCAAACTTTGATTTGGAAAGAAATATTCAGTGATAAAGTCTCCTGTTTCATTAAATGAAGCAGATTAAACCAACCTGAGAGGATATATGGATAAATAAAAGTTTCAGTGATATCTTGCAAAAGTGCAAAAAATACCTTGTTTAAAATAAAATGTATCTGAATAAAAACCAATTCCAAATTTAAAACACAATGTCTCATAATAATGATATTTCAAACTTATAATTATAGGATAAAAGTTGTAAATATAGGATTTAATGTGAGATAAAATGTCAGAGTTATGATAAAAGATGAAAGCTCGGGAAGAATCAAGGACGTAGATCTGATTTCACACGTGGGGCAGGCAGAAGTATTCTTCATTAAATAATTATTCAGCTCAATGTTTTCCAGTAGTTTTTCTAGTTTTCTGTTGCTACTTTTAAGCTTAAACTGGTTCCATTATGCACATTTCAGGCTAAATGGTTTATGTTAAGAGAATGAAGCTTTCTGATCGGCAAACTGTGTGAAACAGGCCGTTTTTATGTTTACTGGCATCAGAATCACATTATTTAGAACTTTATTATGATTATTATAGATATGTGTATAGGTATCACATCTTTCATCTCAGAATATCACACTGAATCTTAGAAATATGAGTTTATCTCATAATTATCACCCTAAATCCTAAAATTTTTTAAGTTGCCTTTTTTTTTAATTAACAATTAGCAGGAATGAGCTTCCGCTATGACACAAAAAAGGACGAGATGAAACATAATGACTGTGAACAGAGCTGCAAATGGACATCACAAGCATTTAGACATATTTTCTACTTAACAATTTGAGTGAAAAAGTTAAATAAAAAGGAAAAATATTTTATTTATCCCAGAGGGAAATAAAAATCCAGTACATGTGTGAATGATGCAATACATTTAACATTAAAGTTATTATTAGGGAGAAGCTGGATTTAATAAACTGAAATATATTTTACTATGATTATTGAGACATTTAACAATTTTATCATTTTCTGTTTTAATGGAGCAAATCCTGCATTTTGTCTGAATTATGATCAGTTTCTCATGCATTGAACATTTGATCGTCACACTGATGAAATGTTTTTGGCTTAATGAGATGAATATGTTCCTGTGTTTGCAGGTAAACGTGTTTTTGGTCAGGAATAAATGAAGATGGCGCATAGCACCAAATAAAATGTTTCCAGGCTTACCAGAAAAACAGAAACAAACAGAAAACACTTAGGAACGATGCAGCTCTAAACCTCTTCAGATTATAAAACAACATTATGTCTGCAGGCATCCTCTGAGCCGAGGAAGAGGAAGGTTATGTTGCAATTACTGGGACACAAACTGGGAGCTGGGCTTATAATGGTTTATCTCTCTGCTCTTTCATCTCTTTTTTCTTCATCTTACCTCCGCTCATGTCTACTCGCCACGTCTTTAAGGTCACGCATCGATGTGTAGTGACACGGATAGAAATACCTTTTCCTTCCTCAGAAACGGCTCGTAAAGCAGAATCATAGATCAGAAGTAGATGTTTGCTGTAAATAAAAGTTGCTTTTTTTAAGTTCATTTTCACGCTTTTGTAAAATGATTTGATGCGGTAAATGTGTGTGGGAAAAGTGAGATTATTCCCTTTTTACTCTGACTGTTATAATGTTTTTATATAACCGGTTTATCTGTCAGAACTGCATCATAAACTCAATGCTGAATTGTTGTTTGTACTTTTTTCACATCAGAATAAAAGTGTCTTCTCTAGAAAACAGGAATAAACTTAATAAGAGAAAAACTGAGTTTCTCCTTTTATAAATACGTGATTTATCAGAAGTATTAAGCAGCTTCTTGTGTTTTTTTTCTCTGTTTATTCCACAATTCTTTCATAAGCAGTTAAAGCAAATAAAGAGCAGAAATGGTAAAGATTGAACTGAAAACAACAAAGTCCAGGAAAAAAAAAAGATCAAAACCTTTCTGTACTCAGAATAACTTGTTAGCATTGTAATAAGACGTGTTGTGATAAGGCAGCAGAGAAAAAGCAGAAGTGCTTTTCAGGTCATGGCTTTCCTCCAGCATGTGTTCAGATTCTACACACAGATTAAACCACTCTGTGGTGCAGACCTGCTTTCTTTTGTGGGCCTCGGGTTGTCGGAGGAAGGTGGTGTTACGGTGGTTAAAATAAGTGGAAAATAAAGAAAAATGTTTCTGTCACACTGTTTCCCCGTGTTGGTGTGTTGATGTTGACCCAAATTCACATTATCTGCTGATCACATGAGCAGTAAATGTCCCGCATGGCAGTCTGAGCAACGTTTACTTAGTTAATCCACCAAATGTCCCAAACATACGTGAGGAAATCAGCATTCATTCCCAGTGAAAGCAGGATTAAAAAAGACTTTTGCAGATGGTGAAATGTTTGACTGCTTCTTCTCGCCTGTCCTCTCAGTGAAAGCAGCCAAACAAAGACCAGACACAGCTTTTTCCTTTGTTTGGGGTTCAGGGGGGAGGACAGAAGAAATGTATGATTCCAACATTTTAGAAACTATACATTTAAACTATTTCTTACTCTTTATTTGTATAAAGCCCATAAATAGAAACATCTATTTATTTACAAGCTATTTACCTACATAAATGCACACATGCTAGCTAAGTATGATGGGTTCATTTAAACCGTATCCTACCCAGAAATACATTTTAGGGTTACCTTATTCAGTAAGGTCTTTTTTAAAGCAGATCAATAAATCTGGGGATTAATAATCTTTTAACTAACTATCCTGAAAGCACAGGTGGGTGGGACAGCACAGGTGAGACAGCTCAGGTGGGACAGCACAGGTGGGACAGCTCAGGTGGGACAGCACAGGTAAGACAGCTCAGGTGGGACAGCTCAGGTGGGACAGCACAGGTGGGACAGCACAGGTGAGACAGCTCAGGTGGGACAGCACAGGTGGCACAGCTCATGTGGGACAGCACAGGTGGGACAGCACAGGTGGGACAGCTCATGTGGGACAGCACAGGTGGGACAGCACAGGTGAGACAGCACAGGTGGGACAGCTCATGTGGGACAGCACAGGTGGGACAGCACAGGTGAGACAGCACAGGTGGGACAGCACAGGTAGGACAGCACAGGTGGGACAGCACAGGTGGGACAGCACAGGTAGGACAGCACAGATCAGCAGCTACAGTACCAGCCTACAGTCTGGTAGGACATTTTGACAAGGAAACAATTTTCTTCTGAACACGTTTCTCATCCTGAAATACGTAGATACTCCGTTTCACAAAGTAATCTGTTAAAATGTTCCTTTTCAGTGTGTGCTAAAGGTAAATATATAATAAGACAGAACCAAACACAGATGACCTGCTGTGGCAGCTTTTTGTGGCATCATTTAGTAAAAGCGTCACGTCGTGAATGACGTCCAGCTAGAATGATGGACAGATGTTACAATAAAATCTGTGACCCCCACAGAAAACACTTATAGTGTATATTCATTTTAAAATTCTCCTTATCAGTTTTATACAAGTGTTTTAAGACCTTGCTCGTCTTTTAAGACATTTATGTAGAGACACGTGGACCAGCGCCCCCATGCTGTCACGGATTCTGATGGGTCACAGATTTTAGTGTCACACCTCAGTGAGGATGTTGACGATAAATACATCATGCCATCAAGGTCGATGTGTTACATAGCAAAAAGAACAGAAATCTTTGCTTCAGACTAACAGTTTTTAATAATCAGAAGCCCAAAAATCTGCAACCTCCAAGCCCCATGTAAAAAGTATAGCCTAATAATGCTGATAATAAGCAGACCTGGCAACCCAGAATGAGACTCCCAGTGAACTAAACTAACTGATGGTCATTACGGCCACCAGCTGGACTGAACAGCAGCAGAGGAGGATATTTAGAGAGAAAAGCAAAAGAAAAAAACACCTTATTACTCCTTAAATTAGTTTATTTTATAATCTACACGTTTCCAACAGTGCAGACATTTCCCACTTGGATGCAAATCTTTCTATGGTTAATTTCTTTTGCATGCAGTGACAGTAACACAGACCTGCCAAGCTGAGCTCACCTGGACTGATGATGAAGAACAGGTGTTATCTGGTGCTTTGGTAAGTTTTAATCAGCATTATGTGTCAGTTTGAGCAAAAAGAGCATCTGTTTCATAGAAAACAAGTCATACTTGTTTTTATGTTCCAGATATAGCCTTTTAGAGCCCATTTTAACTACATGTTGCTTCCTTATTTCAGTTCATTTGCATTCCTACAGAAGGACAGTGGAGTGTATAATTAATGTGTGGAGATTAACATGAGAGCGACATGCAGATGGACGGTCCATCACTGTTGTAGTTTAATTTGATTAATGTTTGTTTAGAAAATGACACTAATATGGTGAATAAGAGAAATGACAGCGTAAACAGAAACATGTCTGATCTATCCAGCAGAGGTCCTCAGCATGCTGGTTTTCTGTAGATCTGCTCCCAAAATGTTCTCACATCATGAGTTAAAGAAGCTCTCATTCAGATTTCTGTATTTTCCTCTGCTGCTTGCAGATCTGTGAGCAAATTTATGCTCATATAGGATTTAATATTCTGTTATCTTCTGGGTTTACTGCTTCCTTCTGCATTAAACTTCTGTTTTTATCACTGAAAAGTTAAAAATATGGCAACAAGTCAAATAAGCAGAATTTTTAAATATGATCTAGATGCACGTGAACAGCAGATGGGAACCACAGATCTGAGTCTGGACCCATCTGGGTCCGACTGGAACCAGTGAGTCCACCACCACAGCAATATGCATGTGTACTTTCTTCTTCTGTGGTCTTTTTTAAGTGCAATCGAGTAAAGCCAGTACTGCGGTTTTAAATCTTCACACAGATTTGATTGTCCATTCAGAGACAGTGTAGTAAAAAATATGCTGTTGAAGGATCTTATTGAAACACTTAGACTAAAACATGTAAAACATCATCAGTTCGGTTGTGTTGCGCATGCTAACGGTTTAATAATAACACACACAGACTCTCATGTGTTGCCTCGTTCATAGGCTGGGACAGAATCTGCACCTGCTGATCAAAGATACAAAGAAAAATGTCATTTCAGGTTTCTTCTGCTTTTAGACTTCCTCTTCTGTGTGCACAGCAGAGTCAAGTCACTTTTTTTGTCCTTCACAATCTCCCCTGTGAGCTGAAGGTCTCTTCTGGGTTATGACCCAGAGGTCACCTGTGTATCTGATCTATGGCTGGTGGTGTTTTCTAACTGCGTCGCTACTTCCTCCATGCAGAGATCTGATGAAGTGATAGTGATGAGCAAAGGGCAGAACTCTGTTTCTGTTTGATTCCTCTTTTCTTTTTTTGAAAACAGAGTGGTATTGAGATTTTCTAATATTCTTATTAATATTACTGTATTTCTGGTGCCGTTTTATAAAAGTTATTTCACCTTGTACACTCTTCTCAGCTTTTTTTTTTTTTTAAAGTTATGTTTAAATCACCCCTGAATTCTGCCAAACATAAATATTACAATAAAAATCTGGTAATGAAACGCCTACATTTAGGATAAAAACGTAATTATTAATACAAAGTTTTTACAACGTGGTTTTTCAGATGTTTTAATATGGAAAGCTTTCTCAAACGTGTAATATAAACTTTTTTTTGTATTTACGTGAATGTGACATTGTAGGTCATGTGACTGGTTAAGATGGCACATGGTGCACACAGGGAAACGCAAAGTTTTGAAAAGAGTTAGGAAGGGAAATGAGGGGAAAGGACTTTGAGAAGCCATGGCAGGAAGTAGAACACCCAAAATCTTCATTTTTTAACCTAAGTGCATCAACATAAGTAAGAATTTAGTGGGATGGCTGACCATTTCCAGCATGTTCTCCACAGCTTACCTCAGCCTGTGGAGCCGTTTGGTTCTGGTAGATCAGTTAACTGTCCACTACCGCTGGCTATCTGCATTAAACCGTGGACTGGAGCAGCTTTAAAGCAGTCTGAGAGTTTCCCTTCTCTGCTTCTCATGTTTTCTGCTTTCTTGGCAGATTTGAACCACTCACCTCTGGGAAGGACTGTTGGCATCATGTGATAAATGATCTTTCATTTTTAGAAAATCTTGTTAAAAGTATTTTACAGTGATGATTTAAAGACCCTCTCAAGCCCCAGGCTCATTCCAGAAAACCCTCGTTCAGCTTTACATGTTTCATACATTGAATAATAAAAAGCAGCAGGTTCTATGGGGGGATTGGGGGGGGGGGGGGTGTCCCACCTTTCCATGAGGACTTGATATCCATCTAAACATGTGGTATTTGATAATGAGGTCATTGCTCCGACTCGTACTGCAGTGTGATTCATGTTAAAGGAAAAAAACGATCATGTGATTTCTCCCACCTGCCCGCTTGTTCTAAAAAAGGTGCATTGATCGACTTCCTTTAGGAAAAGATATGGGACATAAATATTTACTGGACTTAATGTCTCGGTTCTTCCAAACAGACTCTTTGTGAGCACTTAGCCTCCTCATAGGGAAGGATTACATACGAATAACGTGCCTTTATAGAGGCTCCATTAAAAAAAACAATGGTCACAATCGCTGGCAAAGTTTTTACATTGCTATGAAGGTCTGCTCTTTCTGAGAGCTTCCACTGTTTTTCCTCTTCTGTCCTGCAGAACATGTGGACACAAAATATCACGAGTGTCGTTGATTCTGAGCTTACATTAGAAACATCGGGTAGAGTCAGACGTGTTGACAGCATCTGGCTTCAGAGAAGTTAAATGAGGTGGTTACCTTTGTTTAAAAAACCTTTTGCACATTTGTTTTAGTTTAGCAAAGCCTCCAAGTGTCTTTGTGTAACTCAAGAACTGTTTTTTCCACCCTGGAGGACTAAAATTTCCAACCTCTGGGAGGAAAGCCAAGCAGCTTCATTCAGAGCAGGACATCATTCAGTGAGACAAAGCTGCGGTTTAATAAGAGTCGTAGTGTGTGAACATACATTCCTTTCATAAATACTGTTCTGCCCATTTGTTTAGGATCTGGAACAGAGCTGGTTAGGGTCCAGGCAGTTAGGGGTCTGTACACCACAGACCAAGAAGCCGTAAGCCCATCACCCACTGATTCATCCCAGCCAATCATCACTCAACCAGTCCTCACCGATAGAAATGAGCTCTTATCAGCAGTTACATCATCTGTGCGTTCAGATTTCACACGTTTTATTTTACTGTGTTTGATGACACTGAAGAAAACCCACCTTCTCGTATCGGTTCAGCTGATGTTATCAATATTTCCCCAGCAGGATACGTTCTGTTGAGGCAATCACAGTTAATAGGCCTGGGAAATTAGTTTATTTTCATACGGAGGGGAGGGGGGGTCATGCAGCACTCTGTGTGGTGCTGAGTTACCACCGTAAATCAAATTAGAATAACCAAAGGGGAACATCTGAGATGACTTTAGGGACCCAAGAAGGACGATTCTGTCCACGTTCATAAAAACGATCACAGCTCTTCTCCTGACCTTAGATTTTAATTTTGCATCTGGTCAAGTAATCTCTAGTTGAGCAAATGAAAATCAAGTATTATGGACTGGGAAGGGGGAAGGAGCTGTTTTTTCTTTTACTTTTAGGGGGAAGTGGTCTTGGTATTCCATCTTTATGCTGACGACATGCAGCTGTAACTGCCAGTCTGAGCCTCTGACTCTGGAAGCTGTTAGGAACGTAATGCCAGATCTTTTCCCACAGTTAAACTCCCCTAAAATTTTAGTTTTTTCCTTAAATCTGTTTGTCTTTTGATCAACAGCATTAAACTGAGAATCCCTGGTATCTGGTTTGGCAGCCATTTGAATGAACAAAACCAGTGGTCTATTTCACCAAGATGGTTCAACAAACCCTGAGTGTGAGAGGTACCTCTGAGTTTATAAACCCTGAGATGAGAAACTCAGAGTTTTCTGTTAAACAACAGCGGTTCTGAGTTGGTTTAGTTAACCCGAGTTAGTTAACCCCGAGTTAGTTAACCCCAAGTTAACAATGTGCACCAAGACTTTAAAAAGCCACCATGTCACCATGGCAACCACTGGAATTAGAAGTAGTGATGCAGACGTACGGTGACTATAAACAGATTTACAGGAAAAATA
>JBAMIG010000021.1:1523085-1537385 GCA_037177335.1 Kiunga ballochi | reverse complement strand
ATGATAGTGGTGTGTGATAGTGGTGTGTGATAGTGGTGTATGATAGTGGTGTGTGATAGTGGTGTGTGATAGTGGTGTATGATAGTGGTGCATGATAGTGGTGTGTGATAGTGGTGTATGATAGTGGTGCATGATAGTGGTGTATGATAGTGATGCATGATAGTGGTGTAGTGTTTCTTCATTGTAAATATCTTCTATCTTCTATATCTTCTATTGTAAATATAATCGTTGTATGGTAATTGGAGAGTAGAAGTGGGTGTAGTTTCTCTTTATGGTATGGGTTGTATAGTAAGTATGTAGTGCCTTGTACAACTTGTGCCTTGTGGGAACGGTCTAAGAACTGAGTAATGACGCTCAGGTGAACACAGCGCTTTACCAGGTGAAGATGGTACAACCGCCAACATGTACAACACTTTCCATTGAATTTCCAAATGTAGACAAAAATAGAAACCAAAAATTAATTCCCAAGCAGCATATAGGAAAAAAGAGCTTGCTATCTCGGCTGCAGAGCCTGTCTTCCCATCTCCCCTGGTCCATGAGAGCAGAACACACTAGAGCGCTGGCTTTTGACCACGGCAATTTTAATCAGTCTTTTTCACACTTCATTGGGAATTCATCGCCGCCTTCTCCCTTCAAACATTGTTTGGGAGAGTTATCAGCAGCAGGCAGCATATCCGGTAATTATACATGCAAGGTAACGCTGGGAGCTGGGCTGAATATTTCAGCCAAATGCATGTGCTGCTGAGAGCGCTGGAGGGTAGAGCTGCTTCACAAGGCTGGGTCTGCAGCAGCCATGATTGAAGAATGGTGTCTTTCTGGAGTCGCATCCAGAAGCGAGACCGGTGCCGGATGTGTGGCCAAGAGGGCTGAAAGGTTCAGCTTGAAGCGACATGATCTGCATTACAACAAGCGGCTGCAATATAGCGACGTAGATGTTGCTGGTGGATGTAAATCCACGCTGCGTTACAGAAACACAGCAGATGGACGGTGTGAGTGTTCCAGCGTGTTGCAGAGGCACGCTGAACACCACCATAGACTGGATCACTAAAAATTTTGATGGTTTATTGTGATTGTTTACTGTGTGAGTAAGAGGCCAGCTGTTAATATGTTCTGAACACACGGGCGAAAACACACACACACACCACCAGTCAGACGCTCTGGATCCTCTGGGGAACATAGCAGCGGAGGCACAACAGTGACTCATCCAAACGGTCACGGTGCGCACGAACACACACAACCTCCGTGGCAGTCGGGCTGTCGGATAGCATCACTGCTCCGCCCGTGGAGCACTGTTGACAGGTGTGGCCCGCCAGTCACGCACACACACACCAGCCACGTCCTCCAAGCCCTCGCATGACAGGAAGCCACATGTGATGATAACGCACCCAAATCTGAATGTGTGCACGTTTGACAAAGACGGGGGACAAAGTGAGAGGCTGTATGTTCAGAGAGCATGCGTGTTGCTGTGTTCGTGCAGCATGTGTGCAACACGTCAAGGCCGATCTGTGCAGGGTGTACGGACATGCTACTTCAGCTGTGAACACTGTGCAGAGAAGCATTGAGACGGTTCAGCATTGCAGTGGGATCGATAGAACAAAACAAACCCTGACTAATTCTCCCCACTGTGCGTGGGCTGTGCACTATAGTGCCATAGGTGTTGGTTTATGTGTTTTGCTTATTAGAAATGGTTCTTTTGTTTGAACTTGAGGCTTTGACGCTGAAATCTGTGCATGTCGAATAGATTTCTGAAGCAGACAGTGGTTCATGCTGTGAAAGCAGAAGTAATCTTTGCTACCTGTATCACCAGTCGCTGCTAATTAAAGTCCATATGCTCAGAGCGGCAACAGCAGAGTAAAAACACACACACAGGCACATGCAATGCATCCACGCACATGAACAGATGGATGAAACACATCCATACTGCTCCAGAGTATCTGACAAACACACCACAACATGTCCAGTTAGCTAGTTTGTCCTCTTTCATAAATGTCTTCCAGGAGTTCAGCAGGGCTCAATTTTCGGACTTATTCTATTTATTTAAACAAAGTAATCTGCTGCTAATTTGCTCAATTATAAATAAAATAATGCAGTAAGTGCGTTATAATCTGTGAAGCTAAAAAGGACACGTCTAAAATATCCAACTTTTGAAGGTGCAATTTTAAGAATCGCTGCCATCTAGTGGTAAACAGAAATGATTCCACATGCTTGATATCAGTGGCCAAAATGTAAACGAGGTTTATTGATGACCCAGTGGCCTCGGGTGCTTTTTAATATTATGTATGTCTTCTTCTGTGGTTCTTTTATGGTGTTACTGATCTCAAATGGTGCTAGTTACTTTTCCATTTAGAGATGAAAAAGGTGGCACAAATACGGTAGCTGCTATGTTCGTAGATCAACAGGAAGTAGCTATAGATGGCTTGCTCTTAGAAAATAAAATGTTATTTAAGTGAAGAGTTTCAAATGACAGCAGACTTTTCTGTTTAGATGTCTGAAAAAAGTCTTATTATATGCAGTGAGGTTAAATATATTGGATGATGAGGAGGAGGACATTTATAGACATTCTTCCACATTTTTATTTGGGACATACTGGACGTCACTCTATTGTGGCTGAAATATAGAAAGGCTTAAAGTAGCTTATAATGATGCCATGAGGTTCCTGTTGCATAAACAGAGAGGGTACAAAATTCCATCCATCCAACGCTTCACCCAGTTCACTGTCACAGGTAACTGGAGCCTATCCCAACAGTCCCCGAGAAAGAGCTGATGGACACCCTGGACAGTTTACTAACATCAACCGCTTTCTATAGGGAGTCACCACGGGACAAACAAAACGGGCCAGACCTATAAAAGCCTCATTTCGTCTTTTTGTGGGCGACTGACTTTTTAACCCCGGAAAAAGGGTCAGAGCTCAAACTGTGAGTCTGTTTTAAAGAGTGACTTGAATTTCTGGACATTTTTACTGATGACTTTTAGCGTAGTTCAGTTTCATCTGCAGGCATTGAGATTGTTTTTAACGGCAGACAAAAGGGAAGCCCCAGAAAGCATTGTGACACAATACAATTTAAACAAATCTCCTAATATAAGTATCTGGTTTTCTGCTTAATTGTGAGATTATTATCAGATTTGGCACATAAGGCTGAAGCTTGGTAAGGTAACTGTACCTTTGGCCATTGCAGATATTTCACACAACAAAGCTTCCTAATCTCTACACATTGTTATGAGACTTGTTGTACTTGTTAAAGCCACCATTAAGAGTCGTGCTTTAAGCTCAGTGGCCCGCGTAGCGATCCCTGAGGGACACCCACTGGTTTTATTAATTTATTTCAGTTTATTTACTGAAAAGCTCCATCTTACCCACTTGGTTTGCCATCATACCACATTTGTGACATTCATCCTGTGACAGTTTTGATACTCTGGACAGGAGTGGTGATCAGAAATGGGGGGCAGGCCCCCACTGCTTAAAACGTGTAATAAACTGACCTCCACCATAAACTGTGGTGCTGCTGATATTTAGGCTCTTGTAAAAGACATTTGTGTTTTAATCTGGTTAAAAAAAAGTTTAATACAAGCAGCAACCACAGCCAGGCAGTTTTAATGCATGCCCATTCAGAGAACACCCAAAGCCACTCTCCTGCTTCTGAGCACTGCAGTCCAGTTACTACAAAGCCCACCAAGAGCTCTTTGAAGATCAAATAATCATGCCTTCCATCTGTTTCCATTTCTCTGCATTAGCCTGGCGAAGGCGCCCTACAGACCCCGTTAGGAAGCGCTGCAGCTGTGGGTAAAATAATGATTCCTCTCTCAACCCCCTGCTCCTCATTATCTCCAACCAAAGCCGACTCAATGACAGGGAGTAGGTACAGGACGATTGCATGCTTGGCCTTATAGTCTCCCGTAATGTTGCCTTGCTGTGATATTATTTAGGGTCAGCACTCAAACTGGCGTCTGAATAGTTAGATTTTGACGCCATAATGAAATAAACTTGAGGTCATTTTAATCATTTAGGGTCTCTTCTTTAGTAATGAGTGAAACTCAGGTAGTATTTTCGATTAATTTTACAATAATAGACTGATGGAACAGATGTAATGTGCAAACTGTGTGAGTAGGAGAGGATGGTAATTTCATCATCTGCCTCATACAATGGGGTGTGGAGATGAGACTCAGGCTGTGAAAGTGTGTGGCAGGAGGGGGTAATGTTTGGTCTCTGTTATGCAAGATGGAAATGAGTTTGCCACGCTCCGCTGTAGCCAAGCTATTCTGGAACGACTCACATCGGAAAACGCCGGGCCGAGCAGGAAAATTAGGTCACATGCACGGGCCAGGGCAGCGGCGAGGCCCGAGACTAAAGAAGTACAGCATGTAGCACTATTTATTCAGGGCATTAGGATTCCCAGATTTGAGTAAAAGGAACAAGATGTAGAGGCTTACGGAGGCAAAGCAAAGCGGCGTTTTAACGGAGACCTGGCAGTGACCTGAATACATTGAGGGAACAGAAGGGAAGCGAGGATCCGGCTCTGAGTGCATTTTGCAGCAGATCACGCCAGACTCTGCGACTTTCTTGTTTTTATGTGGAGAGCGATGCCGAGACAGAGGGTCTGATTTATTATGCATGGGACTGTGGGGCACGACTGGTGCGGGAGGAACGATGGCTTCCTCCTTGTTAACAGTAAACATGTGATCCATTGCTCTCGTTAACCACTGAACTGAGATGAAGAAGAGAAGTTTTCCACCCCCACTTCTCCTTCACGGTTAGATTTGAGCTAATCACCCACCAGGACGGGAAAATCCTGTTACAATGAAAGAGATGCTCTGCAGTCAGAGCCGGGGAGAAACAACGCAGGGACGACGGAGGAGGAGACGGCGGCGATAAAGGAAATGACAGAGGGAGACGGGACAGATCAACTCCAACTGTGCGCTGTGGAAAAGTGGACGTCCACCGGGAGACCAGAGGCTGCGACGTTCAGGCACAGAGGTCTGCAGGAGGCAGGCGGATATGCCTCCATCTTTTAACGTCAAAAACACACTTCATGCTGACCTTTTGTCTTTATCATGATGATCCCGTCATGGAGTCAAAGTCCCAGCGAAGCACAAAGGTTCATCTCATCATGCTGCAGAAACCTCCTAAAAGGTTTTTAGGACTCTGTGACTCTCTGTAAGCACAATGTCGGGATTGTCTGAATTGAATGAACAATTCTGGAAAAACAAACAAGAAATGATGGAAATGAAGCAAACCCAGTGGGAAACGGCTAAACTGGCCCAAGTTGGATTTCTAACTGGGAAGACGTGAAACGTTTCCACTGCTCAGGAGCCTGAAATACGTTGGTGGAGCTGCAGACAACATGGAAGGACTTAGTCATATAAATGGACATTTTCCTCAATAAAAAGAGAAATGATTTTATGATGGGCTCTAAAACAACCCGGTTCAGGGTTTCATGGTCAAACCGGACATAAAGGCGGCCATATTAGACCGTCCCACCTTTAAACAGAAAAGAGGAGAAAGTTTGAGTCTGTAGTGACGTAAAAAAATAAGCATGAGAATATATTTATCAATTCCCGTGTATACGCTCCAACAGGTGAACAGTACACAATGTTCCAGACTCTTGTACCTGCACAGGTAACCCAACAGCAGCACGGTCCACATTGCTAACCAGTTAGCACCAGCACAATGATTAAAACACGTTTGGCTCCTATGTAAATTCAGGGCTGCAGGGAAGCTGGAGCCTATCCCAGCGGCAGGCAGGTACACCTGGACAGGTGTCCAGTCTATCACAGGGCCTTATTATTGTGCATTATTCTAT
This sequence comes from Kiunga ballochi, assembly GCA_037177335.1. NCBI lineage: Eukaryota > Metazoa > Chordata > Actinopteri > Atheriniformes > Pseudomugilidae > Kiunga > Kiunga ballochi. The sequence goes on along the minus strand of JBAMIG010000021.1, from coordinate 1,531,587 downwards.
CATTACCAGCTCCAGCAGCAGCTTGTGTACAACTTTTTATGCAAACTAGAAACAGGGTTAAAGGTCAGTGACCTGTCCTATATTCACCTCCTCTTAAAGAGGTGTCTGTATCAGCGTCTGCTTCTGCAGCACAGAAAACCTGCTGAACGTTGAGCTGAACACTCCTAAACAAACTGATTGATTGGGCCGCGTTGCCGACACACAATCCCGTATTATCCAAACTGAAAAGGATTTTCGTTCAACGGAGGACGTTCCAGCAGCCAGCGCAGGAAAATCAAATCAAAAAGTGTGTGTTTGACACAATCCTGTTTGCCTCGGAGTTTGATTTTCTAAGCTAGTCAAAGCTAGACATAAGCGCTGAGTAGCGAAAAATTGAATCTAAATCATTGTTGTCCAAACAAAAGCTGTATGTTCACGAAACAAAGCTATTGATCCGGCTGCACGTGTGTCAATGTTTATGCATCTATGTCTGTTTATGTTCCAACTGTTGCGAGCTTCAACTTGTGTGTTTGCACCAATGTGTGCAAACATGGCTGCCCCCCCCCACCACCCGCACATTTGGTGTTGCATGTGTGCATCTGTGTGTGTGCATCTGTGTGTGTGTGTGACGAGCCGTCAGTCCTAAAGAGGGGCTGTGCTGCTGTCATGCAATGACACCTCTCATTTGCTGCTGTCCTGTGAAGCGAAGCTGAAGGCAGAGGTCAGGCCACCCTCACAGAGACGCCGCGACTCAGAGCGCATCATGTCTTCCTGCCTCCCGACGCGGCAGCGCTCACACACACACGCAGCCATCACACTTCATTTGCATACACACCAGCTGAGGTTCGCGTTTCTATAAATCAGTTGCATCAATGTGAAGTTTTATTTGTGTTTTTATGCCACAAAGACAAAAGTTAGGTTTAAATAATGCAGCATTACATTCAGTAATCGCCTCCTGTCCCGAGAACTACCACCCCCTCTTTGCCTGTTCGTCGCGACCTGTGTCACACGTCATCATCAATTACCCGTTAGACTGAGTAATATTCAGCCAATATTGCTCGTGTGTGACTGGGAGACTTTAGAGTGATCAAAACCGACAAATGTGATTTACAGCGCTCGCATAAATAAAGAGCCTGTGCCCTCCCTGATTGCCCCGCTGCATAATGGATGCCTGTTTGGTAATCATTTCCCAATATCGCACCACTTCCTCTCCTCTTTGTGTTCTTATTGTAATTTTCTCTCTTCCTCCTTCCTGTGTAGCGTACCTGTGTCTCCCTCCCACACGGTTTTTACCTCCTGTGAGGGCGCTGCAGTGATAGCATCATAACTGAGCAGGCGGGTGGCGTTATGATTGGAAAACTGTTTCAGAACTTACCAGGATAAATTAAAACATTAAAAATGGCTTAAAGTGTCCCGGAGCAACATAACAGAAAAGCAGACCAGCCTCAAAGAGCAGAATTATATCAGAACAATGAAATGAAATAAAAGAAAACAGGATTATTGCTTCACTTCTATTAAAAGTAGACTCTTGTAAACAGATGAATCTATCTAAACCTGCATGTATACTGGTCCTAAACTGGTCCAGGCAGCTGGAAGTCACAGCGGAACAACTAATAATGTCCATGTTTTCTGCAAAAATAAAATAAAAATGCTGAAGCACATGCATTACATGAGCCGATGTCTCACTGCTACTTAAAGCCAGACTGGCATGAGGACGTAATTTAACCGAACGAGCCAGTAAAGATCCTGAATGTGTTTATTATCTGTTACCTGATGCGGTTCAGAGTAAATGCAGTTTCTGTAATGTTTTAAGGCAGAAGTTGTGTTTGTTTTCCAAATGTAAAGAAAAAACATCTCTACACTAAACTATAAGTCTGCAAATCTATAATGTATACAACGAGCTCGCAACATCTGTAACAGCTGGAAATGTGGGGTGGACAAAAATATCCTTTAAAATCAAAATGCAGCAACTCGCAATGAAAAACATTTAGTAACAAAAAACCAGTGAAATGACGTAAACAAGGACATAATGCTGTAAATAACGCTATAAAATGATGTAAACAACTGTAAAACATGTAAATTAGGCTAAAATGACTAAAATACAATGAGGTAAACAGCATGTGACCAAAGACACACATTCCCACTAGATGCTGCTTAAAATGATCACATTAACTATTTGATGTCCTAAAGAAAAATTGGAAAGGTTAAAAAAGGAGAGTTAAATTATGGGATGCATGTTGATGATGAGTCTAAACCTTTTCTCATCAGAGCTGATGGTTTGTTTGTATTAATTAAAGATCCTTATATCTGACAGAGGCAGGTTAAACGATAAGAATCATAACTTTATGCATTTTTCCTGTCTTAGATGTAATCACACGGCAGCATGGCGGGCCGAGTTCAGGGATGATATCACAGCAGAACTCTGAGCAGCTTCTCCGGAGCTCCTTGTAATTTTCTTCACGGCACAGTTGTGCCGCTAATGGGAGAAGGCCAAACCAGGTTATGAAAGTCTTTATTTACAGCTAGCTGCCAGGCTGTGTGAAGTAGGTCACAGCAGCTCCTGAAACGGAACCAAGCTCCCTCACGCCGTTTAATACGTTTGCTTTGAATGCTCGCTGCCTCACAATGGCATCACAAACGGCCTCCATCGGTGAGAAGCATCTCCGCTTTGCTGCTAAAAACCTGTTTACATCCCGGGAGAAACTTTCACCAAAACAAGGTCTGCGGCGGCGTCAAACGTCTGAGCAGCAGCACAGCCGCTCCTAATCAGAAAGCTGCCATTCATCAAATAATCTCAGTGGCCTGCACATCAAGCAGGTTAATGTAAAAGGACTAGAGGCTAGTCGGGCACTTCATGCTCATCATCATACCCTCAGACATTTGCAACTTATACGATATGTCAGACAGTCCCGGATAGGTGTGCAGGCAGCGCGGTGCCCTGCGGTGATGGATGCCTGTGGGAGGCTGTTATGCCACAAGGTGAAAATGTCCATTAATCAGCCCCACTTCCTCCACTGCCTTGGCTTTCCCATTACCAGCACACTCCAAGCAGCCTGATTGGTTTTTAATTGGCCTGCTCGCCAGGAGATAGATCACGTTTTCCCCGAGGAAAAGCACGAATATATATGTGTGTGTGTGTGTGTGTGATGGCAGGCAGCGGCGATGTCTCTGGAGGAATACCCACAATGATCTGTATTCTCTGCATTTCACAGGGGCTTCAATCAGCCTGTCATGCGCATTATTGACACTTTGAAAAGCCTGACACTATTTTATCTCTGTTTCCATGCTGGAGCTGGAGCGGTTTCTACAGAGTGCATTGTTTTCTCCTTTTGTGAGCAGTTTCAGCTCATCCCGGGCAGAACCGCAGGATGGGAAAAAGAAATGTTCTCTGAGTGACGGCTATACCATAATTAATGGCACGGAGCTGTAGGCGCAGCAGGAATGCATGTGTGAAGGACACGGGAGCAGCTACATCTTACACCGGCTAGATGTCGGTATTGACAATGTGTCTGCTCGAATAGATCATTCCCCTCTGCAGCCCAGCCTGACCATGTCACTGACACTGATTGGAGGATCACATTGATCCTTTGGTTTCTGCACCGTGCATGTGCAGGCTGATCCGCTCTGGCTGCAGGACAAGCTTGCATGAGGAAAATCAAAATGAATCTTTGAGATTTCGCTGAGTTAAATCCAACGGATGTGACTTATGGAAAGGTGTCGCGGTGTGACCTGAAACCCAGGACAGGCGGCGTTACATGCAGCCGGTAAGCCTTCTTAGCAATCTCTGCAGGGATTCAGGGTCTTCTGCTCTGTGCTGCTGAGATACTGTGGTGTGGAGCTAAAAGTAGCACCACTTGAAGCTTTTTCTGAGAGCTCCGTCAGTATCTTACTGTATTTAAGCATCTTATTCTGTAATAAATCATCTTTACCTGCTTGTTGATCCAGGTGGTTTGATAACGAAGGAGAAAAATAATGATGTGTGTTAAAATGTATCTGAGCGGATCTGTGAGAAAAGACTCACAAAGTGTGTTTTTATTCTTATAGTATTTATCTATTTAAAGTAAATATTACCATTAACATATATTCTGTAAAATGTGAGGCTACATTTAATACGAGCAGCACGAAATGCACCATTGACTGGTTCATAATTCAGTAAATAAAAACTGTGCAATAAATAGAAAACATATCTAGCAGGTTTTTTTTACTGGTCCGGTTCACGTGAGTTTAAAAGCAAAGTACAAGTAAATTATGAAATAAAGTATAACTCATCCATTTAGATGTTATTCAGCCTGACATTCTGCATATTTGTGGGCGTGTCCTTGTGATTGGCAGGTATCTGTATCTGGGACAAGATGAATAAATAGATGCTATCAGGACACTTTATGTATATTCCTGGAGCGTTAGCTTGACACCGTCATGATGGCGCCCAACAGGCTTCACTTGAGCTCCTCAGAGACGTGCTGGGAGGTGTTTTACATCTGCATCCATATTGTAATAATGATATATGTTCACTGCATCATGTGGACAGATTAGACAACCCAGCATTAAACGTTTATTTAGGATCAAGCTGATGAACGTAGTTGCTAATATTAGCACAGGGTCGCCCTTCACCCACCAACCAGCTCCATGAAAGGATCCCCGGGAGGCCTTTTTCCTGCTCATTCATTAATCTGCTGAGGAATAAGGAACACACAGTATCTCCTGCAGGCAGCCAGAAGCATTGCACTCTGCACATGACATGCAGGATGAAGATGATATGAGGATGTATTTCAGTTTTAAAGTGATTAATGTGGAATAATCCTGCAGTAACAGATGGAGGAAGTAGTTGCCACATGTTACAGTAAACCGTGTACAGTTCTGACCTAACAGTCCATATTCAGCAATCCCATCAACACCCCATTTCCTCCCGCCTCCAGCTCTGACTAGACTAGTTGTGATTAAGAGGGGCTGGGTCCTCTCGCTTCCCTGGCGAGAGAGAAGAGATGGAGGGGAGGAGGCGAGTGAGGCGGTGATGCTGGTCTCAGTCAGACCCAGGTAGTGTGCTTTCCCTCTATAATTTAATCACATTCAGCCGTCTCCCTGTCCTCAGCTCGCTCAGCAAAGCACATCAAGCGGCGGCGTGACGCACACACACACGCACACACACACAGCGGACCAACACACTCCTGACAGGCAAGACATCTCCTTCCTCCTGCAGCTTAAGGAACATCCCAGAGAACACGCTTCGCCTCGTGCCAAGCAGCTCGCTTAAATCGCCTTGACACATCCTCCACATGCAGATGGAGGCTGAAAGCAACAACCACTCAGCTGTGCTGAAAATAAAACCAGCAGAGGACAGGATGCCTGTAAATAGACTCAACATAAAGATCTCTGCCTCACCTGAGAAGTAAGTTCATTTCAAGCCATCAGATTCATCTTGCATGAGTTAAACAGCATCCCCAGGTGTGCCCAAACACTGCCTCCATCATTTCTGTCCCACTTTGAGCCAAGAAGAGCGCCTCACTTTGCATCTAAAGCTTTGTTTGTCCTGACAGAATGAAGCATGTTGCAGAGCATCAGCCTCTGGTGGATGCCACCCACGAGAGTGCACAAAGCCACACAAAACAACATCTGCATGGTGGTTGTTTGTTTTCTCGCATGTAAAAGCCCAGAAAATGGTTTTGTAGGACAAAGTAAGGAGCAGAAGCGCCGGTGTGCCTGCCAGCAACTCTGAGTTGAGGATAGTTTACTTTTCTCTGCAGCTTTTTCTTTGTCTCCATTTCTGATGCTTTTAATTGGTTTTTATGGATGATTGCCTCCCAGATGTCAGAGTGACACAGAAAGTCTCCCACCCAGACTTTCAAGTACAAAAAGACAAAAAAAAGGGTTTAAAAATCTATTTGAATGGATTTTTATTATAAATAAGAGCTGATTTGGAGTTTGAGCAGCACACATGAGGAGGACAAAACTTCCAGAGCAAACTTTAGAAAGCTGAAGGCAGAAAATCCCACACAGGAGAGAAAAACACGCATTAATGTTACAGTAACCTTCCCACAACATGACAACATGACGTAAAACACACCAGCTGATTCTCTCTGAAGGAGGATGGATCACAACCAAATTCTCTGAAACAACTTCATTTAGCAGGAGAGCAAAAAGCACGAGTTACCTTCCAGCTGTGGTCGTCTCTTTAAACTTTCCCTCCTCGTATTCTCTGTCTTTTCCCAATTCCCTCACTGAGCTCACTGCAAAGTTCTGCTCTCCTCCTGCATGCAAATCATCTTTACGACTTGAGAGATGACTGAGGGAAGGAGGGAAGAGCGAAAGGCAGAGAGGATGACAGAGGGGTGGAGGAGTGGAGATAATGGTTGGGAGGCAGACGACCAATGGGCCTGGAGCCTAATGGAAAAAAAAGAGAATCAGGACACACCAATGAGGCGAAGCCTGGAGAGAGAGAGAGAGAGAGAGAGAGAGGGAGAGAGAGGAGCGGGGATGGCGAGAGCGCAGTCGGGAGGAAGACGGCGTAACGTTGGCCGAGAGAGAATGAGAGCACAACAAAGAGGGAGGGAGAGCGGTGCAGAGTGGATGAGCACGGGAGGAGGAGAGAGGCGAGAATCCCAGGCGAGATGGAGAGACTGCAGATCAGAGGGAGAACAAAAAGAAAGAAAGAAAGCTCACAGAAAGAGTGAGGAAGCCGACTTACCCGGGTACCGCCACTGGCATCCTTCACACATGCACACGCACCCACCCAGCAATGGAGGCGCACGCCGCGCTGCCGCTGAGACTAACCAATAGCAAAAACAACAAAGAGGAGAGGACTGCCAAAGCCGACTGGTATAGCCTGCAGCAGCTGTGTGTGTCAGGCAGAGAGGATGGGAGTGTGTGTGAGCATGTGCTGGGAGGAGAGACAGCTGAAGGAAGCTCAAATGCTCTGCGTTCTCATCGGCTTCCCTCCTCTCTATCTGTACACTCTGCATGTATGTCCTCCAACACTCTCTCCCGCCCCTGCTCTCTCTGCCTACTAATGTGCCCTCCCTTCCCCTTCTCCCTCTTATACATTTATTCAGGGCTGCAGACTGTCTGCTCCCAGAGTCAGATCTTCCCACGGGCCCTGGGTTGAGATGAGGGGAGGGAGGGAGAACAGAGCAGGGATAGAGATGATAGCGAGCCATGTGGAACATGTGCACTGCGCTCAATTCAAGTAAGGACAGATACAAATATGTGCCTTTAAAAAGAGGCTAAATGAGCTCCACTCGGGTCGGTGCGCCGTATTCGGGCCGGGATGACTGGGAGAGCTGAGAGGATGCAAACCTATGGAAGGAAGTCTCAGGTTGATCAGTGGCTTGCTGTTAATTAAGCCCCCCCCTCCGGCTGAATAGCAGATGAAGAGCGGGGAAGATGAATGAGTATTGAAACAGGCTAGCTGAAGCTATGTGTTCAGCCATGAGCACGGCTTGCAAACAAGAGGCAGTGTTTACTATATAATCATGCTTAAACCATAAAGAGGGTGACATTCACGTGCACTCTCCTGCAAATGGAAATGGGGAATAATGACGTGATGATTTCCATATTTACCCAGATATACAGAGAATGCTAATTTCCTCCCAGAGACATCACCATAATTAGATTATAAATGAGGTTTGTTTCTTACCGGACAAAAGGTGCTAATTCATTCATGTTCCGGGCGGGAGGGAGGGAATCAGCTGAACATGCAGCAGCCCCTCCAGGCAGAGCAGCATATTGGGGGACTCCTCATATGCCAGAGATAAGCAATAGCATTTTCAGATACATTCATGTATACATATAAATATTCAAACTTGCATCCAAAAACATGGGCAAACACTGCACCCCTGAAAAAATCCCAGTGTATGAGGCGCGTCGTTTTGATGTCTCACATGACAATAAACAAACCAGATGCCATGCAGCAGTGTTTTCCTGAACCAACAACAATGCTGCCAGGCAGCTGAGGAAGGCATGATAAGTACTCTGGTGGGTTGGGATGCAGATGCCCTCTGGGCGTTCAATATTACCAAATTCAAATTCTTATTTGGCTATGCTAATGCCAATCAAACACAGTTAATTTGCCTCACATTCTTAAACAAACAAGTGGGAGGAAACGTGCACAACACAAGAAAGAGTGGTTTACTTTGAGAAGGGTGATGCACATATGTCATGTGACTGATGCAGGTTCTTAGATACTCATCATACAGAGGAGAATTTTTATACCACTTAAAGTAAATCCAGGATCTGAATACATCTCCCATGTACTGAGCCTCTTTGGGCCTCCGGCTGTTTCTTTTCAGCTTAACTTTTTCTTCTACAAAGATCCAGAAAGTTCCAGGAATTACAAATTTATAGTGTCATGTTGGACAAGATGCCAAATATCCAATCAAACAGATTTAACTGTAAAGGGCGAGGAGCATCCTGTTCAGATTGGACTGTGATTGTTCTCTGGTCATGGAACTTAGTGAAGAGGTTGTTTCATATCTACAGAAATGTGCAAAAGGTTTTGTTTGTTTTGATGCCGTTAATTACTATTCTGTT
>JBAMIG010000021.1:1428453-1444000 GCA_037177335.1 Kiunga ballochi | reverse complement strand
CCAGGAGGGGGAAACCAGGAGGGAGAAACTAGGAAGGAGAAACCAGGAGGAGAAACCAGGAGGGGAAACCAGGAGGGGAAACCAGGAGGGAGAAACCAGGAGGGAGAAACCAGGAGGGGAAACCAGGAGGGAGAAACTAGGAGGAGAAACCAGGAGGAGAAACCAGGAGGGAGAAACTAGGAGGAGAAACCAGGAGGGGGAAACCAGGAGGGAGAAACTAGGAGGGAGAAACCAGGAAGGAGAAACCAGGAGGGAGAAACCAGGAGGGAGAAACCAGGAGGGAGAAACTAGGAGGAGAAACCAGGAGGGGGAAACCAGGAGGGAGAAACTAGGAGGGAGAAACCAGGAAGGAGAAGCCAGGAGGGAGAAACCAGGAGGGAGAAACTAGGAGGAGAAACCAGGAGGGGGAAACCAGGAGGGAGAAACCAGGAGGGAGAAACCAGGAGGAGAAACCAGGAGGGGGAAACCAGGAGGGGAAACCAGGAGGAGAAACCAGGAGGGAGAAACTAGGAGGGAGAAACCAGGAGGGAGAAACTAGGAGGGAGAAACCAGGAGGGAGAAACCAGGAGGGAGAAACCAGGAGGGGAAACCAGGAGGGGGAAACCAGGAGGGAGAAACTAGGAAGGAGAAACCAGGAGGAGAAACTAGTTGGGAGAAACCAGGAGGAGAAACCAGGAGGGGAAACCAGGAGGGAGAAACCAGGAGGGGAAACCAGGAGGGAGAAACCAGGAGGGAGAAACCAGGAGGGAGAAACCAGGAGGGAGAAACCAGGAGGGGAAACCAGGAGGGGAAACTAGGAGGGAGAAACCAGGAGGAGAAACCAGGAGGGGAAACTAGGAGGAGAAACCAGGAGGGAGAAACTAGGAGGGAGAAACTAGGAGGGGAAACCAGGAGGAGAAACCAGGAGGGGAAACTAGGAGGGAGAAACCAGGAGGGAGAAACTAGGAGGGGAAACCAGGAGGAGAAACCAGGAGGGGAAACTAGGAGGGAGAAACCAGGAGGGAGAAACTAGGAGGGGAAAGCACTAAGCAACAAAAAGCTGCCGTGTGATTGGCTGGTTTCATGTGTTTTATAATGAGCTCTTGGTTATTTAAGCAGGAACTTAATAACTCCAGCGGGACTCAGGTCACATGCTGGATGCATGCAGGGCACATAAAACCATTTAACATGTTAAATTACGGTTCACTCGCTCACTTCAGAGATTTTTATTCAGGCATTTGATGTTTTTTACATGAAAAATACTAATTATTTATCAAAGTATCTTTAAATATCCTCTGACATGTCTGCAGGGGATTTGTAGCTGAGGAAAACACCTCTTAACCAAACCGTCAGACACATGGAGGAAACTGATTCAACATCTCCATCGATCTTTTTCTAAAAGCTTCTTCTCAAACATACTATCATCATCATCAGAGCAGGTGCATTTCAGGCTGAAGCCTGACAGACGCTGCTACGACGGAGCGTCGCGGCGTATTGATCCTATCAGGATTTCATCATTTGCAATATTGCACAAAGCTTTTAACAAAAGCCGTTCTAATAATATCTTCATACATTTCACATCTGAAAAGAGGTTATTGATCAGATCATGTTGGGTTTTAAGCATCTGATTGACCTGTAGTAAGTAACCAAACATAAGCATCCTTAGTGTAAACAACTCCCTGTGAAGAGCGATCAGTCCACATTAAACACAGCGGAGCCGCTGTGCATGCAGCACCTGGGTTCTTCTCCAAAGCCCTCCATGCACAGAGGAAAGCGCAAACAAAGAGTCGGCATCATCAGCCTGCAATCGAATCCCACATTGTGATTCCCTACTTTTTAATCAAGGCGTATAATTAGTGCCTATGATATAGAATTAGTACTCGTGCACTAAATTATGATTGCACAGAGAAGCTGATTATTTCCCTTTTGCTGCCAGGATCATTACGGCCATGTAGCTCTCTACAACAGCATGGCATCAACACTCATGTCAGGCCATTTTGTACCTTGTTCCATGGGTGTCCAAGATGGTTCTTAACAAATGTACCTCTGCAGAACCTCACAGAGTGAGAATAGCACCAGATGAATGCAGCAATCAGCGCTTGGTGGGAATGAAAGAGTCATAGAGGCTGATTGCACGATGGGAGCCACAGAGCAGTGGCTCCTCAGACTCATGCTTGGAATAACAAGCTCCATCACCCACAGTGTGAAACAACAGAGTGCTAATTGGAATCAGCACGCCTCACCCGGAGCTTATTCTAATATCTGCTGGGTTTGTGTTCGAGGTAACGTATGGGGGTGTGCTGGTGCAGCGGCTGTCAGTGTTTGGCTGGAACGCCCCTCGTTCTCCCTCCAACCACTGAATCAACAGCAAATCGGACCCCGATGAGGATCGCTTTCAACGTTTGCAACTTAGTCACTTGCTGCTAATGCTGTAGCATTTAAACAATTAATCCAATTATTTAAAAAATTATTTTTTTTATAATTGCAAAATTATTCCAGCATTTTCTGGTTTATCTGAGCTGGTTTTGATCTTTTCCCACCTTTCTTTTCCTTCCATCTTTCCTTTAAACATCTTCTCTGATTTGAGCTTAGTCTGGCTTATTATTGGACTGATATGTTGTTCCTGCATGAGCCGAACCTGCTGATTCCACATTTGGGTGGCATAATTATTAAAAATTATTTTGTTTTCTCACCTGCCTGCCTCCTTTCTCACACCAAACTGCATGCTGTGTGGAACAAACTGCACGCTACGTGGAACAAACTGCACGCCATGTGGAACAAACTGCATGCTACGTGGAACAAACTGCATGCTACGTGGAACAAACTGCACGCCACGTGGAACAAACTGCACGCTACGTGGAACAAACTGCACGCCACGTGGAACAAACTGCACGCTACGTGGAACAAACTGCACGCCATGTGGAACAAACTGCATGCTACGTGGAACAAACTGCACGCCACGTGGAACAAACTGCATGCTGTGTGGAACAAACTGCATGCCGCGTGGAACAAACTGCATGCCACGTGGAACAAACTGCATGCTATGTGGAACAAACTGCACGCTACGTGGAACAAACTGCATGCTACGTGGAACAAACTGCATGCCACGTGGAACAAACTGCATGCCACGTGGAACAAACTGCATGCTACGTGGAACAAACTGCATGCCACGTGCCACGTGGAACAAACTGCATGCTACGTGGAACAAACTGCATGCTACGTGGAACAAACTGCATGCTATGTGGAGGCTTCCTCAGCTGCTTACACGTCTCCTTCAAACCAAAAATCAGAGCTAAATATTCAGAGGAAAATGAAAACTTTAGGAAAAATGTAGCTTTTCCTAAATCATGACTTCTATAGTGTAATTATTCTGATAAAATACACTTGGTTTTTCTACACAGTGTCCCACCCTGTACATCTATTTACACACCCCAAAATACCTAAAACATGTAAACACACAAAATAAACACAAATTAAATGACTTGTGGTACATCCTCTTTGTTTTCTGACACAGGTAATAATAACAATAATAATAATAATATGTATGTGTGATTGGTCAGCCGCTATGCAGTCTGACCCGACTGATTAACAGAAATCCTACACGCTTAAGGAATGTGATGTATTTCCTGCTGGTGATGTGTCTGCGTACGCATCATGCCCAGACGTTTTCGGCGTATTTCTCGTAGATGCGAGGTCATGACGCCAGAGGCGCTCATCCAAATAAAAGCAGATGTAAACAGAACAACAGTTTTGAAGAGCGACTGCTGGACTTTGCAGTTAGCAGCATTTTTTTTATATCATTCTTCCTGTTGCACAGTGACAAACAGCATCAGATTGGTAAACTGCATTGTACCAAATGCCAGTAGTTCAGAGTGCTCATGCAGCGTACTGCCCTCTTGCAGTGGCCTCCAGTATTGAACATTTTGGCCACAGCATGCTTGCTGCCATAACAACCACTTTACATTTATATACTTGCATGGAGGTGTTGGGACAGGAGGACCAGGATGACATGGGAGTTAAACCACCAATAAATAAATAAAAAAGAGAGACAGGATACTTCTGAAGAGTCCTGATTAAAGATAAACCCACTAAACATCTATTTGTGTTTCAGGAGATCTTGTTTACCTTACAGCAGGGACAAATCATTTCACTTGATTATAATCTAAACTTTCTTCAAGTGTTTTCACTCATATTAAGACTTTGTTCAATGTTTTTCTGTACATTTATCTCCACAACAACCAGGTGTGACAGGTATGATTGTATATATGACTGTTTGTAGTATTTTAGATGTAAACACAGCTTACAGCAAAGCCCAGTAAACACCTGCATTTCTCTTCATATCAATCTAAAGCATTTACAGTTGCAATAATATTCTCAGTTTACTGTTTACTGTACTCAGACAGCTGTTTACTTCCAGGTTTACCTGCGCATTGAGGTTCCTGATGACGGCCGGCCTTCCTCTCAGGTTCCACATCGTTGTAAATCACTGAAATCAGATTAAATCATACCACTCAGCATCTTCCGTTTAAATCACTGTCAACACATATTGGAGATAGAATATCCCTTTTATCATTTTATATTAAATAATATAATTAACCAACATACAAGTGAATACAGTTAAACTGGTATTTATGGATGTGTCCATCTTACTGAACCTAAATAGGTTACACATTTTTCTATGTATAAAACAAAGTATATGCAGTCCTATTTCCACAAGATTACATATAACAGCTATTTGATTTGGACTGACCACTTAAAGATTTAATTTAATTTAAAGATTTTGTGGTATTTTTCCTCTTAACTGGCAAACACATTAGACTTTTTGGACATTAGCTTACACTAAATACATTTATAATGTTTGCTCAGCAGTATTACTGAAATACTTCACCTGCTGATTTGTAAAGAATCTTTTGAGAAAAAACTTCACTTTGCAGTAACTCCCGAGTATGTTTCTTTTAACTTCTGTCTTCTGGCATCAAAAAAACATTTTATTTTGCTACATAAATCAAACTACTTTCTGATTGACTGTCACCTCATAATAAACCCATTTCTATCATTACTCCACATCTGCCTTTTGGCGGAAGATTGAAAAACAAGCCAAATAGTTAATAATTCAGTGTAATGACCAAAAAGACCGTAACTTATCTGGTATTATTTAACAGATTCATTGATTTACGGCTTGCACAGACCTGAAAAAGTTATTTTGCGAACTAGCTACTTATGCTAGCTAGCTTGTTAGCAAATGTTAATGTCGCATGTTGGTTGATAATATTAAAGGAAAGCTTAATGTACTGTCGCAGTTTTTACGTTATTTTTATCAGCAGTTGTATTTTTTTTTTTTACCCGTGGTTAGCCCTATGGTCGTACCATTCATCTTTAATATTTTTCAAACCGTGAAAATACTCACCGTCTGCTCTGAATAGCCTAGCGTTAGCCGAAGCCATTAGCTTTAAGCTAACTGACGCAGCCCTGAACAATTGCTCGCGTCCAGCTAAGTTCTAAGAAAACTATTTACTTTTATTTAATAGCTGGTAGTTTGACAAAATGCTATTATTATATTTAAGCACCAAATAAACATGATAAGAATTTTTAATTGAATCATTTCCCCATTTAAGAAGTCGAGGCAAAATGGGTTATATGGACTGTTGCCTAGGCAACAACAGGTGTCTGAGTCTAACTAATCAAAACGATTAACTGTTTTGATAAATCCAATAAATAGTCAAAAGCTGATTTGATCAAATTTAAACCAGTCAATCAATAATGGAGCTCAATTATAAATCAATTTGTATTTTGTGTAACAGATTTTATTGTTTTGTAGAGTTGTTGTGATAGTCTTTTAAAAAGGCCAGACCGGAAGTAGGTATATATTTTATTTCACACAAACATATTCCCTAGTTTAAAACATTTTAAAAGAGTTTTTTTTATCTAAAAATGTGTAAAAAAAAAAATGAAGGTAATTATTCTCAGATTTAATTAATGTGTATTTTCATGCTGTCGATGTGCAGAGGGCACGTTCTGCAACCTGATGGTGTAGACGCTTTTAGAGTTTACTGCTTTTCTCTAGGAGCTTCAGCCTAAAACGCTGTTTGTGTGTGTGTGTGTGTGTGTGTGTGTGTGTGTGTGTGTGTGTGTGTGTGTGAATGGTTGTTTGTCCCGCTGGCCTTGTGATGGACGGATGATCTCTCCAGGATGTACCCCAGCAGGCAGCAGCACCCCTCTGACCCTGAACAGGATGGAGCAGATAGAAAATAGATGGATGTTTTTTCCTCGAGGTCACGCTAACTTTCTGAATAATGTGGAATTTTAGACATACAGACTTTCGTTTATATTTGACCATTTTTATCAATAATTTTAGGAAACAATACTTTGAAAATAAGCATTGCGTTAAATAATAAGCCATCATATAAAAACATAAAATGAGTAATTCTGTAACTAAAATGACACCATTGTTTTATCATCTGTAATTCTGGGCTTAATAAATCATTTAAAACTGAATAAAGCAGAAGAATCAGTGTATTTTAGTGAATATGCGAGTAGTGGATGTGTGTCGCGCTGCTACATGCAGCAGATGTGGATGATAAAGTACCCGATTTAACAATAGTGGGTGTTACCAGCATCATCCATATCTCAGCAGCTCAACAAGGGTTATCATGTGCTGAGAGTGATGATGAGGACGGTGTCATACAGCGTGCACATATTCTCTGATGTGTGTTGTTTGTGTGCATGAACAACAACCCAGCAACATGCTGATAATAATGTTATTGATTCCTCGTTACAGCTCTCGGCTAAAAATACCTCAGAATTCTGCTGCTGACGAAGGAGGAAAGGTGTCATCCACCTGTGAGGAATACACCTACACGGCTAAAAATACACATGCACACACCTGGATCAGGACGTATACCTGCAGGCGTCCCGTGCAAACATGACGCGTGTTCACAGCTCGAACAGAACCCACCCTTTGTGTTACTGATCCATGCTTCCCCCTTTTGTTTTTATCTCCCATCCCTCCACCTCACCCCTTTTTAATTAAAGCATGCAGTAAGTGTGAAATTAACTCTCTCCTACACCAAGCCTGACAGCTCTGAGTGGGAGGAGGGAGAATCAGACGCCTTTGTCTCCACACATAATTAGAGAGAAAGAGATGGGAAGAGGGAGAAAGAAAGAGGACCAGTTGGTCCAGCACAATGAGAAACCAGCAGCGAGACGGAAAGATAAAGGAAGGACAGGCTGGAGAGACGAGCAGTGGAGGGATGATGATGGAGTGGAGGGAGGAAGATAAAGTAAGATGGAGAGAAGGATCAAGGCAAGGAGAGATTCATGGGATAAGAAGGGTTGGAGGGTTAGAGAAGGGAAGAGCAAAGAAAGAAAGGAAAACATGCGGGGGAATGTGGTGCTGTAGTCATTACCACCTGTAAAAAAAGCTCATGCCTGAGGATAATTTGACAATCTGCAGCCACACTGCCTCGCTCTGCAGCGAGAACCGCAGAGAGAGAGCTCCACAGAAGAGCTGGGAGGAAGGCAGCACCAAGCTTGATAAATGGTACAATTTGGGAAAGGATAGAGGCAGGGAGTCTTATGAGTTTAACAATTGATGAAGACAAAATGGGCCCGGGTAGCAGGGCTAATAACTTGTGGGGCTTTGTGCTGCTCCTTATGGGTCACGTCCCCAGTTCAGCCACCGCTGACAGACGCTTTCCAGCCTTCATCCATCCAGTTTCAGATGGGAGAAAAGCAGGAGCGTCGTGTTAGCTTACAGGAAAAGGAGCGTTTTCAATACGAGAAGGACTTCAGCAGCACCTTCCTCCCTCCTCTTCACTTTATCACCTGTGTGAACCTGGAAGCTGCTTCTGAGGCTCCACTCTGTGCACGTCACCGTGGAAACGTCCCCTCTGTGCACGTCACCGTGGAAATGTCCCCTGTGCACGTCACCGTGGAAATGTCCCCTGTGCACGTCACCGTGGAAATGTCCCCTCTGTGCACGTCACTGTGGAAATGTCCCCTGTGCACGTCACCGTGGAAATATCCCATGTGCACGTCACCGTGGAAATGTCCCCTCTGTGCACGTCACCGTGGAAATGTCCCCTGTGCACGTCACCGTGGAAATGTCCCCTCTGTGCACGTCACCGTGGAAATGTCCTCTGTGCGTGTCACTGTGGAAACGTCCCCTCTGTGCACGTCACCGTGGAAACGTCCCCTATGTGCACGGAAATGTCTTTATGGCTTCAATTACATTTATTCTATAAAAAGTCTTAAAGTGGATCAAACCATCTGATCGTCTGTATCTACAGATCCTGATCCAGTCTCGGTTTCGTACCTCCAGCAGCCAGACTCTAAAACCTTTAAAATCCTTTATTTCATCCCACTCTGAACCCAAACCCGTTTAAACACCTGAACCAAGCAGAAAAAGGTTCCGAACTGGATGAACAGACAGACCCGTCACTGACTCGTCACAAACCCGTCACAGACCCTTCACAGACCCGTCACAGACCCGTCACTGACCCGTCAGAGACCCGTCACTGACCCGTCACTGACCCGTCAGAGACCCGTCACTGACCCGTCACAGACCCGTCACTGACCCGTCAGAGACCCGTCACAGACTCGTCACTGACCCGTCACAGACCCGTCAAAACTCGTCACAGACTCGTCACAGACCCGTCACTGACCCGTCAAAGACTCGTCACAGACCCGTCACAGAGACGCATCATCCGTGAAACAGCCGTGATCAGACAGAAAACTGGGCGATTCCCAAACCACTGCTACTGGAACCAGAACCACCCACAAACCCAGCAGAGACCCGAGCGATGCAACTGCAGCTGATCCGTCTGCTGCCTGAAGCCAGAACGGTCTCCATGGAAACGTGGCGGTCAAGCCCGAAAAGGCTGAAAGTCACATGGGCCAAGAACTGCATCATAGATCAGTGGAAACGTCCTCCTCAGAGCCCGGACTGCAACATGGAAGCGGTGCGGGATGTTCTGGACCGACAACAGAGAAGAGCTCTGCAAAGTTCTTCAGGACGTCTGAAGACTTCGCCAGAAAGCTTCTCTATTCACAACTTCCACCTCCATAGAACGGCACAAACTCAGATTTCCCCTGATATGTCTTCATATTTACACCTTTCAACATAAAACCTGCATCTTTTCCCTGGAAATAATAATAATAATAATAATGTGTGTCTCGTGAGGTTCCCGCTGACGCCTGAAGCAGATAGGTTCTGCTTCAGGTGGAGCATTTCTGCGAGGAGGAGAGCAGGTGGGAAAAGAGAGGCGATTAGATAAGAGGTATGCAGCGTGAGAAACTGGGATTGTGAAAAGAGGAAGGGAGAAGCTGAAAAGGAGACGAGGTTGTACAGAGCGATATGTCGTCACAGACGGGGAAAAAAAGGTTAATCCATTTAGCATGCTGCATATCATCTCCTAAGCCACACGGCCGTGATCATATCTCCACAATGCTGCTTATTCCTTCAGGCTACTTGTTCATACGGCACACAATTACCCTCTGGAGCACACCGGCAAAGTCACGGGGGGGTCTGAAACTGTCTGCTCATAATGAGTCACATTTTGACAATGTGCAAGTCTCTGCTGAGGTCAGCACGGACAAGAGATCCTGAGATTGAAGCATTAAGATAATTAGATGAAGAGCTCTGTAATGGTTATTGTTTAGGTTAGAATGAGTCTAATGGTTGTTCGGAGCAGCACAAATAGCTGCAGCTCTGATTAAAAGCAAGTATATCTGATTTCCCAAGACAAGGCTGGGTGATGAGTGTTAATGGTGACCTGCAGCGTGTCCTGTGTGTGAGGCAGCTAGCCTGGACGCCAATTACAGACAGCAAGCAGGGAAGCAGTGCTTTCTATAGGTCGTTACTGGGACACAGACCGTGGCTGCTTCCTATGTGTTTAATGGACATGAGGGTGTTTGGACCATTAAGCTGCTTCTTTACAGCCATCTGGTCCTCTGAGGAAACTCCTGTAACGTTCCAACATATCGCACATCATTATGGACTCGGCTGGCCGGAGTGTGTGTGTGGGTGTGTGTGCTTTAGAAGTAGAGGTTAGCTCCCCGGTCGATGATAGAATCAGCAAATGGACGGCACCTTTTGCAGCAGGAGAAGTGGCTTTAGCAGCTGGATGGGATTTCCTGCGCTGGATTCCAGTGTCGGAGCGGAAATCAAGCCGGAGAACGTTTCTGTTCATTCGCTCCCACTGGAAAATGAAAAGGACTGAGCGGGACAGAGAAGACAGGTGATCGTCTTTGCAACCCGCTGGATTTAAAACATATGAGGGTTTTATTTTTACACTGCTCCTAAACAGGTCTTTCAATGAACAAAGCGGGCCAAAGTGGGAAAAACTGCTTTTTTCTGAGTATTTATGGCCTGCCTGGATGTTTCACACATAAATACATCTAGAA
The DNA here is from genome assembly GCA_037177335.1 of Kiunga ballochi. NCBI lineage: Eukaryota > Metazoa > Chordata > Actinopteri > Atheriniformes > Pseudomugilidae > Kiunga > Kiunga ballochi. The sequence continues at coordinate 1,433,617 of JBAMIG010000021.1, read as the reverse complement.
GCTGAATCTTTTCAGCTCCAGTCAGGATGCAGTTTAAACACAGCCTCAGTGGACTCCTAGGAGGCTCAAACCCACAGATTACAGACAAAGCTGTCCTTCTACAGCTGCTCCACTTTCTGCCACATCCCAGTGCGGAGACGACAGATGGAATAGTCTGACTGGTACGACTGGATCTCAGCCTTTCACGTGATCCATCAGAACCAGATCGGCTTAAAGCATGAGCAATTGATCGGTCTGAGTCCTACTGAAACGACTGTAGGTGAATTAGTGACAACAAACCTGTGGAGTTCCACAAGGCTCCGTCTTGGTGCCACAACATCTATTATTTAATTGCTTAAATTGCTGACAAAATCTACATACCCGTCTCACAAGGAGATCATAATTAGTTCCAAAGTCTGATCAAATGTATTGATCAAATTAAAGATTAGAAGTTTCAGACTGTCCACCAGGTAAATGAAGACAAAGCCAAGACAAATCCCAGTCCAGTCTGGGACCAGAACTGCAGGATCACATGAAGACAGATGTGATGTTGGACTTTTATCACTTAGAGAACATCTGGAGGATCAAACAGATGATGACTCAGCAGGATTTCTGAATTTATGTGTAGTAAACCAGACTGTAATGCGTCCATCAGACAGCTGCAGTTAGTCCAGAATACTGCCAATCCAGTCCTCATCGAGACAGGGAACTCTCCTTACCACAACAGACTGGTGCAAAAACCTCCATCACTGTTAAAGACAACCCAAACCCATCTCTTCTGGTTCCATCCCATCACCATAACCAAGAACAGTAAGAGACACTCTTTCCAGGTGAGAAGGTACTTTACCATCTATGTGCCGCAGTTTATTTGGTTGCATAATATTTTCACTTTAAAGGTGACATATCATGCAAAATGCACTTTTTTAGCGCTTAAATACATTTTTTTCTATGGAAACTAGCAGGATGATGTCCCCCAGAGTTTCTGTCCCTTCGTGATGAGACAGATGTCCCCCAGAGTTTCTGTCCCAGCGTGATGAGACAGATGTCTCCCAGAGTTTCTGTCCCAGCGTGATGAGACAACTGTCTCCCAGAGTTTCTGATCCAGCGTGATAAAACAGATGTCTCCCAGAGTTTCTGTCCCACCATGATGAGACAGATGTCTCCCAGAGTTTCTGTCCCACCGTGATGAGACAGATGTCTCCCAGAGTTTCTGTCGCACCATGACATATTTTTGGGGGTCTTCTCTGGATGTCTCTGTTGGGTCTTTCTGCTGAGTTTCTCCCATCATGTTGCTATGCTACATGCTATGCTACATGCTATGCTACATGTTAGCATTGCAGCTTCCTGGTGTCTGTAAACATGTCTTTGTGACGTAGAAACGTCTCTGTGAAGCATAGTTTTTTCCGTCATTCATGCTGGTAAAACAAACATATGGAACCATGAAGGACACATCCAGGTGCACCACAGTTGATTATCACACAAAATGACCATAATGAATCTTAATCAATGTTCTCTTTATTTCCTCCAGCTCTAATATATCCCGCCCCAGCCTCTGCTGCCTGAGGGGGAGCAGTTATAAAGCCATTACAACGTCCTGCACTGCTCCAGCAGTCCACTCGCTGGTCCCCACATCAAATGAACTTAGTGAACAATCTGAAGATCAATCCCATCACTTAGCCAATTAGGCAACAGGGAGACAGACGCCTATTACCGTAGAAACCAGTCGATATTTGGAGCCAGGGGCAGAGGCGGACTGTCTGGTCCGCCGGCTTTGTGTGCAGCTAATGGAGGGGAAAGAAGGCGTGGCCAAGCGGGCGTTGTGATAGACGGCTTGGAGGGGAGGATGATGTGGAGAGCCGGGTTTTTGTAAACATGCTGGATGAACGAGCAACACTGGGATCAATGATAGAGAGAGTAATTCACCCACCGGTTGATTTTACTCATAATACTTTGACAGGTCTCCTTTCACTCTTTAGACACGTTAAGTGGCGGATTCAGGACGGACCCAAAACTTTATTACTCCATTTTTCCCTTTTCAATATCTGGAATCATTCGGCTATTCTTCCTCATAACACACATTATAACTGAGTCCCATTCATATGAAACGCTGACTGACACTGAAATAAAACACCTAAAATGTTGGTCAACAAACAACAGACATGTTTAAAAACTGTCCAGTTGTGAAATTAAATATTTACACACATTTAAATGATTCCCTATAAATTCCCATGTTTTATTTGAAGCAGGTTTAAAACAAAGCAGTAAGGAAAGAAAAGGAATCAGGAGGAATCTCTGTATGCACGGGAAAAGGCCGGATGCTTGTGACTTTCTGCATTAAAGCAGACGTGATAGGGAATCACTGCATGGACTCAGGACGACCACACAGTTCACCCTGGAATCCACTAATGCAGGTTAAAGCCCCATCATTCAACGAAGCTGCCGTCGTGAACAGGGCTCAAACTCACAGCTGAATCAGTCAAAGGTCACAAAAACTACCGCGCTGGTGCCACAATAAGATGATAACGCCAACTAGCACACAGCTGTTGGTTACAAGATAAGCAGAATATTAACCGAAAGTTACAGATATATCATAAATATATCAGATTAACACTCACAGGGAACACTAGCTAACAATTAGCAAAGGGCTAAAACATTACAGATACCTGCATCTATAGGGAGTTACACACTAAAGTTAGCTTAAAACAAAATTAGCTGCAATGCAAGAACATTGCTGTTCCTCATCAATACTCCAAATATCAACTCACAGAATGATGCAGTTCTTTCTGGTTACCGCTCTTCCCAATAATGATTTCCTTTAAGTCTTTAACCAAAATCGCTGAGAAATTCAAGTTTTGCAGGGAGAAAAATGGCGGCAGTCATAGCGACAGTAACCACAGGGGGCGGAGCTTAGTGCAGGTCACTTTTTCTGCTAGCTGGCTTATTGCTGATGACATATGTGTGGAAGTATTGGTCACTTTGGGGATAATGCTCAGCATTATTCTGACTTTATTTGACAAAGTTGAAAGGTTTAGGAGGTGGGAGGAAGCCATTACTCGTAGATTTACCCTAAATATCACAATAGAATCCGGTAAAGGAAACGTACGGTGTTACGGTGGGTTTACAGCAAGTCTGGTAAAATTACGTCAAGCTGATGAGATTTTACAAGATTTGCACCTGCACATCAAAATTTTACAGGTATTGCTTTCATTTTGTGAATAACAGGCTGGTAAATGCAGCATCTGAAACTTCCTCCTAATTAAGGCTCAAACCAGTGGCATCCTGCTGGGAGGCCACAGTACCAACCACTACTCCGCCATGCAGCCACAGTTCTACAGTTATGGACTGTGGCTGTAAAATGAGTCTACGGTACCGCGGACAGACCAACGATGGATCCATTTGGATAGAAGTACAGGAAGTGAAAAACAGGAAGCATGACCTTATTAGGACTGATGTCCTACTGGGTTAATGTTGAGCTAAAACTGTAAACAAATAGATTTAATAGTATTTGCTTTACGTATTGATCATAAAGGTTTAATTCTTAAACAAGGTGTTTTAATCTGTTCAACATTGTTTGATATTAAACCTTATTTCTATGGAAAGCTTCACATCTGAATGAAGCGACTCATTTAGATGATAAAACCTGACATTTCAGAGCACACTGAATCTAAATCACTCCAATTACCTGCATTTTTTACCTTTTCCTGTAAAATGCAGCACAAACATGTTTGTATTAATGTGTTTAGATTATCTGCAGACATGCATGGACATAATCGGCTGTTATGAGGGATGAGTGGCGTTTGCTGGTGTCCATTCTTTTCCATGCTGTTGTGTTAAAAAGCTGATTGTGTTACTCCGGTGCAGCAGTGTGAAGGTCTCTCTGTCACCGTCTCTCATAGCTGCAGGGGAAAATGCCCTCAGGGTGAGATACACACTTGGGATTACTGTTGACATCTTCCCTTTCCCTCTGTTTCCCTCGCTGCCATCACATGACATCCATTCCTCCCACTTTCATCCTCTGAGCTTGTACCTCGCTATCGTACTGGGGAGATTGGCAAAATACTTGCGAGTGTGTGAACGGGTGTGTGAATGTGTCAACTAAACACAAGGTGTGCGCCTATTCTGTCTGCATGAAAGTGATTGTGTTGCTGCGTGACGTGCAGGTGTCAGCTGAATCACACGGATCAGTTTAGTGTGATCCGTGCACAACAACAACGTCATACATGTTGGTTTTCATATTTACAGCCACGTAAAATCATCAAATATCTGCTTTTTATCCCCCATAATGCACCTTAAACGCTTCAGACTTGCTCAGAATAAACAAATATTGTGATGAGTTTAACCTTTTAAAGGCAAATAATTTATTTGATTACAGCATCTATTACAAAAACAGAACAAATGAAGGAAAGGCATTATTGGTGGATTTCCAATACCGATAGAAGCTGATACCGATTTACGAGTTAGCTCCAATAAAAAGAAAACACAAAAGAATCCTGAAATTATTTCAGGTAACTAATACGTCAGCTCTCCGTTATATTCACTGCAAACGGGAGATGCTTCACTTACAAACTCATTATACTCCCGATCTGATGATGTCATCAAACGTGCAATAAAAGACGTTTACCTAACGTTCAAGGTTTGCTAAAAAATGCTACAGGATTTATTACAAACTGTCTACATTATTTTAACAAAACAGAGTTTATAGTTCTAAACAATAATATTATTAGACTAAAATATGGAGTTTTAAATAAAGCCAATGACACATTTTAGCCTCTCAGAGGTCCTCCCACACTTCCCAGAGGAATTACCCCACACTCAATAAAAACACAATCGATATCAGATCAATTTCACACCCATCTTTAAAACATTAAGGGCCTCTCTAACATTTATATTGTAGAAAACAAGTTTTATGAAAAAAAATTTCATTCAAATATTTAAAAAGTTTTAATCTAATGAATATTTCGTAGTTTTTCAGCAGTTTAATAAAATATTTTAAAGGAACAAGCTAACTGAGCAAAGTCTGACTTAACAGAGCCAACCAGCTAACAGAGCCAACAAGCTAATAGAGCTAAGCAGCTAACAGAGCCAACCAACCAACAGAGCTAACCAGCTAACAGAGCCAACCAGCTAACAGAGCCAACAAGCTAATAGAGCTAAGCAGCTAACAGAGCCAACCAACCAACAGAGC
>JBAMIG010000021.1:1069016-1086453 GCA_037177335.1 Kiunga ballochi | reverse complement strand
TTTCACCTCCGGCTCTGTTTCACCTCCGGCTCTGTCTCACCTCTGGCCCTGTCTCACCTCCGGCTCTGTCTCACCTCTCCGGTCTTTGTCTCGTTACGTCCTGTATATTTATGGTGAGATATATCTCATAGGGCTTTTTGTCCACCAGGCCTTCGCTAAGCTGACGTCCAGCACTGACCACCAGCTTTTCTTCCACTACATCTTCATGGAGAACACCTTCGCTCTCCCCACTGCCTCTGGATTCCCGCTTAAATTCTCCTTATCCGGTGTGTTTGCACCTGGTGTTAAAGGAGGCCTGACTCCATCATCTATGGTAAAGTCTCTGTCTCAGTACTGTCCATGTGAATCTTTGTCTCATTGTCCCGTTTCAGCCGTAGATTCTGGCCCGTAACTTGTGTCCTTCTTGCAGACCGACCTGTCCTTCATGCCTTCGGTCGGGGTGGAATTCATCACCCAAATGGGTGTGCACATCCCAGACTACGTGGATGCAGGAATAGTGATGCACACTAACATGTACCATGAGAGCTCCATCAATGCAAAGCTCACGGTGAGGAGAAACCAGGTGAAGCTCTCCGTCCCTGCTCCAAAGTCCCCCACCCAGCTGTTCAGCATCAGGTCAGTCTCTCCTCAGCAAAAGATGTGAAACTCTCTGCCTTCCTGTTCTCTCACAATTCATCTGCTTCAAAACGCAGCAACAAGCTTTTGTCCGTCTCAGCGGGTCAAACAAAGATCGTACCGTCTCTGGTGGAGGACCGGGTCGACTCCACCGACTGCCAGCTCCTGTTCAGCGGTCTGAATCTTTGCACTAAAGTGCGCTACTCCAACGCCTCCTCGTTAGACCAGGCTCCTTATTACCCCCTGAGCGGAGAAACCACGTAAGACGAAGCTCTGAGCAAAACCTGAACTCACCTTTTTGTTTTGAATCATCTTTATTTTATAGCTGATATGTTCAATCTTGTGACTCGCTTTAGTTTACGAGCACTTTGTCCCCAAAAACTGCTGTAAAAGCATTATCACACATCAGAACTTCACTTTTAATTCATAGCAGAAATGTGTTTTACATTTATAAAATATCATGATGTCATGTTTTTATTTACAACAAAACGAGACATATATGTTTGAGAACTGGGAGATTAATTTGAAAAAACACATAAAACTTGTGTTATTTTCACAGATTTGCAGTTGAAATTCAGCCTACAGGGAAAGTTTCTGAGTATACCGCCACCATCACCGATGAAACACTCAGGGAGGGTAAAAAGGGCCGTCACAGAGTCGAATCCCTGAAGCTAAGTCTGAAGGCAGAAGGTATGGGTATAAAACCCGTTGCATTTTATGCATGTACTGTAAACCGATGTGGGTCAGTGCAGCAGACATGGGAATGGTCCATAAAGGAAGACACGGCAGGGACTAATATGAGGAATCCATCAAGTATCTGCCAGGGGAAAACAACAGCCGGGATCAATATCCAGGGATGAACAAACACAAAACTAAACAAACAAGTTCTAAATATATAATATTTAGATTGTAGGTCATTCATAAAAAGGATGTTAAATTTGCACGTATTGCTAGCACAGAAAGCTGGCTGTTATCAGTATGCCTGCTTCATGTCACGTCCTCACTGTGCACACGTATGGAATCAGATTTGTTTCAGAATTCAAGCAAAAGAAATAATCTGAAAAAAATCATCAATCAATGTAAAAACATTTTATTTTGTGAAATTGATTAGTTTTGTTTGCATGTTTCTTTTCCTCTTTGTCTTGTCTCTCTCCTTCGGTTAACTTCAGTTTTTGGTTTTTGATTGTTTGGTTTCGGTTCTGACCCTAACCTTTCATGGGTGGGCTCTTTTGGGCGAGCATTCAGATTGGCTGGTGAGTTTCTGAGTGACATAAACATAAACACATACGCTTCTGACTGCATGTGGTTGTAGACAGCACACTACGGCTAACGTTTTCTACAGCTTTGAAGTTTTATTTTATTCTTCAAAAAATAAGGAAAGTATTTGTTACTGTTGTGTTTTTGGACCAAGCTGGTTCCCGTACTTGTTCGGTGGTTGTGCTAGAGCCAGTGCTTAACTGGTTCAACTCTGGTGCTTCTAAAGAACCCGTGCTACAGCTGTGTCACTCAAAAACTCACCAGCCAATCAGAGTGGGACCCTGAAAGAGCCCGCCCACATAAGGATTGGGTCAGAACTGAACCAGAAAAAACAGAACCTGTGAAGCGCTACTGAAAGAGAGGAAGAGGAACCTGCACACAAAATCAATTTCACAAAATGAAACCTTGATAGTTTTCACAATGATTGATCATTTTTGGTTCTGAGATGATTTATTTTGCTTGACTTTTTGATACAAATCTGATTCCATACAGATGATCATTAACAAGCTGAGGATGGGATTTTTACATGCTGCATTCACTTACACTGGAACATCTGGGTTTGCTCAGGTAAAGGTTGCTTCACACTACATACTTGCATGTATTTTGTGGAGGCATTGCAGGCATATTGATGAGCCTCTCTAGCTGCATGCTAACAGTTACATCTCTCTGTATCTTCACTGGTTTAGTGTTTAAAATAAAGAAGATAAATAGAAATAATAAAATAGAGATCTTAAAACAGCAGATTTTCATTACGTTTCATTAACTCTTTTACCAGGAGAAGAATCGATGGAAGCCACAGCATCTGTGAAATACAACCACAATAAAAACCTCATCTCCGCTGATGTTGTCATTCCTGACTGTGATGTGGAAGCAGGCATTAAGCTGGCAGTAACTGATGGGGACTTTGAAGGAAAGACACTGCGAGGCATCACCATTGATGTCACCAACAAGAACATCCCACAGCTGACTCTTGTTGGACGTGCGAGGTAGAACCGGTTTTGAGGAGAGTGGAATAACTCCAGTTTGGTTTTATACATTTAAAGTGCTTTGTTGTTAATGTAGACTTGACCAGATGAAAGAGGCAATGCTGCAGCTTCAGATGGAAATTCCTTCTCTGAAAACTGATGCATCTGTCACTGCAGTCCTGAAAAAGGATGAAAATGTCCTCCTGGACTTGGAGACGGTCATTCACATCCCTGAGAGCTCCTACCAGCAGACAGCCTCTCTAAAATATGGTAAGAGACGCTCGTATTGGTGCGGAGGACGCATTTATATCAGTGTAGCATCATTTGCGTTATTTCCTTACAGATGATAAGTTTGAGGTGGAACTGAAAACAGACCTGAAGTCAGAGATACAGAAACTGATACCGAATGCAGAAGAGCATCACAGACAGCTCCAAAAGCTCATCGATGACATCCTGGACCAGAAAGTGGCGAAGACCGATATGAAGCTGCGGCACATTGTCAGCAAGGGAATCGTGGTAAATATGGCGTCATCTCTTTAAACTCGTCTTCAGTTAGTCTCATCTATGTTTAATAAAACAAACATTACGATACAGGATCAGAGAGACTCAGGCGCAAAGCGGAGGGGCAGCGCAGCCGGGGGGGCGGCACAGCCGGGGGGCGTCGCACCAGGGGGTTTTTGCATCCGGGGGGCGTTGCATCCGGGGGGTTTTGCATCTGGGGGGTTTTGCAGCCAGGGGGCTTTGCAGCCGGTGGGCTTTGCAGCAGTGGGGCGTTGCAGCCGGGGGGTGGCACAGCCGGGGGGCGTTGCACCTGGGGGTTTTTGCATCCGGGGGGCATTGCATCCGGGGGGTGTTGCAGCAGGGAGGCGTTGCAGCCGGGGGGTTTTGCATCCGGGGGGTGTTGCAGCAGGGGTTTTTGCAGCAGGGAGGCGTTGCAGCAGGGAGGCGTTGCAGCAGGGAGGCATTGCAGCAGCGGGGCATCACGCATATTTAGCAGATGGGGTAAGAAGAAGACATCAGGATAAGCTGCAGTCTAGAAATACTTAAATAGTATTAGTACAGATAATTAAAGAAACACTTAGTGGGGGGTGGGGGGATAGGGTCTCCTAGATTACACTCGGGGTCGGTTGCATTCAGGTGCAGTCAGTCTAAACACAAGCGAGTCTAAAAGTGTAAAGACAGAGACCAATGATGCCCGTCAGTAATTTATATCTGGGTGAATGTATTAACTCTAACAGCATAGAAGCTGAATTATATAAACATATATAATAACAGTAGTTTTTCCAGAACCATCTACCTGATCTGCACTGAAACAGTTTAGTGTCTAATTCCTGGTTTAACTTCATTTAGACTATGAGTTATTATTGTTTAGGGATCAGCTGAGGTGGCAGAACATAGTGGGATTACCTGCAATAGCACCTTCACTCATGGTGCAACAATAACAGAAGCAGCAGGAATGCTGGGAAGCTCCACCCACAAATTCCCATCATGCAACAGTATAGTTTGGAACGTTGTACCATTACAAAAATGAGAGAAACTATTATAAATAAAATGTTAATAGTTCTTTCTACCTTTTACTCCTTTTTTCCCCCCCTTCATTCATTCACATATGAAACTCTTCAGCTCATGCAGATGATTGATGTGACGTTTAGACCTTTTAGCTTCTAAAGTTTTCACTTATTGAGCTTTTTATCAAACAGTCTTGTGATTAAACAGAGCAGAAACGTCGGTTTGTGCATAATGAGCTCCACAAAGGAGCACAAACCCAATGATCAATGCAGCCACCAGCTTCTATCCTATGATGTATCAATCATTCCAGATGTGATCATGAAGAACGCTGTAATTGCATCATCCGCTCTTCCTCATGGCTTCCAGCGGTGCATCCAGACATTATTACTGTATTGGGATGTGCAGCATTGTTTCAGTCATCAATCCAGCTGACGTAATGAATAAGGGAAAAGCTGGAGCAAGGTTTCCTCTGACATGCATGGAATCATTTCAGAGTGATATTTTTGTCTCCGTGTCCTTCTGAAGGCAGGGGACATTTGGCTGGACAAGCTGACTGAACGCTTCCCCTCTCTGGCAAACATCCGAAGTAAAAGAAGCCTCTCAGATCTCACTTTGCCAGCTCTGCCTGAAAAACTCTTTCTGCAGGCGTAAGTCTTTAAACACCTCAATCAGTGTCAAATATCAGCGGCCACAGTTTATCTCAGGTTTTATTCCCACAGCGACAGTTTGTTCCGATACCAGTTCAACAAGGATAAGATTATCATCTCCCTTCCGCTTCCACTCGGAGGCAAAAGTTCAGAGGAGATGAACATCCCTACGAGTCTGTCTGTTCCTGCCATCAGTGTGCCGCAGATCGGCCTGCATATCCCTGCCAGCAAATATTCAGTGCCGGCATTCACTGTGCCGCCATCTTTGGATTTCCCAGTTCCCCTGCTGGGCCTGGCCGAAGCATCCACTAAGATCCACAGCAACGTTTACAGCTGGGAAGGCTTTGTCTCCGGGGGCAACGACTCCGTCGATGTTCCCAGCTATGTTGCACAGTACAAGGCTGTGGCTCAGTCCCCGTTAAGCCTCCTGTCTTACAAACTAGAAGGTAAAATCCTCCATATTTCAGACAAAATGTTGCTTTTTTATCTGTCTTTTCATTTATTTCAGCTTCACATGTGATTTTACACGTATTATTTTATTTTTACATACTTTATTACAACCCTGCACCTTAAATCACTCAAATAATCATTTTAAAATGTATAAAGTCATTAAAAAAGTGAATTATAGCTAAAAGCTGTGTTATATACAGAACATGAAAATGAAGCAATGTCTCGCTGGATTTCTGTATCCATGTGATGAAATGATTACTCACTCCTAAAAGAGATGAGAGACATATAAATAGACATTTATTCTCCCACCTCATTGCTGGGACACGTCAGCACCTCGCTGGCTGTTTGTGCTCTCTGCTACGCCGTTAGCTGGCAGCCAATGAGGTACATATACACAAGCTGTTATTTAGGCATAACCTAAATATTTGCACATTTTAAGGCTTGTTTTATGTCTTTAAAATCATATTTTTCATTTCCTTCTGCACAAAATGTCCATTTAATAAATCTGACGGTTATATTATAAAGCAATTTCTCTGCATAAGCATTTACTAAAAAACATTTTTCTTTATTTTTCAAGGAACTGGGATGATATCTGGACGACCTGATGATAATCTCAAGTATCTCTTGAACAGCTCCTTCAGCCACAGCCTCATTGACATGAGCTTAAGTGTTCTAGAGACCATAAGGGTGTCAGATAAATTCAATGCTAGAGCCAATTACAAGTTTGCAGCCCGGAGTCCGCTAGGCCTGCAGGCCTCCGTCTACTATTCCGCTCAGTCCACCTCCACTCCAGATTCAGAAGAAGTCACAGGAGATGGAACCGTGGATGGATTACTTAAACTCGGGTCTTTCTACACCAATACCTCGTACACTCACAGCTACAAGCTGCGTCCGCTGGATCGAGAAGGCAGAGGAGAGTCCACCATGCGATTCGATTCACCTTTCTTCCAGTTTGATAACATGATCCAAGGCGTCTACGCAAACTCTGAATTAAACATAATTTCTAAAACCAGCGCCCTGAAAGACATCTTCAAACACTTGGCAGAGCTCAAGTATAAAGATGCACAACTGACATTGAAGTGCAACAGTGTGGGCACAGCTATGGGTAAAACGCTCAGCAACAACGCTGAGCTGGGCGTGTCCAGCCATATGTCCATCCTCAGAATCGAATCCCAGGCAGACGATGATACAAACCGAGTATACTCGCTCATTAGCGGATCCCTGGACTCAAACGGGTTTGAGGTGAACTCTGAGGGTTCCCTCACCTTTGATGCAGGCCGTGCCTTGCATAAGGCAGTCGTAAAAGCTGGGAGAGATGGGCTAAGCTTTGGGGGAACAAACAACATCCAGTGCAGCCCTGTTACCATGGAGAACATCTTTAATGGTGCTATAGACATCAACGGCGCATCATTGTCCTCCAGAACCAAGGCGATGGCAGAGGAGAGCAGAGGACAGCTGAACATTGAGGGTAAAATCACATCCTCTGAAGCCTCTTTGAATGGTGAACTCAAGGGTCACGCCTATGATGCAACCACAGCAAACAGCATGACTATGGTACTGAACAGGAGAGCTCTAACTTTCAGCGGTAACACAAAGGGAGCATTGAGGCAAATGAAAACAGAAAATGTCCACAAACTCACCCTGACTTTGTGGACATTCAGCCTCCACTCCCAGACCGACAACTTCATCTGTGACGATGTTTACTACAAACACGACGCTAAAGTTAGCATGAAGCCATTCGTCATGGCTCTAGACACGACCAATGAGCTCAAGCTTTACGACCTCAGCGTGAACAATGAAGGCCACATGAAGCTGGAGCCTGTAAAGGTGGATCTCAGTGGAAGTGTGAAGGGAGTGTACGGAGACAAACACAACATTAAACATACCTATGAACTCACCTACAAAGAGATGGCTGGCTCAGTGAAACACAGCACATCTGGAACTGTAATGGACGCCCAGTTAAGCCACATCTGTGAATTTGAATTCGCTGGACTTTCTTCCACATCAAAGTGTGAGGCGCGTATCAATTCTGAACCTCTGCGCTTCGAAGGCTCCGTTCGCACCACGGCGATGCCTTTCAACCTGAACATCGACGCTCTTATGAACAGTGAAGGAAAGGTAAATCTGCTTGGAGAGCACACCGGACAGGTGAACAGCAAGCTGCTGGTTAAAGCCGCACCTCTTGCTCTCGGATGCTCACACGAGTGTCAGGTATCGACGATGCACAGGCTTCCACGTGGAGAGTTTTCCACTGGTTTGGAAAACAAATTTGAGGGTCTAATGACTCCACAGGAACAGTTTCTGGATTGGAAAGTCGACTCCAAAATGAACAACCATGGTTATAAACAGAACATCAATGTTCATAATGACCCAAAGAAGGTTTATTTAGAATTTTCAGGAGTATTGCAAACAGACATGGTCAGCAGAGTGAAGAGATCGACACCAGAAACAGAAGAATTCAGCGTGATGGGTTTCCTACGGTATAACAAGAACACTGACTGTTACATCATCAACATCCCATTCATTGAGGGCTTCCCCGTTGCCTTTGAGCAGCTAAAGAGCACACTTGTACAAGCCTTAGTGTCGCTCCAACAGTTCATCCACAATTTAAACATCAATCAGCTAATCAAAGACTTCAGGGACAATATTGATCAGCTACCAATAAAAGTTAAGAAGTTCATGCAAACAGTGGACTTGGAGAACAAAGTGGATCAATTAAAAGATCAACTGGATCATTTCATGGCAGAATTTGGTGTAACGATGGAAGACTTTGAGCGGGCAATGGAGACTCTGAGACAGAACGTGGAAGCTACGATAATGGACATCGTGACCAAAGTTCGGGACTTCGTCTCCACGCTGGAGGAGCATATAAAGACAGGACATCTCACAGACCAGATCACCAGTGTGTTTACACATATAGGGGATCGGCTTCAGGCCTTTGAGGAGAGGTATCAGATCCAGCAGTCATTCGTCAGAGTTCTGGTTGTCTTGGAGGACATAATCAGACAAATTGACTTACAGCGGCTCGGGGACAGCAGCATCGCTTTTCTGCAAGAGTTGGACTCTAAATATGAGATTATGAAGACAATCAAGGAGAAACTGTCTGAGCTGAAACAGGCTATGGAGGTCTTCAGTGTCAACCGTCTCTTAGAAGAGCTAAAGAATGATCTTCTCTCATTCGACTGGGCTTCATACATGGAGCAGCTTTCCTACCAAATCCCTGCCTCAGAGATAGCAAAGGTGTTGGAATCAATGAAAGAAGTCATCGTCAACTGGATCGATGAGTATGAAATCCCCCAAAAAATCAATGCAGTCATCGATTACTTTAAGGCTCTCATTTTAAAACATGAACTCGACATGATTTCTAAGGATTTAATGGATCAAGCGGTGACTCTCGTCAAGGACTTTAAAATCGAGGAGACTGTCCAGTCAGCGGTAGATACTGTGAAATCAATCAAATTTGAAAAGGTCTACAATAACATTATTAACTTTTTGTACAGCGTGACCAATCAACTCCGAGCAATTGACTTTAAGAGAAGTATTGATGATCTCAATGAGCATATTTCCTCACTACTTGAGTTAATGAAGGAATTTGAATATAATGCATTTGTCGATGAGACTAATGTGAAAATTGCAGAGCTAATGAAATATATCAACAAAGAGATAGAGAAGTATGAGGTTGTACAAAAGATTGAGGCTATCAGGGAGTTTCTCAGAGAAATCCAAAACTCCATCTTTAAGTATCTGGATGAACTGAAAAGCACCAAAGTGGTCGATGCTCTAAAGAAACTGAAGACCGTGATCGACACGGCATTTTATAACGACATCAAACTCAAAGTGCAGGACATCCTTGAGGACATGAGGCAAAGGATTCTTGACATGGATATCAGGGATGAAATTTACATCCACCTGCAGAGAATAAGTGAATCCTACAGCAATATAGTTGCCTACATTTCTGCCCAGTTTAGGCAGCTGATGGAGAGGATCAGTGAAATGGCCACCGGCAGTGAGATCATCAGCCAGGTTAAACAAGCTGTGAATGGACTTTTGGATGAACTACAAAGAGCTGAAATTGCCCTTCCCACTTTTACCGTCCCCCTCACTGACCTTGTAATACCAGCGTTCACAATCAATCTGAACAAACTGAAGGAGATAAAAATCCCAGCTCAAATATCTGTTCCTGAATTTACCATCCTCGATTCGTACACAATTCCTGCCTTTACTGTAGACTTTGAAGAGCTTAAAGCTAAAATAGTCACAATCATAGATGACATCAGAGCCTTTGAGATCAGAACTCCCGACCCAGAGGTCATATTTGGTGACCTGAAAGTCCTTTACCTATTTGAACTGCCCGACCTCACCCTTCGAGAAATAACCCTCTCAGAAATAAAATTTCCAAAAATCAGCATTCCCAAATTAAATATGGAGGACTTTGAAATCAAAATGCTTTCAATTCCAGACATAAAGCTTCCAAAGATTCCCAGTGACTTCTGCGTCCCAGCTTTTGGTAAACTGCATGGAGAATTTACCATGATGTCCCCACAGTTCCGCTTTGAAACCAGCGGGATAATCGAGAACTCTACATCCTCTCTGAAAAGCCCCCAGTTCACCGCTATCATCACCTCCCAGGCTAAATCACCCATCAAGTCTCTGGAATTCACTTTTGAAGCCAGTTCAAAGCTGGAAGCTCCCAGAATGAAGAAGATGCTATTCACAGAGACTGTGAAGGCAACACATATCGCTTTCACCGTTGATCATAAGGGATCTCTGACACTCTCTGGATCCTCAGTTGAGACCTCTGCCAAAACTACTGCCAAGGCCATAACCCAAATGTACACAGCAGATCTGACCAACGACATCGCCCTTTCCTTACAGAATGGAATACATTCAACAATAACTACTATCTACAGCCACAACCTGGACATCCCTTCCATTGAAACCTCTAGTCAGGTATCAATCAAACAAAACATAGCAGCCTCAAAGGAATCGGGCCAAATTACCATGAGCAGCCACACTAATAGTAATGGGAAGTGGTCTTTTAAAGACTACTTTGATGAAGGTACACACAAAAGTGATGCCGAATTCACTGTTGACTTCAGCACGGCGAAGCTGACTTTTGTAGGAGAAACAGACTGTAAGAGCCTAAAAATGAAACAAACGCTAACGGTCGAGTCTGTGATCCTCAGCCACATCATCGTAGAGGCAAAATGCGAAACGGAAACTCCATCGGTCAGGAATAGCCTTATGGTTCTGAATGGAGCGGCTCATATTGGAGACCTGAAGGCTGTCCTCACAGCGTCTCATAATGCAGAATTCACTGAAAGTCTGACAGGATCTGTGTCTAATTCGCTGGAATTCATGGCCCATCCGTTTGAGATTACCCTGGATGTCAAGAATAAAGTTAACTCCAAACTTTTCTTCCCCTTAAAGCTGACTGGTAAAGTGGATCTCCAGTATGATTACGGTGTGGTTCTGAACTCTGAGACACAGCGTGCCTTTTGGGTCGCTTTGGCCAGATTCAATCAGTACAAGTACAGTCACAACATTACAGCTGAAAACAACAAAATGGACATCCTCTTCCACTCTTCATTCAACGGAGAGGCTAATCTGGACTTTTTGACTGTCCCTATTTCAGTCCCAGAAATGACCATACCTCATCTCAAAATGACAACTCCTAAGATCACAGACTTTTCCCTGTGGGAGGATACAGGATTACAGTCTTTGCTCATCACCCCTCAACAGTCAGTTGACATTAATCTAAAGCTTCAATACAACAAGAACCCCGACACGCACAGCTACGAGTTGCACCTTGAACCGATTTACAACACAATAAGCGACAATGCCAAAATACTCCAGATTCAGTTTGAGGTGTACAGAGACAAGGTAGTTACATTTTTAAAAAATTCATACAATGAAGCAAAGTCCCAGTACATCAGACATAAAATAGACACGTCTAGTTTGCCTCCGAGGATCTTTAGAGTCCCTGGATACACAATACCGATTCTAAACATACAGGTTTCTGGTTTCAGCGCAGAGATGCCAGCCTTCACTTACTTTGTACCCAAAGAGGTCAGCACACCAAGCTTCAAAGTTCCCGCGCTAGGTTTCTCCGTGCCGTCCTACACGCTTGTGCTGCCCTCTTTAAAATTACCCGTCATCCATGTTCCAGATACGTTAGGGGAAATAAGGCTGCCTGCTTTCACGCTACCAGTCGGTCAGGACAACATTGTGATCCCTGCAATGGGCAACATAACCTGCGACTTCTCCTTCAAGTCCACAGTGATCACTCTAAGCGCCAATGCGGGCCTTTACAACGAGTCCGACATGGTCGCACGCTTCGGTGCCTCTTCAGCGTCTGTGTTTGATCTTTTGAATGGAAAAATCGATGGCACCACTAGTTTGACAAGAACTAGGGGGTTGAAACTTGCAACCATTGTGTCCTTGGAGCATAAATATGTGGAAGCAAACCATGAATGTGCAATTAGTCTCAACAAGAGAAACCTTGAAGCTTCTGTAGCTAATAGTGCAAAATTGGATTTGCCCTTCCTCAAACTGGAATTCAGTCAAGAACTCACAGGAAATCCGAAGGCAAAGCCAAATATTTCCTCCAAGAAAAAGCTGAGGTACATGTTCAACTTTCCTCTGATTGAGTCAGCAGGCAAAGGAAACCTGGACATGAACTGGGAGCTGGAAACGCTTTTGTCTTACATATCCCTGGAGATGTCCACTGAAGGAAAGTCAGACATAACAATCATGGACAGCAACTTTGTTGGAGATCTGCTAAATGGAGCAAATTTCTTTCTTAACGCTAACAACCTGCGCTCAATAGTTAGGACTTCCTTTAAAGTAAACATGGACAAACAGGAGAAACTAAAACGAAGCTCAGGAAGCACCTTCCTGTTTGATGTGGACAACAACCTGGCTCTTGAGGTTTCATTAAAGCGTGTGTTTGCAACAATTGATTACACCAGCAATAACTTAGTTGATTCAGCATCCTTGGAAACAAATGGAAGACACTTCTTTAAGGGAGAACTAGATGTGGTTCCTTTAGTCTCCTTTAGGACCACACTGAACACTGAGGCCAGTCAGATAAGTCATTATGGTGCTGCTGAGCTCATTCACAACATCAACTTAGCCATCAGCTTTGAGAAGCAGACCTTTTCCTGGAATGGGAAGGAGCAACTGGGGTCTCTCATCCAAGCTTGTGATTTGTCCATGTCCAACGATGCATCTGAGATACGTATGGACTTGACTGGATTGGTGGAGGGTCATCTGGCATTCTTAAAGTCAATCCAACTTCCTGTTTACCAGAAGTCCCTGTGGGATATCTTAAAATTTGACGAGGTCACTAACATGGACAACTTACAGTCCTTTAAGGTCTCTTGCGGTGTTGTATACGCTAAAGGCATGGATGGCTACACGTACGCAATCCCAGCTAAGCTGTTTGAAAATGGCGTTACTTTTAACATCCCTGAGATGAGCTTTGCGATGCCTTCATGGGTAAAAGAGATTCCCCTGACCATCAGGAACATAGACAAGCGTTTGGAAAATGTGGAGGTCCCAGAGCACCTTACTCTTCCTCCTGCAATCTCAATCCCAGCTTTTAGGGTTCCTTTCACCAACTTCCACGTGGACCCGTTTACCATCGATCCGAAGAACCTTGACATCCCGAAAGTGATCACCACCAAGGCTTTTGACATTACGCTTCCCGGCATACCAGCGATATCGGTGCCCAGTTACGACATTAACACGGAGCACCTGCAGGGCAAAACGTCATTCCTGTCATTCAAGATCCCACAGCATGAGCTCACGATGTCCTCTTTCACGCTACCGACATCCTTCACCTTTGGAGGGCACGTGATCCGTCTGAATGAAATCACAAAGCAGATTTCTAACTTCCAATTCCCAAACATTGTTATCCCAGAGCAAAGGATAGAAATCCCTGAAACAGCTGTGTTCATACCCTCTAGTGTGTTTATCCCAACCTTCGGAGCCCTTAGTGCCACCCTGAACATTTCCACCCCTGTTTATAACGTATCAACAACGAGTAGCGTGGAGAAGAAGGACTCGACCCTCATGACCTCGCTCTCTTCCACCTGTACTTCCACCATGACCTTCCTAGCATATGAACTCACAGGTGAGACTGTTACATTCACATTTATATACAGGGCGTATTGCAGGGAAAATATGACGTTATGTTCTATGTTTCTGCAGCGAAAGCAACTCTTGGATATATTGATGAAGTGATTAATCTGCATGGGAACGGCAAATTGGTTCATAGTGATGTAAATGTTGACTGGCAGCATGTTTTAACGCGTAGCCTGAGGTAAGTGTGTTTTGTGAGGTTTTTAATTAAAGATTACACATAAAACTTAAACAAATACATTTTTTCTGTTTATTCTATTTTGTTTTGTCTTTATTAAGTCATTTTCTTTACATAGCTAATAAACCGTGTAATAAATATACATTTATCTGGTGAAATAAATGGCTAAAAGGTAACAAACACATTGGGCTGATTGTTTAGTTTACTTTGACGTGTCCACAAGTCCCAGTATTCCCCAATATCCTCTTGCTGGTGCGAGATCTTTACCAACACAAGTTGGTTTTATTAGAAGAGACTTTTGTCCTCATTTTTTATTGATGTCACTAAATTTCTGTCTGGGACAAATAAAGTCTTCTTTATTACATTTAGCCTGAAATTATTTCAGACAGTCTAACAGAGATAAATGAGGGCTGTTTAGATATAACCATATTTAATACATTTTATTTAGAGGAATATATCATTTTATTTGTTTTAAAAAGATAATTCATGTTATTTGTATTTATTTAAAATACATTTGTATTTACTTTTATTCATGAGACGTTCCTGCATTTATTTTATTGTCTTATTTTGTATAATTTTGTTTTCTTTGGGTCCATTAGTCACTCTCACCATTCAGATATTGTTTTTCCTTTCAGAATAAAGCGCCAAGTCGTCCTAGGTGATGCAACAAACCAGTAAGCCTTTTATTTTTATTATTACTGGACTTTGTTTCTTAATAACAATGTTTTCACAATGAAACCAGACTCATGATTCATGCATTTCTTATCCGTTTCTAAGGGAGTCTCGTCACACTCTCGACGTTGACGTCACCAGCCGATCGTTCGCCGACGTCAGCTTCCGCTTTGCTTCCCGAAAAGATGGCATCACTGCATCGATGCTGTCTCCATCAGCTGGCTTCCTTGGGTTGCAGCTTCAGCGGAGGTCTCCTTCACAGCTGGTTGGAAAACTGTTCAGCCGCTACCTGGTGAGACGTTCTGCCCTCATCATCTCATCATGTATCCAGTTAGAACTGCTCACCTGATCAGCGTCAGCTTTAACTCGATGCCAAGGAGGAAAGACACCAGAAAGGATCCTAGAGAAGCAACTTGCTCATCAGCCTGGAAATGATCTGCAGTCTGGGGGAGCAAATTAGTTAGCAAGTAGTAAACTGGTTGTGTTGTTTACCTGCCCTTAGCTGTCCTATAAAACACACACTGCCTCTGTGTCTGAGCCCACCGGGCCTTACCGGGCCCACAAAGACCTACTGATGACACCTGAGTTTGTTTTGATATCCTGAAATGTGATGCTCTGCATTTCCTCCCTCTTCTTCAGGCGACTCCCGGCAAAGACACGAATGTCGTCACAGCGAAAGCGTCGCTCAGAAACTCAGAGAAGTTGGTCTTTCAGACCACGTGGAACTGGAGCTTCTTCAACGACGTGCTTGAAGGCATCAAGAGCAGGATCCCCGCCATGACGAACGCTGTGTTCAAGTGCATGAACAAATATCACACCGCCCACTTCGGCTTCGATCTGAACCGCGGCGGCATGAAGGTGAAGAGCGCGCTTTCTAACACTGTGGAGAGGGCCTATCACGCCGTTCCTGTGATGGCTCTGCAGGATGGGCTTCTGCACCTCGCTGATAAAGGGATGGACGTGTACAGCAAGGCCTCAGATGTCCTGATGTCCATGAATGTGCAGGATCTCATTGACGTGATGCTTCGCCAGGTGAAGCAGGTCATCAGAGACGCCCAGGACGGTCTCACACAAACCCTGAGCGCCACAGTGTTCACACTTCCTGGATCTGACAGGAAGCTCTCCGTCATGGAAATGTTTCAAAAAGCTCAGCGGTCCGTTTCCAAAGCTTCTGACCGGGTTCTCCAGCGGTTCGTCAGCCTCATGGAGAAGATCTCTGCCTTCATCCGGAGCAGCGACTTCCCCATAGCGGGAACCCAACTCGCCATGAATGGAGATGAGCTCATGGATAAGATGCACGCCTTTCTGAAACCTGCATATGATCACGTGTCCATGAGCGAAGGTGTCCATTGGCTCTACAGGACAGGTGAGGACGTTCTCAAGATGGTCGCAGAGAGAGCGCAGGAGCTCCTCGCCTACCTGAAACACCAAAACGTAGAAATCTCTTCAAAGGTGGAAGCCGCGTACGGCGAGGTCGTGAGGTCGTCACGGCGGCAGTCAGAGGACACAAAGAGACGCCTGGCCGAGTTCAAAGACCGGGTCAAGCAGAAGATCCAGCAGGTTTATAACTCTGTGAATATGGAGAACGTTAACAGCAGGAGCACAGAGTTAGTGGGTGTTCTGCAGGTTAATCTGTCTGAAGCCTTTATGGACGGTGTGGATGTGCTGAGGCGGGCTTCTCACAGCACCGCTCCGTACCTCAGAGCCAGCAACGAGAAGCTGGACGTTGAAATCCCCTTACCGTTCCTCTGGAAATCCTTCAACGAGTGGCCAGCCCGGTTCCGACAGTGAAGCTCTGTGGCTTTTATTCCAGCTGATCTTATATGATACATGTCTGTTTAAAAAGCATCTGTGGTGTGATTTCCACCTTTTACTGTGCTTCAGGTTCTCTGCTTCCTGTGGATAAAGACCTCTGATTAAAGGAGCTCTAAGACTTCTGTTTGTCATGTGACATTATTCCCCGTAGAGACAGGGACATCTTCTGGTCCGAGGAAGAGACGGGGACATCTTCTGGTCCGAGGAAGAGACGGGGACATCTTCTGGTCCGAGGTAGACACGGGGACATCTTCTGGTCCGAGGAAGAGACAGGGACATCTTCTGGTCCGAGGAAGAGACGGGGACATCTTCTGAGCCGAGGAAGAGACGGGGACATCTTCTGATCTGAGGAAGAGATGGGGACATCTTCTGATCCGAGGAAGAGACGGGGACTTCTTCTGGTCCGAGGAAGAGACGGGGACATCTTCTAAACCTTTATGAGAAGACGTCATTCTGTCGTTTGGGTTCCTGTTCCTGTGCTCGTCATATTTCCTCCATTAGAAGCTGGTCATCACCACACATCAACTTCTCCGTACGTTACTTCCACCGGGTCAGCATCCAGCAGACGCTTTGGTTATCTAGAACTTGTGTTGATAACAAATTCTATGCAGTTTGGATATTTTGCACTCTAAACATGTCAGGAAATTTACCTACTAACACTTTTATATCGAGCTAATATGCATCATGAGCTGTTTCCTGTTTCCCTGTTCTGTCCTTCACTCTCATGCTACCTATAGCTAGTATACATCATTCAAACTATACTATTTAATGTAAACTATACTACTATACTAGTTTAATTATGAGGGAAGGGCACATTTCTCCCAAATTACCTATTCCCATGAGCCTTTGCGATTTGGTGCTGGTTTTAGCCCCTGTAATTACAGGCCATGTCCGCTAGGGGGCTGCAGAGCACAGCCCTTCCAGGAGCAGTTTCAGATCCGCAGTTCAGTGAAATAGTTGCGCTAAACGCGCACCAATCCCAGCTGATTCAGCTGTCATGAAAGTTCTGGTGAGACCACATCTCCATCAGTGCTCTTTTTATTTCCTTTCTCTAAAACAAATCAACAAAAACTCTTTTTGTTCACGGTTACAATATATCCTCACCACCCATCCATCCATCCATTTTCTGCCACTTATCCGAGGTCGGGTCGCGGGGGCAGCAGCTCAAGGAGGGAAGCCCAGAC
>JBAMIG010000021.1:965739-979516 GCA_037177335.1 Kiunga ballochi | reverse complement strand
TCTCAGCATTGTCTCTAGGTCTTAGCATTGTCTCTAGGTCTCAGCATTGTCTCTAGGTCTCAGCATTGTCTCTAGGTGTTGCTATGGTTAGCATTCTTTTTAGATGTTTACCACAGATAATGTAAATACTGTTTACATATGTTTGCATTGTTTACAGATGATGTTTACAGATGTTGTTTTCAGCCATTTCCTGTTCATCCGACCAAAGGGTGTTTTTCAGGTGTTGTTTAAAGGTGTTTTTTAGAAACTGGCGTTGATCACAGAGAATTTCCTCCTTTTCTCTGATGTTCTTGTGGTAAAACTTTTTTATTGAATTTACATGATTATTTAATTAGGACTAATTAAAGTTTACCTGGAGCCCAAGTTTACCTGAGCACACCTGGAGGCTGACTGACTGATTTTCTGACTGTTTCTGAGGCTGCATTCAGTTTTGTCATTGTTGTTTAGTTTCTTTTTAATCCAGATGCATCTGGAAACACAAAAGTATCTTTCACTGCTCACAGACTGATGTTAAACAGGGAAACCTGAATTTAACGTGTACAGGTGTGTGTGAGACCATGATGCACCTGGTCATGCGTGTTCCACCTTCTCCAAACTATAAAGTTACTAATTTAGGAGTTTTGGTCGACACCAGATGAACTCTGGGTTTGTTTTGTTTTTCCACGTTTGTACTAAGAAAACTAAAATCTGACGTTTTGTCTGGAGTGACATTATTAGTGACATCATCAGTGACATCATCAGTAAACTAGGAACAGCTTTTGTTTATATTTATGAAACACACAGAGACACTGAACCTAATTTTTACTTCCATCAGTGTGTCTCACCCACATCGCCTGACAGACTGCACTCGGGGCAAACACCACATAACCAGTTTTTAAAAAGCTCTTGTGTCGATGTTGGTTTGCATGGAGACGATAGACTCTGTACTCTGTCCAGGTGACGCTGCCCTTTCCAGTGGACCAGATCACTAACCTGCCGCGCAACGACTTCCAGATTCTCATCAAGATGCACAAACTGACCTCAGAGCAGCTGGAGTTCATCCACGACATCCGGCGCCGCAGCAAGAACCGGATCGCCGCTCAGCGATGCCGCAAGAGGAAGCTGGACTGTATCCAGAACCTGGAGAACGAGATCCGCAAACTGGTGCGATCCAAGAACACACACATTATGCAGCTTCCTCTGATCTGATCCGGGTCCTGTCTGGGTTCGGTTCTGGATCGGCTTGCTCTGTCAGGGTTCTGACTCCTTACCTGTTGTTTTTTTCCAGGTGTGTGAGAAGGAAAAGCTGCTGAACGAGCGGAACCAGCTGCAGGTCTGCATGTCGGAGCTGTGGCAGAACCTGTCCTTCCTGTCCCAGCAGGTGTGCAGGGAGGTCCAGGGAAACCAGAACCCCCCCATCTCCACCAGCATCGACCTCACGTCCAACCCGCCATCTCCTTCCTCCGACCAGGTTGTCCGAATCGGTTCACCTGCATCACTACGAGGTGAGCTGGGTGTGGGCTCCTGTGGGCCGAGGCTGGAGGACGGGCACCTGGAGGCACTGGGTCTGGGTCAGGAGAACTCTGAGAGTCCTCTGGTTCTGGGGGCCACAGAGGAGGTTTGCAGCCCAACGGTAACGGTGGATTTCTGTCAGGAGATGACGGAAAAGTGCCGAACGGAGGAGCAGCAGAACCAGGACTCATCTTAGACTGGAACTTTGTTCGGATCTGTAAATACTGTTAAAGTTCTGTTCGTAACGACGGCGCGGGTCGTCTCCGCAGCAATACTGTAGAACAGGTGTTTTTGAACCGGAACATCTCGGCAGCTTTGACCTTCAACTCAGGAACAAGCAGAATGTGAACACAAACGTGCACTTCACTGACCCGCCTCGTCGCTGCAGCTGATTGGATAGAACACGAGGCGCTCTGGACCCCATCCAGAACCCCGAGGGCCTTCGGGCTTCATTGTGGACTGTTGTTTACTTTTCCAACAATGAACTGATGTTTACAGAGCAGTTTGGTTTTTGGATCAGGGAGTCTCTGAACCTGTTTCATTAAAAACCTGCAGGTCTTTAACAGGTGAGTGAACCTGAAGAGGTCCGAATCCTTCCCCCAGTGTTACGTCATGGCTGTTTCTTTTTAAATCCGGGTCACGGGTTTATAACATCACAGCTCCTCAGAACTTCTTATTCATGGCCCAGATCTTCAGCCTCAGCAGGTGAAAACAACAAACAAACAAACCAGGATGGACCCGGATTCTGCAGAATTAGCTCTGATCCAGTTTGTTCTGGTTCTTTCCCGGTTTTCCAGATTTACCAGCTGAAACTGTTAACTAATCCTGACCAAGTAAAAAACAAACAAGTTTACAAAACTTACAAAAAGAATTTATCCATCCCTAAATAATTCTGGCAAACTTAACTAAATTAACTAACCCTAACAAAATAACCTCCATTAATAACCTGTAACAGTGGAAGAATGATCAATCCTAACTAAGTTAACTAAACTTGACCAACCTAACTAAGTCCTCAACCTAACTAAAAGATTTGATCGGTGGATGATTAACCTTAAACAAGTTTACATACCTGAAGAATTATTAATGCTGACAAAGTTAACTAAACTTAACCAGAGGATCCAACCCCAGCCAAGTAAAGTAAGCACCCTGAGCAAAAGACTAAACCTAATTAAGTCAACTAACTTTAACCTCATGATGGAAAAATGAGTAATTAACTTCCACAGAATTTTGCAAAAATTATTAATCCTAACTAACTAACCAACATAAAACAAGTGATGTAACCCGTGACAAGAAAAATAAACAAGTTTACTAAACTTTTTGCCAAACATTCGTACCTCTATGAATGAAACAAGTTAATTAACCTTTACCAACCCGTACTTATTTAACCAGCCGAACCCAGAGCAAACTGACTAAACCTAACCAAGTTAAATAGCCTTTACCAACCCGTACCAATTTAACCAGCCGAACCCAGAGCAAACTGACTAAACCTAACAAAGTTAACTAACCTTAACAAACCCGTACTTATTTAACCAGCCAAATCCAGAACAATCTGACTAAACCTATCCAAGTTAATTAACCTTAACAAACCCGTACTTATTTAAC
Organism: Kiunga ballochi; assembly: GCA_037177335.1. Taxonomy (NCBI): domain Eukaryota; kingdom Metazoa; phylum Chordata; class Actinopteri; order Atheriniformes; family Pseudomugilidae; genus Kiunga; species Kiunga ballochi. The sequence continues at coordinate 976,423 of JBAMIG010000021.1, read as the reverse complement.
CAGCTGAACCCAGAGCAAACTGACTAAACCTAACCAATTTAACTAGCCTTTACCAACCCGTACCAATTTAACCAGCCTAACCCAAAACAAATTGACTAAACCTAACAAAGTTAACTAACCTTAACAAACCCGTATTTATTTAACCAACCAAATCCAGAGCAAACTGACTAAACCTAACCAAGTTAACTAAACTTTACCAACCCGTATCAATTTAAACAGCGAAACCCAGAGCAAATGGACTAAAAACCTAACCAAGTTAACTAACCTTAACAAACCCATACTTATTTACCAGCCAAACCCAGAGCAACTCTAACCAAGTTAACTAACCTTTTCTAAATGATCTAACCATTAACCCTGTGGCCATGAGGGAAACTACAAACCCTGCACACGTTACTAATCTTAACCAAATTTACTAATTCTGACAATCAGTAAGCTAAAGATACAAATAAAGCACATTTATCAAGTCTGATCTGACCTCTGACCTCTGACCTGGACATTCTCACCTATTAAACCAAACCCACAGGTTTAATTCTGGAGCAATAACTCGACCCGTAGACCAAACTTTCTGTCCATCATCAAACTCCCGGTGGAGAACTTTCCGGTCTGCTGAGTGAGAAACGTGCAATCTGAGGACATGTCCACCCATCAACAACGGAACCAGCGGCGGGTCGGGCCCGAGCAGAACTTTGTGTTCTGCCTCAAAGCTGGTAGAAATAAGCTATGATGGCATCTTCAGCCTGAACAGAGAGAGTTCTTCATCAGAACATTCAAACCGTTACGGAGCGGAACCCTCAGAACCCTGTGTATAGCCTACCGGGTCGCTGCAGCAGAACCGTCAGAGTCCAGTGTGTACCGTGTAAGGTGGTTCTGGGAAGGTATAGCTTCAGCAGACCGCCTCAGAACCGCCAGCAGCTCTGGACCTGCCGGAACCCTCGGAACTGATTCGGTTCTGATACAGCCCGCTCTGTTCTGATAAGGTTAATAAACAGAGGGGACGGATGCCGGTCCCGTTTGTGTCCGTCTCCTGAACGTGGATCTGATGAATTTCTCTCATGGGTCAGTCTGTTTGAAGCTCCAAACAAACAGTCAGCACATTATTGATCCGCCAGACGCCACATTCCTGCTGAACAGTCGATGTGGCGTCACGTGGCGGCGGTGAGTGCTGCTCTGCCAGATTCCCGCTGCAACGTGTCCTGATGAAGCCCAGCATCCTCATCCCTCACCGGAGGCAGCTTCCTGCTGGTTTTTATACAGTTTGGTACTGTTGGATTTTTATTATTTTTGTTTACACGTTGTAACATTTGAACTTGTGAGCATGTTTACTGTTTACTTTTTCTAACGTGGAGTTAAATCTGATCATTTCTGAATAAAACCCGGTTTTATTCACACAAGACCCGCCTGGTTCTGTTGGAGCGACACGTTCTCCTTAAACACTAAACTCTGAAACACAAAGCGTCTCGGAATAAACCCCATATGATTTTCTTTCAGTTGGATGGAGACTAAAAGGGAAAAGTTCACTCCTCATCCTGAAACTTATGCCAGAAAAAGCCTCCGGGCTCCTCTTCCAGCACTTTCTGTGTGGGAAGAAGTGCTGTGTGAGCGACGGTTCGGTCCAGTCAGCTGCATTTGCTTCCTAACTGTCAGGACAACGAGCGACTGTTCAATCTGGAAACGGTTTGATGCATGATTGTTCGGTCTGTAACCATCAGGGTGAAAAGCGACTTTTCACCAGTAACTGTGATAAGAATGAGCGGATGTTTAGTCAGTAAACGTTGATGGGCTAATTGTTTATTCCCTCACCACCAGGGCAGCGAGCGACTATTAGGTGTAAAAACGGGATGATGAACGACCATTTAAGGGTCTTGGTTGACGATGAGGCACCGCTCTGAAAGGGGAGCTACTGTTAGGTCCGTAAACATTAGGACAATGATCTGTAATTATCAAGACAATGGCTGTGTTTAGTCTGTAACCATGGCAACTATGAGCAATTTGGATAAGAACCAATTGCTTGCTTATGGGTCCACTTTTATGGACCCATAAGCAAGCAATTGGTTCTTATCCATCAAAATGATAAATGATTGTTTGTTCCCATCCATCAACCAGATCAGCAATTGTCTGGTCAGTGACCCTTTGGTTTAGGTGTATGACTGTTCAGACTGCAACTGTCAGGACGATGATGGCTGATTGTCTGGTCCATAAACCTCCAGAATAACGATGATTGTTCCCTCTAGCAGCAGTGTGCTGATGAATGACTGTGGCTTCATCATCAGGTCCATTAATGGTTGTTTAGTCCGTCACCATTGGCCAATGTTTTCATCTTCCCAAACACAAAGTGTCTTAACTCTTTAGAGTAAAAATTGGGTTTTAGTCAGCTCCACGAAGCTCAATGAAGCGTTAGAAAACCCCATGAACTCCATGAAACCCCATGAACCCCATGAAGCTCCATGAAACCCCATGGACCCCATGAAGCTCCATGAAACTCCATGAAGTCCTATCAAGCCCCATGAAGTCCCCTGAAGTCCCATCAAACCCCAATGAAGCCCCATGAAGTCCCATGAAGCTCCATGAAACCCCATGGACCCCATGAAGCTCCATGAAACCCCATTGACCCCATGAAGCTCCATGAAGTCCCATGAAACCCCATGAAGGCCCATGAAGCTCCATGAAACCCCATGAAGCTCCATGAAACCCCCTGAAGTCCCATAAAACTCCATGAAGCTCCATGAAACTCTTTGAAACCCCATGAAGCTCCATGAAACCCCATAAAACTCCATGAAGCTCCATGAAACTCAAAGAAGCTCAGTGAAACTTCATGAATCCCCATGAAGCTCCATGAAACCCCATGAAGCTCCATGAAACCCCATGAAGCTCCATGAAACCCCCTGAAGTTCCATAAAACTCCATGAAGCTCCATGAAACTCTTTGAAACCCCATGAAGCTCCATGAAACCCCATAAAACTCCATGAAGCTCCATGAAACTCAAAGAAGCTCAGTGAAACTTCATGAATCCCCATGAAGCTCCAGGAAGCCCTATGAAACCCCATGAAGCTCCATGAAGTCCCATGAAACCCCTTGAAGCCCCATGAAGCTCCAGGAAGCTCCATGAAGCCCTGTGAAACCCTATGAAGCCCCACCAAACATTGGGCTGTTACACACACATACTTTCTTTCACCCACATGAACACTAAGCCGGTCGGATCCAGCAGAACCGGGCCTGCTGCAGAACTCTGATCTAGTTGCATCTTCTCCGCGTTTCTAGCCTTTTGCAGATTTCTTGCATTAATTCTGTGAGCCGTTTTTTACCCTCTTTGTTGTAAACTGAATTGTTTGACGGGTTTTTTTACTCTGAATTTTGACGTTTTTGGATTTTTGTTAGTTTGAAATTAGTTTAAATAGAAAAGTGTGAATAAATCGTGCGGACTCCACGATGTGCTGCTTCTCATTCAACAAGTTGCTGTTTTCTGAAGACATTTTAATGTGAATATATCGGACAGGATCAGAATAAAGTGACTGTTTAGAAACGACTCTACGAGTCACAGAATCAGCAGAGTCTGAACGGGTTTGTCTGAAGGCCTCGTGCAGACTCTGTAAAGTGCCATCATGGCTGACGGACTGGTTCTGGCCGCCCACGCGACTGCAGCTGAGCATCGATGCTGATACAGCGGCTCTCGTTCCACTCCTCACTTCTTCATGATGGAGGAGATGTCCAGAAACATGCTCTGAAAGAGAAATCACACCATTCTTCACACGTGATTGGACGCAGACACAAACATTACGCTGTCATGGTTTAAAGGGACTTTCTCAGCAGAGACGCGTCCTCCTCATGTAGGCCTATGTTGAAGGATTTTGTGTAAAAGTATTTCTAATAAACATAATAAACAATGAATTATGTAATATTTATCTCAATGTTTAATTATAATTTTATAATATTAGTTAATTCTAAAACTTAAAAAGGTCAAGGCCAAAGGTGGGAAAATAAACCTTCTTATGGTTTAAACAGGAAGTATGAAGCTTCCACCTGTTTCAGTGTGAAACATCACAAGCCGTCCACACGGCCAGGGACAAATTTAGAAAGGACAAATCAGAGTCCACTTCTTAAAACATCTGGAACTAAAACGTTTTACTAAAACCATCTCCAGCTAATTATCATCATCACCATTAAATCAATGAAAAGTGCTTTAAAGTAAATGCTTAAAAAAATAAAATAATATAACCCGACTGATCAGCTGATGGGAAACCCATAAAACATGTGCAGACAGGAAATATGTCTCCAGAGGCGCTGTCCCCATTAAAACCATCAGGGAGGAAAAATAAAAACAAACCAAATGTATTTAAAATTAAGGAAAAAAAAAATTTTTACCTAAAAATGTTGAGGTAAAAAAGGAATCTGAGAAGAAAAAAAACATACCCAAAATAAAAGATGTAGTTTTTATTTATTTATTATTATTATTATTGTTATTATTATTGTTATTATTGTTGCTGTTGTTATGAATTTTTATTAATAATAATAAAAATAAAATAATAATAATAAATGATACATAAACAAAAAATAATCAATCCTTGTAAATATTTTTAAATGTATAAAACAGAAAAACGTGAAACATTTATGTCTTTTCTTTCGCTGCTTTTTGGCTTCATCCCATCAAAAGAAGCAGTTTGCTGAACTAGTTTGACGGACCCAGAACTTTATTGTTCTGGGTGGAACCGGTTAGTTACTGGTAAGTTACTGGTAACTGTAAGTGCTAAAGCCTCTCAGAAGATGATCTGCACTTGTTTTGCAGGAACAAAGTGAGAAATTGGGATTTGTACTTGCCATCGACATCCTTCGGCCTCCGGCAGGCGGCATCATGGGCATGTCTCCCTGCAGCGAGCCCAGTTCATCCGACTCCTCCGAGGTGTGTAAAGATGGACTGGTGGAGCCGCTCATGGAGGACAGGCTCTCGGATGGCGGTCTGGTCATGAAGCTGGTTTTCCTAGGGTTGGGAATCAGCAGCTCGCTAACTGCCGATTCCCGTCTCTCTTCCTCTTCAAGGTCTCTGATAGGTCCGGACCTTAAGGTGCCAGCAGTCAGTAGAGGCTCCAGATGGCTGGGGTGAGGATGCTCCTCGTCATGGATGTGGCCCTGTGCACTGGACCCCACTGTGGACATGACTGAAGTCCAGGCTGGATGGTGGTCCATCTCTGGACCTTTGCTGGTGTGGAGGCTTTGGGTCATACAGCTCTCGCCCAGCCGGGGTCCTATCTTTGCTGGGAGGGCAAGCTGACCCTGAGGAGCCAAGCTGTTGTGTCGCGATGCCTCATAGCCGACTTTGAGCCCACTGCTGTGATGTAGCGGCTTCATGTCTGCGTCCTGAATAAATGTCTGAGTCAAAGGCCCGTTGTGGGGTGATAGATGGCTCATGACGCACAGCTGTTGTAAGGTCTTCTTCTTGGCCCTGCAGCTCATGCTGTCATCCTCCGTGTACCTCTCTCCGTACAGAGTCTGTTTAATCTTACGGACACCTAAGTGGGATATTTCCAAAATGTTCAAGAAAAGCGAAACTCCAGCGATGACGATCATGAAGACCATGAAGATGGTCTTCTCTGTGGGCCTGGAGATGTAACAGTCCACACTGTTGGGGCACGGCAGCCTCTCACACTTATATAATGGCTCCAGCTGGATACCATAGAGAATGCACTGGCCCAGTATGAAGCAAACCTCCACCGCTGAGCGAGTCAGGATATGGATGATGTAGGTTCTCAGCAGAGAGCCTCTCAGAGGAGCCTTCTTCACCTTCCTCTGCTCCTCCAGCCTCCTCAGCTCTCTCTCCAAGCGTTTGTGCTCATCCAGCGCCACCCCCGCCTCGTCCAGCTCTTCCTTCAGCTGCGCCCGTCGCCGATGCCGCTCCTTCTCCAGCGCTCGGATGCAGTACAGAGCGTGGCCCATGTAGACCAGCGAGGGCGCAGACACAAAGATGACCTGCAGCACCCAGAAACGGATAAGAGAGATGGGGAAGGCCCGGTCGTAGCAGACCACTTTGCAGCCCGGCTGGTCCGTGTTGCAGATGAACTCGGACTGCTCGTCATCCCACACGTTCTCAGCAGCTGCTCCCAGGATCAGCATGCGGAAGATGAAGAGGATGGTGAGCCAGATCTTGCCCACGATGGTGGAATGAATGTGGACCTCTTCTAGGATGCTGCCCAGCAGGTTCCAGTCCCCCATGGTCGGCTTCTCACTGCTTCACTGCCGCATACTCAAACTGAAAAACATAAACAACCGCAGTTCATCAGAAAGATGGAGGTCACCGACATTGCTGAAGAATCCAAAAGGAAACAAGCAGTCACATGACCAGACATGTTGCAAACTGGAAAGGGAACTAACCCTAACCCAGCAGTTTCTCCTCTTGTTCTGCAGGAAGGTTCTTCCAGGGAACATTTAATGATGTCACCAGGAACAAGCCACGTTTAAAGGATAGTTTAGAAACGGAACTGGACTCTGATTCATCAGAACATCCTCGCACTGAAGGACAAAGATCCTCAAGATCCCTGACCTTTATGATCTTCTTTGATACTTATCCAATACTTTTCAAATATCCCCTTAATCTTCCTAATGTTTCTTAAATCTTTGAGTGTTCACTGGTCCACTTAATGCTAAACCCGTTACCATTTGTGTCTCATAACCTTTCTAATGTTCCCTTAACCTTATGCTGACCCTTTACCCTTTGTGTCCCATAACCTTTCTAATGTTCCCTTAACCTTGTGCTGACCCTTTACCCTTAGTGTCCCATAACCTTTTGTAATGTTCCCTTAACCTTGTGCTGATTCTTTATCCTTACTGCCCCATAAGCTTTCTAATGTTCCATAACCTTGTGCTGACCCTTTAGCCATAGTGTCCCATAACCTTTCTAATGTTCCCTTAACCTTGTGCTGACCCTTTACCCTTTGTGTCCCATAACCTTTTGTAATGTTCCCTTAACCTTGTGCTGACTCTTTATCCTTAGTGTCCCATAACCTTTCTAATGTTCCCTTAACCTTGTGCTGACCCTTTACCCTTACTGCCCCATAACCTTTCTAATGTTCCCTTAACCTTGTGCTGACCCTTTACCCTTAGTGTCCCATAACCTTTTGTAATGTTCCCATAACCTTGTGCTGACCCTTTACTCGTAGTGTCCCATAACCTTTCTAATGCTCCATAACCGTGTGCTGATTCTTTACCCTTACTGCCCCATAACCTTTCTAATGTTCCCATAACATTGTGCTGACCCTTTACTATTAGTTTCCCATAACCTTTCTAATGTTCCATAACCTTGTGCTGACCCTTTAGCCATAGTGTCCCATAACCTTTTTAATGTTCCCTTAACCTTGTGCTGACCCTTTACCCGTAGTGTCCCATAACCTTTCTAATGTTCCCTTAACCTTGTGCTGATACTTCAATTCCGCCTTCCTCCCATCGTCCACAGACAGGCATGTTTGGTTGCTTGATCATTCGACATCCTCCTTGGGGTGAGTGTGTGCCCGGTTGTCTGTCTGTGTTGGCCCTGTGATGGACTGGCGACTAATGGTTCTAACTGCTACTTGTGTCTAATGTCCCTCACATTTTTTTGTTTACTGGTTCTCCTCAACTTTTTGATGTCTCCTTGCTGTTTCCCCCTACCATGTCTTTTATCCTTTTCATGTTTCCTCAGTCTTTAAAAGTTCCCAAACACCTCAGTGTTCCTCGATTCTTCTACTGATGCCTTTTCACATTCCTTACATTCCCCTTAACCTGCTATTGACCCCATACCACCCAATGTTCCCACAGTGCTCCCTAACCCTTTTAATCCTGTAGGTCTGAGCATGTTAAATCCTTCTTTCCTGGCTTTTCCTAAGGGAACTTTCTTTTCTGTCCTCCAGGTTTTTCACGTTTTTTTGCTCCAACATACCTGACTCATGTTAATGACTCATTGTGCAGGCCTTCATAGGCTGTTGGATCACTTAATCAGTCAGTTGGAGCAGGAAACAGTGATGACCTGCAGGCCCTTGGAGGGAAGCCCTGCCATCGATCCTGTAACACCCGTAGAAGCTCTGCTTAGCTTTTAGAATCCATCGGGAGTGAATCTGTGAATGTTTGATCAATCATTGTGTTTTAATCATGCATATCACTTCCTGTTGGCTGCACGCTCACACCTAAAGGGATCCTGGTGCTTAACCCTTCAACTGTTTTCTTGTCCTTCTAATGGATGATGAAGAAAAAGACCACTCAGACCAGGATCCCCTCTGACCCAGACCCCGACAGCTGATGTTGTGCCGGTTCTGCCCGTTTCCAGGTAAGTGGACTGGTATCAACAGCTGGATGTCTGGAGGGAATATTAAGTCATTTGCTGCAAGTTCACATCCAAACGTTACCCAAATTACATCACAAACACATTACCGAACCTCCAGTTCATCTGAGCTCAGAGAACACATCCTCCTCATCATCATAATCCTCATCGAGGAGCAGAAACACAAGAAAACCAACCAACCAGTCGCACTGCTGGGTTTTGGCCTTTCAGGGCCACCGTAGTCGGGCACATCCTGAGTGATTTAACGCTGATGCTGTTGGACACTTCAATCACTTGGACCATCAAACATTCCTGTCTGTGTCATCAGCTTCATCGTCTGAACAAGCCGCTGCATGCACAGCACGAGCAGAACTTACTTCCCTCTGGGCCTCCTGGTGCCGTCCATCGCGGTTTGGGTTCCTGGGAGCTGCGTTTGCGGCCCTACCCCATCGAGGTGTTTCAAAGCTCCGTCCACGCTCCCGTGCAGTGTGAGTCTGTGCGATGGAGCTCTCTTCGTGTTACATGCAGGGTTCACAGGATGTGAGCATCGATCCCCTCCCGCCGGGACCCCGCCCCCACCCCGCTCCCTGCTCCTATCCCTCCAGGACCCCGCCCCACCCCGGCCCCCACCCCATGACTGCTAACTCCAGCTGGGCTCGTCGATATCTGCCGAGCGACAGCCAGCAGGACGACTGTCCCACACCGAGGCTGTCAGAGGGACGTCCAAAAGTCCAGCTCTGGCTCTGATCCAGGATCTGTAAAGAGGTTCTGAGCCCAGTTCTATCCGGGATTTTCTCTCAGCTTTTTATGAAGGTTCTGACCCAGGATCTGACCTTGGTTCTACGTAATGTCCTAACCCAGGGTCACAAAGAATGTCTCCCTGGTTCTGACTCAGGTTATGTCCCAAAGCATGAACCAGGTCCTGAAGTAGTTTCTGGTCTGGGCTCTAGCCTGACGGGGTTCTTTATCCAGCCATGGAACATGTAATCTGAATGGTTCTGCTCACACGTGCAGGAATGAAAAGAACCGGATATGTGAGCCAGTGTCACATGACCGGAATGTCATCAGTGACATCATCTGCTGGTTTCTTTAGGGGGCTGAGTTACATGAGTTCACAGAGGTCAGATGAGGATCTTCTGATTGGATCAGGTCAGGATGATGCTTGGGTCAAACAGGAACCCAGTTCTGGCCTCAGTCACAGACAGAACTCCAGAACTTGTTTGGGTTTGTGTGGATCAATGAAGTCCACACCCTGAACTCGGTCATGTAAGTCAGGCTCCGGTCCATGTTCCTTAGTCTACACAGCAGAACTTCATTTTGAAGCAGAACTCGTGTGATTCTGTTTCTCTCCGGATCGGACCGGACACAGTGGCCATTTTACAGGCTGTATTTCAGGGCCGTGCTGCTCGGCTGCATAAATGACCAGCTGTGCCTGCAGGGCTTTAATTAGGTTTCCATCGCTGCCTCACACAGTCGATGCTGCATTGATTTAATTTTCCCTTCAGAAGCTGCTGTGTGGTCGCCGAGGCCGAGAGCCAGATGTCACATCGGGTTACACAACCAGCGGCGCTTCAGCTGAGCTCCTCCCACCCGGACCGCCACGCCTGCACACATGCTGCTGTGCACGCCGCCAAACATCAGCCCGATGGAGGGAGAGGAAACAAATAAAATCTGCTGAAGTGCAGCGTGTTTTACAGATCAGGATACAGTCCTGCTCGTCATCCAGCTGTACGTTGTTACCTCCATCCAAAAATCGCTGATTCATCACCGGGTATAAGGCTGCGGAGGAAACCGGCTTTGGTCCCTGTGGGCCACCAGAACCGGATCAGTTATGTGCAGCGGAGGGAGGGATGTAGGGATGAAGGGAGGGAGAGATGGATGGAGGAAGGGATGGATGGAAGGATGTAGGGATGAAGGGAGGGAGAGATGGATGGAGGAAGGGATGGATGGAAGGATGTAGGGATGAATGGAGGGATGGATGGATGGGGGGATGGATGCTTCAAACTGACTGAGGTAGCTGGAACTGTTACACTGTTAAATATCACAGACTGTGTAAGAAAAAAGGGGTGGAGCCTCGCTGATGTCACCTGTTGGTGTTGACTCAAAGCTCGGTGAGCGGGTTCCACCGCTGACATCTAGGACAAAGAGGTTGAGCTGAGAGAAGCTGTGAGTGTATGGGGTACCTATACCTACCTGCTAACTTAGCTAACCCAGAGCTAATGCAAGCTAACCAGCTAACAAAGGTAGGCCGACTAAAGCTTGGGTTAGCCGGTACACAACCGGTACAAAACCACGGTTGTGCTACAATATGTTTCTTGCTACCAGAAATTGTAAACCTGTTGATCAATTGGATATGCCCCCAATTATTCTATTCTATTCTATTCTATTCTATTCTATTCTATTCTA
>JBAMIG010000021.1:143968-158605 GCA_037177335.1 Kiunga ballochi | reverse complement strand
ATCCATGTTTCATCTCTACGTAACAGCAACATCCATGTTTCATCTCTACGTAACAGCAACATCCATGTTTCATCTCTACGTAACAACAACATCCATGTTTCATCTCTATGTAACAGCAACATCCATGTTTCATCCCTATGTAACAGCTACATCTGTTTTCTTTCTGTGTAACAGCTCCATCTATGTTTCTTCTCTGCGTAACAGCAACATCCATGTTTCATCTCTACGTAACAGCAACATCCATGTTTCATCTCTATGTAACAGCAACATCCATGTTTTATCTCTATGTAACAGCAACATCCATGTTTTATCTCTATGTAACAGCAACATCCATGTTTCATCTCTACGTAACAGCAACATCCATGTTTCATCTCTACGTAACAGCAACATCCATGTTTCATCTCTACGTAACAGGCCTACCTTCATGTCTATAGATGTCAGATTTGAGGAGGACCAGTAACTCGATGGGTGTTTAGACACTGGATCAAATCTTGGTTTAGACCCAGAGCTTCAGCACAGTCCCTGCAGCATCTCAACATTTACTGATACCAGCTTCAGACCTGCAACATCTTCTGACATGACTCAGCAGAATCTCTACATGTTAATTCCATGTAGGTTTAGATAGTTTAGAAGAATTTCGTAAGATGGCATAAGATATATTTCTATTTTGTATTTTCTCATCACATTCATGTATCTCTACTAGATCTTTGCCTCTTTCACACTTATCTTCTGGCTAGATGTTTGGATATTTTAAAGGTGTTACATGATTATGACAAGAAAAAATCATTGTGTTCTTTACATTTAACACCAGACGAGGTTGTGGTAAATGCATATATTGTGGAATCAGTTGGCATTTGCTGACGAGAACACATTGTTACAAGAGTTTTTCTTGTATGTGATATCGTGTGCGATATCCTGTGTGATATCATGTGTCATAGCGTGTGTGATATCGAGTGTGATATCGTGTGTTATTTCGAGTGTGATATTGTCCATGATAGTGTGTGTTATATCAAGTGTGATATCGTGTGTTATTTCGAGTGTGATATTGTCCATGATATCGTGTGTGATATCGTGTGTTTAATTGTGTATGATATCGTGTGTGATATCCTGTGTGATATTGTGTGTGATATTGTATGTGTTATTGTCCATGATATTGTGTGTGATATTGTCCATGATATCGTGTGTGATATCTTGTGTTATTTTGTCCATTATATCGTGTGTGATATCGTGTGGTAAATTGTCCATGATATAGTGCGTGATATCCTGTGAGATATCGTGTGTGGTATATTGTGTGATATCTGGTGTGACATCGTGTGATATTGTGTCTGATATCGTCCGTGATATCGTGTGTGATATTGTCCAAGATATCTTGTGTGATATTGTCCATGATATCTTGTGTGATATTGCGTGTGATATTGCGTGTGATATCGTGTGTGATATCGTGTGTGATATTGTCCGTGATATTGTGTGTGATATTGTCCATGATATCGTGTGTGATATCATGTGTAATATTGTGTGTGATATTGTGTGTGAGTGTGTGATAATGTCCATGATATCGTGTGTGATATCCTGTGTGATATTGTGTGTGATATTGTGTGCGGTATTGTCCATGATATCGTGTGTGATACTGTGTGACATCGTGTGTGACATCCTGTGGGATATTCTGTGTGATATTGTCCGTAATATTGTGTGTGATATCGTGTGCGATTGTCCGTGATATCGTGTGTAATATCCTATGTGATATCTTGTGTGATATCGTGAGTGATATTGTGTGTTATATCGTGTGTGACATTGTGTGTGATATTGTCCATTATATCATGTGTGATATTGTCTATGATATCGTGTGCGATACCGTGTGTGATATCGAGTGTGATATTGTTCATGATATCGTGTGTGATATTGTTTAAGATACCGTGTCTGATATTGTGTGTGTGATATATTTTAAGACACCGTGTCTGATATCGTTTGTGATATCGTGTGTGATATTGTCCGTGATGTCGTGTGTGATATCGTGTTTAATATTGTGTGTGATATTGTGTGTGATATTGTCTGTGATATCGTGTGTGGTATTGTCCATGATATTGTCCATGATTTTGTCCATGATTTTGTCCATGATTTTGTCCATGATATCGTGTGTGATATTGTCCGTGATATCGTGTGTGGTATTGTGCGATATTTCTTGTGATATTGTCCATGATATTGTCCATGATATCGTGTGTGATATCGTGTGTGATATCGTGTGTGATATTTTGTGTGATATTCTCCATGACATCGTGTGTGATATCGTGTGTAAAACAGAAAAACTTTGGAAACAGATTCCAAACAATAAATAAGTTGCTTGAAAGATAAAACATCTATGAGCTTTGATATTTGTGTTCATTTAGCATTTTGCAGAAGTTTAATTTTAGCGGAAATAAACCTCCAGAGTCTAAAAACCCCAGAATTCATTTAAAATGCCATCTTAAGAAATAAAGTACAGAGAGATTTACAAGGGAGAACAGAATGAGTGCATAAGTTCTGCAGAGAGCCGTCGGGGTGGAATGAAGGCAGCGTGATCGATGACGAGCGCAGAAGCTGAAACACAGAAGCAGACTAAAGAGCCGGCTGGGTGCGGCCAGTATTCAGTGATAAGAACCAATCAGATTCATGCAAAGGAAACACAGCAAGCTGATAAAGCAGTGACTGCTTAAAAGAAACAGGAGAAATCTCCAAAACATCTTGAAATGCATGAGGATGATGCGGCTGCAGCCTTCTCTCTCTTCAGGAAGAACAGGTGGACAGTAACTGGTGTGAAATGGTTTTTCTCTGTTCTTTATCTTTGCTCTGCAGATGCAAAGCCACATGGACCACCCACCAAAACGTCATGCAACACACGATCAGGCCAAAATGGCACATTTTGGGCCGCTCAGACGGGCGAGTAGACGGAGATGAAAACTACATGAAATATCATTAATTTCCTAAAAAAAAGCTAAATAAAAGCATGCAGCTGTCGAGGTCAAAGTGATGTTTGGGTAAGAATGGTGTGAATTTCTGTGTAAACGCATGACTGGATGACTGGGGCCCTGTCTTTGTCTTCACAAATCCCCATTTATCTCAGGCTACACGGCGCCGTTTGGACCCAGTTACACCACACAGGTCCGCGAGTTTGAAAAGGTTCGGGAATGACCTGCACAACGACGGATCAGCAGGGGAATCGTGCCTGCAACTTGGAAAATCTGATGCCTTTTGGCTGGATGTCAGCATCCAAAGTCCCGGAGCAGGAAATCGAATCCTTCATTCAGCATGACGACACGGACACACGCTGATCCGCTTTCACGGATGCAGATTCCCAAACCTTTCCAAACTGATCCTGGTTAAACAGTTTGCCTTTTTAACATTAGGATTAAAGGAAAGAAGACAGAATAACGAGAACACCTAAAAGCAAAAGGAATGACTGGAAACAAAAAAAAATTGTACACAGAAATTCAATGATATCTGTTCTCTAGCAGGTGTAGAAAGCAAGCCTCTAATGTGCAGAACGATGACAACAGAAAACAGGATGGATCTAAAGACAACTTTGGTTTCAGCTGAAAACAAAAGAAAACCTGATGCAGCATCACTGTGGAGAACATGCTTCACCAACACACAGATTTGGCCGGCATCCCTCTCAGAAGCCAACATTTGTATGTTTACCGGTAAGCATGCCAACCGCTCAGAAAGGCCCCATGTACAAGTGTAGCTCATCATGTCGGTTAGCTTCCTTTTAGCTAGCTAGCATGCTAACATCATCAACCGTTTTTTAGGAATTTTAGTCATTTTCTGGCTGCATGTGCTCTGGCTGTTTAATGACGGTACACTTGGTCTGATCATGGAGCTGGGATGCTTTGAGGATGCTTCCATCCTCTGGAGCAGATGTGTGAAAGCACAAAGAAAGCAAGCAAATGCAAACTGACCTAGCCCACCTTCATGGTTGGTATCACACTCCTGCAGGTCTTCATCGTCACTCGAGCACTCTGCAGAGGACACGATCTCATCTGGTCCATGCTACAGAGGCGCGGTCGACATTCAGACAAAGACAAACATAAGCTAGTCAAAGGGTGAATGCGTTACCTTCCAGGCCTAAAACTCATCTGTTTTCCTGAGTCAAAGTCCACGTCCAGTCCCCTCGACAGGTTTTAGATGCATTTCTGCTCCAGCCTTTGTCCATCTCAACCAGAGAGGTAAGGACACGTTGAGCTGGAGAAGAGATGCATCTAAAGGTCCATTCATGATGGAATCAGAGACAGGCCCAGAAGGTCTCCATGTGCCTAGTCCCATGTCTCATACTGCTTGCTCTGGTACATTGTACCTGTACAGTTGAGGACGACCTGTGTTTCCGTGTAGTTGTGGTGGACATCATGGTGGTCGTCTCAATGAACGTGGTGGACATCTCTGCGGACATGGCTGTGGTTCTGGCTGAGCCTGCCGCACCGGGCACGTCCCCGACCAACCTCACGCTGCCGTTGGTCTTGATGTTGGGGTTTCCTTCGGCCGCCATGGTCAGCACTTTCAGCCCGTTGTAATACAGTCCAGACAGCTGACCCTGAAAGTGTCGTCCTCGGTCGCTGCCACCAACGGCCACGGTGGCCTGGGTATTGAAGATGGTCAGCTGTCGTCCTGCAGAAGAAATGCCGAGTCAGAACCGTCCGAGTTTCCCCCAACACGGCTCAACCCATGAGGTATCAGTAACGGCTTCAGGACGTTTACGCCGGAAAACTGACCAGAGAACAGCAAGCATCTTTATGTATTTCTGCTACAAATCACAAGACTTAAAGGGAAAATCATAAATTACAATACAAATAATAATAGTTTAAAGGATTATTTTTCATAACTTTAAACATATTAGATAAACAACAACAATAATATTATTTACTTTTAAATATAGATTTAATCTAATATTTAAAAACTAAGTATAAAGTAAGTAGAGTTTAAATGAGTGAAGTGTTGTAATTTCCCTCCAGTACAACTTAAACTCAAACTCCCTGCTTTTCAACCATCGTTAAACCTTGAATAAAACCAGAGTTTAGTTTCCTGCTTCATTCTTAGGAAACAATCCCATAACCCAATTAGGTGAAGGCCTGAAAAACAAATGGTGGCAATACAAAGCACTGAGAGAACACGTTTGTTTGACTTTACCTTTCTCCTGCAGCCATTCTTCTACCGGTCTGGTATATTTGAAAGGAATTTTCTTATTGGCCATTTGATAGCGTTCAATGTCGCTGTTCCCTTTAAAGTTTAAGAAGACATTTATGAGACATTTATTCATCATCAAGAGCAGTGTCATCTGCATACAACACAACTTTCCTTCCAACATAAACAGATTAGAACTGGTTTTATATCAGAATTAGAAGTCTTTAGGAGAAAATCTGACTTTTTATGTTTAATTGCATGAAAAACAAACAGTTGTGAGCATCCTTTCCATTGATCCGCTTCAGTCTGCAATGATGTCCTGCTCCACCACACCCAATGCAAACTCTGTTTCAGTGAACAGTGGCTTCTTCCCGACATCTCTAGCTAATTCTACGTTTAATTTAAAACTTTGAAAAAGAAGAGAAAATACAAGCGTGAATGAGGCTGGGAATATACTTGAATTTCCCCCAGCCTTCACCAAATGAGTAGATTTGTGTCAGTGCTCGTTCACCATGATTGTTCCAGCAGGGGGCGCCTGACAGAACTCAGACCACACGGACTGTAAAAAGGATGTAAACATTATGAAACATTTATTTTTTATTAACTATCCATTTTATTTGGTTGTTAGTGTGTTTGTCTGTGCATTTTAGAGTCTGTACAAGTGCTATGTAGCCACCGCTAGCAGCACAGTTAGAGCACAGTGAGAAGGCTTCTGGACTTTTAGCCATGACACATCATAAAGATGTCTTCTTTGTCAAAAGCCGTCACCTGCTGGTCTTCATGTTTATTTTTTAGGACAATGTTTTAAATAAAATGATGAAAATGGACATGAGCATTAAAGGCAAGTATATTCCCAACCTCTGCAGCAAAAGCATCAGAAACAACAGGATCCCAAAACGCAGAAGCACAAATGACTCTCACACACAGCTAAGTTCACTGGACAGCATGTGCATTCACATCATCATAAACCTCCCGGCCATCCAATTCTCACGCACAGGTAAGGCTGGTCTGCTGGTTTACTGCTACCACTGTTAGAGGAAGTTCTGTAAATGTGCATCACGAGCACACTACCCGAGACTCTTTGTATTAACAGACATGTCCGTGACATGGATGATTAGATTCACACACTCAAATGGAGGTCACATGACACAAACCTTAACAGTCCAGCATCCTTCACTTCTAAATAAAGTCAAACCTGCTGAAAAACCTCAGCAAACACAACCAGGGGTGTCCAACTGCAGTCTTTGTGAGCCTTTTGATATGTCTCTGCTCCAACACACCCGATTCAAATGTATGAGTTGTGCAGAATTTCATAGGGTGTTGAATCCATTTCACATGAATCAGGTGTGTTGGAGCCTGCAGATCCAAAGCTGACACATGACGAGAGAGTAAAGGGTAACAGGAGGAAGACATAAAACCACCCAATAAAGACGTGGTACAACGTGGCCTAAGTGATCATCTTCTGGTGTTTTTGGGCAGGTATGAAAACCTTCATAGTACTGCCATTTCTGCCAGCGCTCTGAACTCAACACTGCCCACAAGTAGATGAACTGACTGAAGAACCACAGCAATGTAAACGATGTATGTAAATATAAGGATGTCCTGATTTAGGTACATAAGGAAGCAGCAATGGACCTGAGGACATCAAGCAGCTGTATACATCTATCGGACGTATACCACCCCTTCCCTCGTTACCTACAGTGATCCCCAAGGTTGAACGCTCAACCCTCTCCTTTTTCCGTCCATTTACTTCCCCCTTGGCACATCATTCGCCACCATGGATTTATTTCTACAGCTATGTTGATGATACCTAACTCTACCCCAAGATCCATTATCCAGGACATCCTCTCCATCACGAGCTGCCACAACAACATGTTAGAACCCAATAGCAATGAGACAGAACTCATTACCGGACTCCTCCATCTGTGCAGGACTTCTTATTAATAGTCACACTGTCACCCCATCCCCTCTGCACACAACCGAGAACTGTTAACCACGCCATTCCATCTAAGAACCATGCTTCCCCGGTTCTCTTTGCATCAGGACCAATGAGACACAACCATCATCTGCATGACGGTGTTAATAATGGGCGATCCCATCAGGCAGCTCACAAAGAGGCTGGACGAGCTCAGAGAGCCAGGAGGAAATAATCAGCGGCAGGTGATGCTCCGATTGTATCCATGTCCTATGAGTAAACATATGAGACACTATGCTGCTAAAGGGCGGAGCTACCATCTAAGTCACATGAGCGGGAGCTACACTGCTAATAGGAACTGAAGGCCCTGGTTCCCACTTCCTAGTTCCTAGTTCCTGTCCGGTTGTGCTGAATGGGAGTCTCTCTGCATATCAGTTTTTCTGCTATTTCAAGACTTGTTATTAGAGTCTCCATGGCCACGAGACTTATTTACCACCAGGATTTACTGATAATGTTCTCCAAGTTCAACATTATCAGTTAAATAACACATCAAACCCAGACCCTGCAGTCTGATGAGGTCTGGACCGGACCCGGTCCACAGGGGTGAAGATGCTGCATAAATTATAACAGCATGGTGGAACAGCGGTTAGTACTGAAGCCTCACAGAAAGAAGGTCCCTGGTTCAAGCCCAGGTTAGGGAGGTGTGGCCCCCATGTGTGCGTGCACGTTCTACCCATGTGTGCATGGGTTCTCTCCGGGTTCTCCGGCTTCCTCCCACCACAACACGCGTGTTAGCCTAATATCTATGGTTAAAATGACTGATTACTGGATATAAGTCGCTTCGGATAAAAGCGTCACATGATGTAGAATAGAATCACAGTTTACCAGATTAACAAATTCTACCAACCAGCAGAGAAAAAGGGCTATGTTCTTCCTGAGAAGGCAGAGCTTATTGCCGAGCAACTATTCTAACTATTTCCCTAAATGCAGAGACTTAATGTCCACCAGCCTGAATCAGTCTTCCCAGCAGGGACAGATGTTATGTTGTGGTTACAGCTGAACAGAGGTCTTTAAAGTTTGTTCACCTTAAAGAAAAATCCTTTCAAACTTTGTGTCATCATATTGTCATAAGCACGAGCCCCAGTTAGCTGGTCTGAATCAGATGCTGTCCAGTGACCTTCTCAGCGTTGGACCTACTCAGTGATGATGTCGTACCTGTAGGGAAGTGCTCATTGATGGACCAGTTGTCCACCTGGAGCGTAGCATTGCCGCCGTTCCTGGTGAAACGGACAACATGATACTTCCCATCATTCACTGGAGTGCTGTTTTCCTGCACGGTAATGTCCACAGTGCCGATGTTGAAGGTCACACCAATTTTCCCTTGTTGCTGAAATGACAAAACAAACTGATGGATGAACATCAGAGGAAACCAGTGAAACCTTATGATTTATTAAAACAAACCATTTAAGATCTGAATTAGCGTGTACTAATTATGTGGGATCCAGAATTTAGTGCGCGGGATCTAGAATGTGGCGTGTGTAATCTAGAATGTGGCGTGTGTAATCTAGACTTTAGCATGTGGGTTTTAGAATGTGGCGTCTGGGATCTAGAATTTAGTGTGTGAAATCTAGAATTTAGCGTGTAGGACGGGACCGTGGTTAGTACATAATCTACTAAGATTGCGGGTACAAGGTGTGGGAGACATGCCTATTTAAATGAGGATTCAGCATGTGTCATGGTTTGCATCAGGACGACTTCACATAGCTGCAAGCTAAGATGCGCTCCACAATATTCCGTGTGGGAATACGGGCATCGTTGTACCTCGTCTCTCCGGCAGTGGTCTGGTTGAGAACAGGTATCAGGAGGAAGGGGTGTGGGGGGTATGCACTGTTACCGTAACATAGGAATCAATATGAAAGCTGTTGCTGTTTTGTAATAACATTGTTTTAAAATGATTTGGCAAATGTCCTCACATAGAAGCCAGATGTCTCCTAACTCATCCTCCCTCAGCTCTGAACAAAGAACACTGTTTCTGAAAATAAAGCCGTGTTCTGATCCGGGATATTTTGCCACAACGTTGGTTATGATGCTAAACGTGACACGCTGCACGTTTAATGAATGGTGTGTTTTCTGTTTCTGTATACATGCTCAGAGTCTGCAGGAGGCACAAGCTGCACATGGCTGCAGTCAGTTGCTCCTAAAGCACCGAGGAACCCAACCTGGTTTGGTCTCATTGAAAGAATCCCGAGTGGAAACCTAATAAAGCTAATAAAATAGCAACGCTGGATAGGCGATATGTTTTAATAAGGACTTCCTCTCTCATTCCAAACATGTTAACACGAGGAGGAAACATGCCTTCTCTATGTCTTCTTTAATGATTCCCATGTCTTCCTCCTGCAACATTCCCTGCAGCCATGTGTGCGCATTACCTATACAAACCGTTTGTCCTTTTGACACGTGTTAAATAGACAGTTTCTATCCACAATATTACTTTCAGCTTTGATAAATAGCTTTGCGTGTGCTAAAATCAGATATTTACATGTTCCCCCCCCCCCACACACGCAGGGTGTGAACGCCCCAATTGACATATTCATGGAGGCAAAGGTGCAAACTGGAGATGGACGAGCAGTTTTACACCTTTGAAAGACGCAAACCCTTTAGCTCACTGTTAGTAGATCGGTTTGCAGCGTTTTTAGCGTGAGCAATGAGTTTGCACGCATTTCAGTACACGCTAACCTGCAGGAGATACGGGCCTTAGACCGTTTGCTGTCAGAGGCAGCCATTTAAACCCAAAGACAAGTTTTAAACGTGCTATGAAGGAGACCGTGGCTGCATGGTGCAGCATTTACACAGAAAAGAGGCTCTATTATCCCAGTTACATTTTCCAGGTCAAAACAATACCAAACCTCGTTGAAGCGTGTGCAGAGTTTATTATATCATATTATGGAGGGCCGTGTAGACCATAAGTCATTATCATGCTTACATACATGTATTCTTTCTCTAGAAGTGTGTGAGCGTGTGTGTGAGCAAAAGTATAGTGGAAACGGAAGGCAGGCAATTTATCACACTGATTGGTCAAAAAACAGGAAATAAGGTTGTAATTTGCTTTTGGGCTCCACAAAAAAAAGGCTGGTAAAAGCGAGACAGGAGCAGCCCTGCAGGAGGCTATTGGTGTGTTACAGAATATTTTATCATCTCCACATTGTCTTTGACTCTTGAGCAAAGTAGGTAGGCTCTTCTGTCGTAACCCAAACTGCTGTGGAAAATCAGATGAGGGAACTGTTCAGAACCAGGACATCTGCAATCCAGGCGGCTTCTCGAGACCAAACCGGAGGATTACGCCAATCATTAATATACGAGAATCAGAAACACTTTGTGGACGTCCCGACCAATGAAAAGGTAAAAACTAACTTACAAATAAAATCCTGATGTAAATGTAACTGTTGCTTAGCAGCGAGCTAAATCCATGCTCTTATATTTTAGTTACACAGGTGGCGCTCCAAGCCGGCGCAAATTTAAAACAAAACCAAATCAGTCATATAATGAAACGCTGAAGGTATAGAATGATGTTAGAGGTAGACTAAATTCATAATTGTTAAGAGTTTGTTCAGTCAGTCGGTTTTATTTGTGTGTAATCTTATTTTTCTTTTCCATCATTACAATACCGTTACTGACTATAAAGAGCTTTTAAGAGCATGTTGCTTTGCTAAATGTGGTTTAATTTAAGTGAACACAAGTTTTACATTTGTTCTGAATAATTGTGTTGAATTGAGAGGAATTCTCATTGTTGCCATATTTTGTGGATGCAGATAAAATAATCACGTGTGAAAATGTTGTCCCAAAATTATTTTTCTTGCCCATAAGGTGATTTAAATAATTTATTATTTTGATTTGAATGACTGAGTTAGATTGAACATCTGCAATGGAAGTGTTTTTCAAGTTTAGCCTTTGTGATATAACTAGTAACACTTTAAAACATCTAATAATAATTATGAATTTTAAGATATGTTCCCGTTTTCAGGGCTAAAATGCATTATTATGACACCTTCAACAAGGATGTCATCCTTCTTCCGGGGATATCAAGCTGTTGTGTCATCAAACATCGCACAAAGAAACATTTACATGAACAAGGCCATATTCTGAATGCCAGAAATCCTGGGAGCAAAGGACGGATGCTGAACAAATAAAGGATGGCTTTGGGGAGAAGTTGTCCGCTGATATCAGGTAGATGTTTTTAGTATTACTCAAATGTCTAAAAGTGGTGATTTAGCTACTTAAATAGCCAAATCTCCATTATTTACTAAGAATTTAATATAAATGACATAAATTCACCTGATATATTCTGACTGTACATCTGCTTAGCCTATCCTCATTATAGAAATAGAAAACAAACATGTGTTGCATTGCTGCAATAGTGTGTGCTTAAACCTCTATTTAAGCTTTTCTATATTGGACTTATGTTGCAGCATCGAGTTCTTGATGGCGTGTGGGAACAAACTGATTTCAGCCGATCTGCAGGCAGGACAGGAACTGGATGCAAATCCAAAGCTTTGTACATAAGACCATCAAAACATATCATGTTTTGGTCTCACTTGGCTGGAAGACAAGAGTCTGCTAGTCAATGACATCCTCATGTTCCAGGTTCTGCACAGAGTGCGTGGACCTTTTGAAAGGCAAGTGCATTTTCACTAAATAAACTTGTTTCTTTTCTTATGTAACCCATTAAAACATCTCTAATCTGTCTGCGTGTCTTTCTGTGTCTCTACCCGTCTCAATCTTGGACTGAACACTTGCTGGACAAAATCCAAGCATACCCTGACAGTTTTCAGCCTCTTCTGTGCTGCTCTCCTCCAACCCTCTCAGCTGATGTGCATGACGGTCTCTTCACTATCCACCTATCTCCAGTTGGCAGAAGGCGAGCAGAGGAAGTTCCTTTTTCTACCTTGCAGAAGGTAAATTCATGCAATTGGACCAATTTTTTTAAAAAGCTGAAAGACTTTTGCTGCAATTGCTCATTGTGTCAGTTTGGAATAATAGCAGTACTTTACTTTATACATAGTCTTAATTTCTTTTGTTTATTTTTTATTAGATGAAGCAGAAACCCAGAAGCTGTCTTTGATTCTGGCATTTGCCACAGGAGCAAGTACCGGTCCACCGATTGGGTTCTCTCCACAACCTTCAGTAGAATTTCTTCACCAATGATTCAAGAACAACAGCAAAACTGCCAATTGATAATACCTGCATTTGAAACTCCCCTGCACACCTCATACAGAGACTTTAGGGAAAACATGGATTTTGCATTAGGCAATACCCGGTTTTGGCTTAGCTTAGTGTACAGTAATAACAGTATTCTGTTTATGGTCTGGTTCATGCACAATTGATCACAAAACATCAAATACAAATAAACATCTGAAGTTATAAAATATTAGGTACAGTTCACATTGTCAGCTATTTTCAGCAAGTTATGTTGAACTAAAACGGTTCAATGTCAGGTTTTTTGTACTGAGTGAAAACTATCTAATATCTCGAATCATGGATGCTAAAGGCACATTGTTGATGGTTTATTTTAAAGTATTAGCAAACAAATGCTTCAAGACTTTGTTTTAGGGAACCATTTTAGAGTTTATAAAATCTTATTGTTCCTGTATTTTTACTGTATAATGTCAAATTTATGTGACCAGGCATAAACCATGATTAGTAATTATTCAACAGAATATTTTGGTACAGCTCTGGTAAAAACCTGAATTAGGTCAGAATTATTTAGGGTCTTCAATGATGATCCTTAAGGGCTGTTTTCATTCAGGTTCTGGGTGTTTTCTGCTGCAGCATGTCTAAATTAGATGAATAAATTTACATACTTTGGTTGACCTCAAAAAAACCTGGTGAGGATGTGCTGGAGCAGAAAAACTCAAACAGCTCTTTGAGCCTGGAGCTGGATCCCCTGATGAAAGTCATTCACACTTATATTAAATATAATACAAAGCTAAACATTTTAAATCAGATTATCCACAAATTTTCACTAAAGTAGTGTGATTTAAAAATTATGCAAAACGTTAATATGTATATTTTAGAGAACATAAATGAATAAATTTGAATTCAAAAGTAATTTTAAGTACAAGAGGAAAATGTGTGCATGGTCACATGTAGCATGTTGTACAGTAAAATGTTTAAGTTTAGCCAATGTTAAGTACTGTGGTTTATGGAGGATGATGTTGTAAATGGTACTTTTTCATTAACGCATCATTGTTTCTACCAAATAGAAGCTAAAGTTTTGTCCAGCGGACCACTATTTCATGTTAGGTGAAATAGTTTTGTCTTGACTTTTCAGGTATACAGGTGTCTTCTTAACCTCTAGTTTGACACGATGATCCAAAAGTGTTGCAGTAATGATGTTATTCTTTTATTCATTCAATTGTACAAAGGATATCAACTGGTAAACAAAAACATTAACTTTAATAAACTTTATTAAATGTTCTATTTGATTAATTTTCTTAACAGTTTAAACTTGTATTACAGAAACAACTTTCAATAAAACTGAAGTTTTAGGATTAAAATCACTTTCAAAGACAGTTTTTGAACAGAAAAAAACCTTAAGATTTAATATAATGTACTTGTTAGCCTATTTAAATTTTATTTAGATAATATACATTTTGTATTTCACATGTTAAATTGATATTGCTTCTCAAAACCAATTAAATATGGTCATAACTAGGAATTCCTCACTTCAAGAAATTTCACAAGGTTGCAAAATAAATATATACCATGGTTTCCTTCATCTTCAAGTAGATTAAAAGTATGCTGAAGAGAATCACTTATAGTAATATTAATAGAGGGAATAATAATTTTATTTGTTTGCAGCTGGGAAATAATTTTCAAAGTCACTGCTCAAATCAAATCTGCCGTTCATAGTTGGGTCATGTGATCCTGCAGTGCTGATTACACCCCGTTGCCACAGTTGAAGAGGAGTTTGCCCTCCTTGTGTTGACCATGGTGATTATGCTGATTTTGATCTTCATTGGCGGCCCTTTGAATCCGTGGTAAATAAACGTAATGAAGACTAAATAAATGTAGCTCATTAATTGAATCCAGTACACCTTCTTCCTCCATAAAATTGAACAGATTTGCAAAATGAAATGACACAACTCTGTTCAATTCTGACCATAATGTCTGAATTCTTTGATTATGCACTGACCTGCCAGTAATAATACCTCTATTTAACGCTCTCATGAGAAGCATGAAACGGGCAACAGCAGTGTTTTCCAGTCCATGATCACATCTCACCCTAGATGTTAGTCCAAAGTTCTGAGTGCCAGCAATGAAGAGGGACAAAACACTTGATGCTCTGATGTTGTCCAGACAAGGTAAATGATGGTCCCACTAAAACCATCAACACAGCCGTGAAACACCATCCTCCATTTCACAAGCTTGTGGTTTCCATCTATGTGCCTAAGAAAAGCCAATCAGTGATTAATTGGATAGAAAAGCATAACAAGGCCAGGATTGTGTGTTACTTACTATTCGACAAGGCCAGGATTGTGTGTTACTTACTATTCGACAAGGCCAGGATTGTGTGT
>JBAMIG010000020.1:22462640-22477966 GCA_037177335.1 Kiunga ballochi | reverse complement strand
ACAGTCCCACTAGCCGCTTAGACCAAACTAACACAGCGTGGAACAGTCCCACTAGCCGCTTAGACCAAACTAACACAGCGTGGAACAGTCCCACTAGCCGCTTAGACCAAACTAACACAACGTGGAACAGTCCCACTAGTCCTCCCTAGTGTTCATGCAGCTCTGTGGGAGGTACTTAGGCACTGAAGCCCGCTGGATAGGAGAAAGGCGACTAGCGCTCTAGCCACCCACCAAATCCACGTACGTGCCCCCAAGCCAAGGCTTTACCCCCCCCCGCCAACGAATCCAAAAGGAAACGCTACACCTAACGGACACTCCACACCACGTGGAACAACCAGACATAACACAGAAAAGCCAAAACAAACAAAAGCAGGCCATGAAAACACCATCAAAACACCACCACCTGCTCCGCCTACAAAACCCGTCACCCCACACCAAGAGGCAAATGTCGCAACACCAAACAGGCTACACAGCCCACCAACATAGACGGGAAACAAGCCCCAACCAACAAATGCAAGCAGACAAGCCCCCACTTGTTACGACCCAAATAAGTGGCCGCAACAACAGGAGGAGGGCAGGAAAAAAAAAAAACTCAAGGTGGATTTATATCAAAATTGTTTATTTTAAAGATAAACCAAAATGATAAGGCCTGCTCGGGGTGTCTCCCAGGCTGGGGCTGGGAGACACCCCGAGCTCAGTCTGGGGATCCATAAGTAGGTGGCCACTCACACCGATACCAGGTGTGGCTCATGCCACTGATGACAGTACCTAAAAAATATCAACGAGGATGTTGGGGCCATCACACCGGTCTAAGTGCTTGACCCGAAGCTGTTTCAGCTGCTTAACCTGGAAGTTTGTTTTGCAGGGTTTTGATGTGAATCGGAATGACGCTTTTCCCTGTTAACATTATTTTTCCTTTTATGTAGCACAGAATCCGACACTGAGAGAAACATAGCATTAATAGAGTCTGAAGCCTGGGAATAAGATAAAACGACACCATCAGCCTGCTGGGCTGCTCTGAGATTTCAACGTTTAGCAAAGCAAATTAGAAGTTGTTTTCATTAACATTGAAGTTAGTGTTTGCTGAGGCTGATAGAAGGAAGCAGTGAATGGACTGGTAATCACATCTGAATTCATTTGATAAACCTAAATATGGAAAACACTTGTGTCTTTTATTTGTGTCTCTCAGAAGTCATTTCTTAGCAAACAGCTTTTCTTTGACTGCCTGAGATGATAAAGTGAGAGAAGAAGTCATCTGTTCCTTCTTCCTCCCTCTTTTCCTTTGTGTCTTTGTTGTGACTAAATGATTTAACATTAGAGCTCATCAGATTACGGATGTGTTGACTCGGCAAGCAGAAGCTGGGATCCGGCATCGCTTCCAACCAGCCTGCTCCACCATCTTCTGATCCTCCTGACGCTTCACAGCTCTCTCTCTGCAGCAAGCAGTTTATGACCTCGGGGTGAATTTTCCCTGGATTTGTGTAAAAATCTTTATTTTTCCAGCAATAAATGGACCAGATGCATGTTTCCCTGCTTTGTTTTGTACACAGGGTGTCCTCTGAGGCTTTGCAGAGGGCTTATTAGTACAGTAAATGGAAAACAAGCAGCTCTGCATGACTCAGTTTTCACACTCTCTGAAAGAAGAGTCCATCTGTACTGCATCTCTCAACTCTGAATTATTTTCTAACTTCCAGGAAATGTCTTACATGGAAGCTGAGGAGAAAACAATTATCAGAGGTTGTCAAAGCCTCTAAAGCATCCTAAATCTCAGTTTTTTTTGTCATATTTGGGACAATGAATCAGCGTGTACCGTGTTCAGCTGTTCCTGCTGTGGAGTGAGCAGCTGTCCTCCAGACATCAGCAGGAACAAAGACCAACAACTCGCATCCTTTTCCCCATAACAGACTAAAACCTGTTTCTTTTCCTTTGATCTGGACTGAAATGGTGATCTACTCATGGAACATGAGGTTAAAAGAGGCCTTCATTCCCATCCTCTTACTGCTTCTGACACACTCAGTGAGATCAGAATAAAGGCTTACAGCTTCATTTGTCAGAAACCTAACATGATTAGAAAGTAAGCGTGGCCAGTCATCCACACAGGATGTGATGCAATCACATGAAATGAGAAGACAGCTTGGAGAAGTTTCCAGAATCAGTGAAGGCACTTTAAATATGTGTTCAATGGGAAGAAAAAACCCACCTTGATCATTGGCCATCTTGTCTGGATGCTCCACTGAAACAGAAAGCATGAGAATGACTGAGAAAGGAATAACACACACAAACGTCCGACACACACACACGTGTGACACACCTTTGGCTGTCTTGAAGGGGATTGGCTCAGAAAGTGGCCCCACCCCTTTGGTGTTTTTGGCCTGAATCCTGAAGTAATAAATGGTGTCGAGGTTGAGATCCACCACCTGGTGGGTGAGCCGGTCACCAGCGATGGCCTCCATCAGCCAGTCGTCGATGAGAATATTCTTATCCAGTGTGTAATACAGGATGTAACCTGCAAAGACATGATGTATGCAGGTAGTTTCAAACCAAACCTGTGACCGAAGCAAAGCGTTCACATGTGCACGCTGCTCTGTGTTGGCCTGTAAGGCTGCAGAGGCAGAACAGCTCATTAAAATAGACGTTTTAAGTCAAGCCGCTTGTGCAGAGTGGGGAGGATGGAGAGAGCGTGGTGTGGTTTGGCATGTATTCAGGTCATACCAGGTTTTTAAAGAGTGATTAAAATGATCCGTGGCTGCTCGTTGTTGCAGACAAACCTGTGATCCGTCCATTTGCCTCCATGGGCGGCTGCCAGCTGATGAGAACAGCTCGAGGACGTCCCTCACGGCTGATCACGGTCAGATCTTTGGGGGCGGAGCTAGGAGCTGTTAAGAAGATGAAAACATTGTGATGATGGCGTCCTACGGTGATGAAGGAGAATTCGCCATGGTAACCAACGTGGCAGCCAGCTGCAGTTTCTTATGCAATGGCATTTATCTGCTTTGCTGTGTTGCTGTTTGGGTTTCTGCTTCATACCTGTTACAGGTAATTACAAGTCAGAGTCATAAATCCAGCTGGACACGGAGGGATAATTCCTCACACATGCTGGGATAAATGACTGTTGCATCAGAGATCTTTAAAACTGTCATTTCTAATAGCTGAGCCGAAAAACACAGGACAAAGTAGTTTTGTCTTCATGCACTAGCCGCTGACATGTTTTATTACATATTCATCACAGACAGTGTGTGTCATCTCTTTGGATTCATTGCAGATGTTTATGTAGTTTTGTTGGGATAAACGTTTCTCTTTCACACATCTGCTAGTCAGAAACATGGTAATGCTCAAATGTAGCATACAAGCTAATGTTGGACAAAGAGACAACAACGTGCAGGAATGGACCTCTGCTGAATGTTCAACCTTCACCAACTGCAGGAGAGTGGAGCTGCATTATTTGCTTTATTTAAAATGAAAATAAAGCTTTGCACGATGTTTACAGGAAGCTTTTGTGGAAGTTGGATAGTGTGCAGAACTGCAGGACATGAAATTGAACCCAAAAAGCTCCAAGGGGGCGCAGACCGAATCAGACGCTTATGAGCCGGTCTCTGCTTCAGAGAACTGATGGAGTCTCAGAGGTAAACAACACAACAAACATGACAACCTCAGAGCAGGTTATGTGCTTCATTGTGAAGCAGCAGCACCCCCCTCTGGCCTGGAGCTACCCTTCTAGGATCAGAAACGGGTCAGGGGTCATGTGGTGGACTGTATTATAATACTCTATTATAAGCCCTGCAGAGTAGGAGGATATAATCATTCCATAGGAGTTCTTCAGGCTCACTGCAGTGATGGTAGAGACAAGGCAAGCCTCTGGTGTCTGTTCCTGTAGGACATTTTACCAGAGAGGCACCAGTGCAGTGAGACTGAGGCAACCTGACCAGTGGATGGCTCTGTTGAATGCCGGTGTGTAGCGGGCCTCAGGGAGCCAGTGGCGTCACGTCCTTCACGCCTAATTGGGTGACAAAGCCAGCAAACATGATTGTGTGTGCTGATAGAGATGCTGTGACGTTTGGGTGTGCTGTTGTTGTGCTGTTGCTGGGGAGACGGGATGTTGGCCATGTTTATTCACTGAACCGCAACGTGACTCCTGTCCACCGTTAAACTGCTTGTTAAAAATAATTGCTGTTCCTGGAGGGACTAAGTTCTGCTGCTCATTGTGTTTAATGTGATCACAATCTCCATATTTACTCCCAGTATTTACGCTCATGTGGGAAACTTTCTGACCTCGTACTGCTCTGTGTGGGGAGTGGGATGCAGCTACATACCTGCTTCATATGTTGTGGCATGCGCCGTCATGCTCCAGGTGCTGGACTTGCGACCTTTGGTTGCCATGACAGCAAACTCGTACATGGTGTTTGGTTTGAGGCCAGTGACGGTGTGGCTGAGAGTTGTGGTGTCTGCAGACTGGAAGAAGGGAAGTTGGTACAGGTTAATCTCCATCTTACACTTACCTGCTTCACTTGTCAGTCAGCCAATCACATGACAGCAGCTCAGCACACATCATGCAGCGTACGAGGGTATTATCCTGCCGTTTATCCAGAGCACATTTATCAGATCTGCGTTAACAGCTGTATTTGTGCTGCTCTCTCCTAAAACACTCTGTTTGCATTTAGCTTAATAAATAGCAGGATAATAGGACCCGTAGCAGTTGTGGAGGAAAAAGGTGTTCTGAGTGGGTTCTATAGGGTCGACCAGATGAGGTGGACATATTTACATGAAAGACATGGTATAAATGTTTGTAAGGAGTTAACCCCTTTACTGCCAAAACCAGAACTTTTTCATTAACCTGCTGAAAACAGCATGAAGAGTCAAAGTACCCTGCTGTACACATACGCCACCGTGTCGCCCCGTGGTGCTAAAAGGTAAGTTTAATAAAACCTTGCAAAGTATCCGTCCTCTGCGCAGTATGTCTCCTGTCTGTCCCGGTAAGTATGTCCTTACATGTGAACTTTAAAGATGACATCTATAGTCTGCCTTTAGCGTTGGTGACTATTAACTAACCCAGAAGCTGAGAGATTTATCAGAAAGACAGAATATGCCTCTTTGTTCGAATGTTACTGAGAGAAAAGAACAAGGGCCCTGTCCCCGTCCCCGTCCACCGTCCTCGTCCTGTGAAGGGAAATTGTGCTGGCACCGATAGATTTCCTCCTCTACTGCTGGAGTAAACCTCAACTTATTGCTTTTCCTTTTTCAGTAAGTTTTGAGTCTGTCATGAAGAAAAACTGTTGCACAGGACTCACTTTGACACTCTATTGACACTGCGCTGCATACATCTTTCAGATCATTTTGGAATCTCTTGAAGCAACCAAGACATGCTGCGTGACCACGGTACTTATCCCTCGGTACAGTTATCCCAAAATGTTTATTTTATCTACTCTTTCTAAATCACATTTCATTATTACATTTTGTTACGTTTCCTACTGCTTGTGGCAGGGATGGGCAAGTCCGGTCCTGATTTTCAGTCTATGCTGGATCATTGTTACTGCTTATTCACCCTGCCTGGAAACTACAGCTGACTTGTACAGACCTCGTACGTTTGCTCATTGCCTCGCCCCTTGGTTGCTCCTCGCCTCACCCCTTAGGCTCTCTCATCGCCTTGCCCTGTATGCCAGCTCATCGCCTCGCCCCTTGGTTGCTCATGGCCTCGCCCCTCATGCCCTCTCATCGCCTCACCCCGTACGTTTGCTCATCACCCCGTATGTCAGCTCGTCATCTTGCCCCGAACATTTGCTCATCGCCCCATATGACAGCTCGTCGCCTCGCAATGTATGCCTGCTCATCGCCTCACCCCTTGGTTGCTCATTGCCTCGCCCCTTATGCCCTCATCGCCTCGCACCGTATGTTTGCTCATAGCCACGTATGTCAGCTCGTCGTCTCGCCCCATAAGTTTGCTCATCGACCTGTATGTCAGCTCGTCACCTTGCCCTGTATGCCCGCTCATCGCCTCGCCCCGTATGTTTGCTCATCGGCCCGTATGTCAGTACAGCTGCCCAGTACCAGCTGATGTTTTAATGCTTTTCTAAACTGATGTGCCAAGTTTTCACATTGTGGCAAATATCTGGCTGTCTTATATGTGCCTCTAATCATCTATTCATTTTTCATACTGCCAAGCCATACTAGCCTATCCTAGAACAGATCACCACTCCATCACAGGGCAAAACAAAAAGTCGAACAAGCAGACAATCAGTCACACCACATCCACTCCTAGGGCAATGAGCAATCAACCAGTGCCTCACAACTAATTCTAACATTCCCTGGCGATAACAAACGGAAATCAAGATCCTACAAAAATAAACTGTACTTGGAGCTTGGTGTATTTTTATTAAGGTTTCAATGGGATTTTTCTTGGGATGATAAAAACACAGCTGTTGTAAAATACGTTTGTGTGTCTTTACCTTGTATTTACCGCTAGTAGAGAAGCTGGATTTCCACTTGACAGAGTAGTACCGGACCTCAGATGACTTCTGGTTCTTCGTTATGGAGTTGTCAGCCCAGGAAACGCGAACAGACTCGGAGGACAGAGCCACAGCTTGGACCCCCACAGGGGGGATCATGGGAGTGCTGGTGTCTGGCATGGGAGTCGGGTATTTATCAAAAAGATGGAAGAGGTCATCTTCTAATGGGTCTATGGGGTCTGAAGGAAGCCGGTTACAGTAACCAGAGGGGTCAGTCATTATTAATAAAGTTATTGTAATGGATGGATGGACACAGCCATGTTACACATAAAAAGAAATGATAGGATGACATGAAAGTATAATGTTACATGCAACAAAACCAAGCAGGATGGAATGGAGAAGGTGAAAAACAAGGGAGAGAAGAGAAAAGACGAGTAAGAAGGCTAAAAGGATTGTTTTTTTCAGTGAAGGTGTCAGATCCGCAGAAGGCTTATTAAGACTGTAGCATTGATAGCCTCAAATTTGAATCAGTGGCTCGACAGCACATGCTAACTGACCAGTCCCAGAGCACACGCTAATTGATCAGTCACAGAGCACACGCTAACTGACCAGTCACAGAGCACATACTAACTGATCCGTCACAGAGCACATGCTAGCTGACCAGTCACAGAGCAGATACTAACTGATCAGTCACAGAGCACACGCTAACTGACCAGTCACAGAGCAGATACTAACTGATCAGTCACAGAGCAGATACTAACTGATCAGTCACAGAGCACGCGCTAGCTGACCAGTCACAGAGCACGCGCTAGCTGACCAGTCACAGAGCACACGCTAACTGACCAGTAACAGAGCACGCGCTAACTGACCATTCTCAGAGCACACGCTAGCTGACCAGTCACAGAGCATGCGCTAACTGACCAGTCACAGAGCAGATACTAACTGATCAGTCACAGAGCACGCGCTAGCTGACCAGTCACAGAGCACGCGCTAACTGACCAGTCACAGAGCCCACGCTAACTGACCATTCTCAGACCACACGCTAGCTGATCAGTCACAGAGCACACGCTAGCTCCCCAGTCACAGATCTCATGCTACCTGACCAATCACAAAGCACATACTAACGGATCAGTCACATAGCATATACTAACGGATCAGTCACAGAGCACACGCTAGCTGACCAGTCACAGAGCACATGCTAATTGACCAGTCACTGGGAACAAGCTAGCTGATAATAACACATTACATTAATAAAAAAAAATCAGGCTACTAGTGTAAAAGATGTAATGTCCCGGCAGGACCTAGGGTCCGTTTCACAAAGCAGGATTAGTGGAAACTCTGAGTTAGTTCAGCCTGAAATAAGGCAAATTCAGGATTTTGGCTTTCAGGAAGCGGGTTCAAGTAAACCAGAGTAGGAGAGTGAACTCCAGCCTGTTTCACAAAGGAGGTTAAGTTTAACTCTGAGTCAGTTGCTATGGCAACAGTGTCTCTGAACCTAACCTGGTCGGGAGCAAGTTTTGTTCTGGAAAGCCAGAGTTTATCTCAGTCTCCTCCTCTTTCAGAAGTACTGATATCAGTTTCCTCCCTCTCTCTTTGTCAGTCTCATGTCTTGAGAACATGACATGTCCGTTTATTGACGAAGAGACAAATGATATTTGATAGAAATTGCTTTATAATTTCAAATATGTAGCTACATAAATTTGAGAAGAAAGAGGTCTGGCACTGGAAAACATATACTGCTGTGCTGTGGAAATCAAAAGACCGTTGTTCAGCAAAAAAAGAGATAATCTTATTTAGATTGTATATATATATATATATATATATACAGTATATATATATTTATATATATATATATATATATATATATATATATACAGAAAAGTTGAGTCTTCATAAAGATGAAACTAAATAAAAAATATAGTGATAATCTTGGGTATATACAAATGTTTAATCAGCGCCCAAAACAAGTTTAACTTTAACTTTTGAACAGAACTAATCAATCAATTAAAGGACAAGACGATATATGTCAACTGTTATTTTTTAAATTTTTTTCCACTTTTTATCAGAAAAAAGACATTTTATATTAATCTGTATAATTCATATTTTGCTTTGTTGTATCTCTGGACTCCCTCAACAGCTAAAGGGAAGTAGAAGAAATATGGGAAATGGACATGAATCGTATTATACATTTTCAAAACAAACCAGAAAACATTGTACTTCAATTTTGCAAAATATTACACCTATAAGTGTAATGTAACTATGTTTATGAGGGGATTTTGGAAATTATGGCAATTAACTCAAACTTGGACATCTAAAAGCAAATGAAAAAAATGTCTAAAAAGCTATGCTATGCTTTAATCTTTATATTAACATAGTTTTGGGTATAATGCATGCAGACCTATCACTTTGCTGAGACTGAACCTGCTGGAGTTTTTGTGTCATGTTAAATAGAAGTTTTTCCATCCTGGTGTCATATCTTCCTCTGTGTAAGCTCAGAAAGGGGAACTGAACTGAAGAAAACCATTTGCTTTCATAAAATATGTTTTTTTATTTGTTTTTTGTTTTCACTGAATGGATTTATACATGAACAATACTCATATTACTCTGTAGGTGAGTGCAGGAAGCTGGTCTGTCAGAATGTGAGATAGGGAAGAGATGATCTTTTAATTTTAAATACAATCAAAACAAAAAAGATTAATGTTGACTCAAAGAAAAGTTGGAGAAACAGAACTGAGGCCCTTTCTTGGGAAAAGGAGGTGGACTATTACAAGTACCCCAGACTTTAGCTGCAACAAACTAGAAATGCAAAACAGAGGCATCTACGAAGGACCCAAGCAGAGTCATCCTCTAAAAGTGTGCTAAAATCATTCGGGATTTCAGTGTCCTTCTGGGACTAATAAAACATTTTTCAATCCATACATTTAGTTTTTATTGACAATATTATTCAAGATGATTCGAGAGGACCCAGATGAGGTGGCTTGGGCATCTGGTTAGGATGCCTCCTGGACGCCTCCCTGTTGAGGTGTTCCGGGCACGTCTCTGTGGGAGGAGGCCCCGTGGAAGACCCAGGACACGCTGGACTGATTACATCTCGCGGCTGGCCTGGGAACGCCTCGG
The DNA here is from genome assembly GCA_037177335.1 of Kiunga ballochi. Lineage (NCBI taxonomy): Eukaryota > Metazoa > Chordata > Actinopteri > Atheriniformes > Pseudomugilidae > Kiunga > Kiunga ballochi. The sequence goes on along the minus strand of JBAMIG010000020.1, from coordinate 22,468,409 downwards.
GGTCCCCCCAGATGAGCTGGTAAATGTAGCTGGGGAGAGGGAAGTCTGGGCTTCCCTCCTTGAGCTGCTGCCCCTGCGACCCGACCTCGGATAAGTGGCAGAAAATGGATGGATGGATTGATTATTCATTTATAAATTTTAAGACAAGGTTGGTTCATACATTCAAACACCCATCCAGGACTGATTTAATTTTCTATACAAAACATTTACATATTATGAAAGCTTGTTGGGTAGGGATGCATGAGCCGGTTAGCCATAGATTGTTATAATATGTCTTTGCTGTACAAAATTGACACCATACCTCAACTGCCATATCACAAATGGGTGGGGACAGACTAAATCTTTGACCTCTTAAAGGAAAATATTAACATACTTCTATGATGATCACTACACTCTCATCATTGAAAAATAGAAACTCTTTCCATTTGTTTGGCTGATGGTAGATCTAATGTCCCAGCAGTGCCTCTTTGATGTCCATAGCTTGTGTTAGCTTGCAGCAACAGCTAATACAGCCCATATCTGAGCCAAACAAAAGTGACAAAACATGTTGGAGAGGCTGTCCTGACTGAACTGAAAGAATATTATAGAAGACAAACACGAGGTTGCTTCAATGATTTCAACTTTACCTTCATCTTATTTGATTAAACAGCTACAAGATAAAATCTGTTCATTAAATAAACCAAAAACACACTTCAAAATACAGCTGCAAAGAAAAAGCTGACGTGTTCAAGTTTAACCCCATTGGCTCAACTCTGTATTCATTAAATCATTGTTAACACTATTGTAAGTTTATTTGAGTGCTCTTTGTATTTAACATTGTCATTTAGAATTTTATAATTTCCTTTATCTTGGGGAAAAATGGAGTCGGAGATTGACCAGTGAACTGCTGGAGCGTCTTCAGTGGTGTGGACATAAGTCTGTTGTGGAGAAGAAGTAGCTGGGCCAAAAGGTGAAGCCCTTGAGTTACTCACTGATCTGCATTCCTATACTCCCAGAGACTGACTTTACTCACTGTTTTCCCTTTCAAACCTCAGGAGACAAAAAAATGAAAGAAAGAAAAAAATGGGATTCTCCCATCAGCCTTATTTTAGATTCTATTTTTTCTCATTAATGTTCACTTAAGAAAATAGGATGAGGCATAATGTTGGCAAAAGACAACAAAACTACAGACAGTGAACCAACTTTGAGAAACATGGAGATGTACAGAAGAATTAATCAAGATTAACCTAACTGAGGATGTCCTTCCTTGTCTGAGTGGACTCCAGCCAGGTAAACAGAAGGCAGGAGAGATCTTATTTCTGGATGCTGATCTTGCTTCTCAGAGGCCTTTTGAGAAGCTGCAACTCCAGCCTGTTATTTTAGCCTCCTCAATTTTAGTCAGAACAATTTTCAATGCCTAAAGTTGCTCACCATCTCTAACACAGGATACTACATATTTCAAGAAGACAGAAAAAAGCAAATAACTATTTAAAAGGTACGGTTTAATGCTTTAATTTCAGGAACTATATAAAATAGCCATCACTTTCAAGTACTGAAAATCCATTTTATACTGTTTAAAAGAGCCTTTCTGTCTGTTTTCATTCCAAACTTAAAGCTTTTCTTCTTAACTTGCCCACTTTAATTCACTCTAACTTCCATGTCACACACAGGGACATCTTTTTTAGCATTGTATTAGCACCCTTGCTGAAATCTAGCATGGGATGTTAAAGTGTATATTAATGGATTGTTATGTCTATTTTTCTAGCATTTTATCTTGATGGAACAAATCTGGCTGATATCAAACATGAGCTGGCAAGCGTTTGACAACAGTTTCTTTGTTTTTGTATTGCTATTTGATAGTATAAAATAGTCTCTGACATGGACAATTCAAATGTCCAAATCAACTACTTATCACTGTCACATGCATGTGCAACATTTCACTAAATCCCCTTTTCAACAAGTAAACTTACTCCATCATGACAAGCTGACACATCTTTTCTGCTCTTTCAGACTGCTTTTACTCCTTTCTGTTTAACTGGCATATCAGTTGACTGGTAGGCTGATCAGAGCAACTTGCACATGCTTGTGCTTGCTCCCTGACACGCTGTGAAGCTGAGTTTTCAGCAGAGACAGGGGTCCTGTCACTGCAGACACCTGAATAAAAAATGTTGCAAATAGCTTGGAAGCAGATATGTGCCGGCTCATTGGCAGAGACGTGGGGCTTTTGTGGTTCAAGAAGAGGCGACTGAATATAAAAGGTGTGTTAGAAAGAGAGAGAGAGTGTGTGTGTGAGAGAGAGAGAGGGAGCGAGAGAGAGAGAGAAGAGGGGGGAATGAGTGTTTGTAAGTGTTCCTTTAAATGAAAATACATCACCTTATCATTGAAGAATTAACTCAATTGTTGCGGAATTACACAGAATACTACAGACTCATTGTTATAACTGGTATAAACTTACTTTAAAATGACATTTTGACCCCATGTGTTGTAGAATTTGCCGGGTGCCTTTCTGTGTAAGGTCAATTTGTTTAGCACAAAACACATTTCATGTACAAGGCAACTCAAAGTGTTTTAAATAAAACAGAAGTATTACAGATGTTGCAAAGATGGTGTCAGACATTTGGCATCACTTTGTTTAAAATCCTATTGATTTGAACACAACCTGATTCTTGTTTTTTGCTATTATAAAAACCAGAAAGCAGAAATTTGCACCATAAGATATTTGAGTTATCACGTGGAGAGAATTGTTAAATATGCCTAAAAACAGTTGTTACTTTTTTCTTTTACAATCTGTTAAAAGGACAAACGCAACGATCATATTTAACAAAATGTGACTTTTGTACAGATTTATCTCGGGTTGGGCCATGAAGAGTTCAAAAGTATGTAAAGGTCTTTGGATGTAAGAGCTTTGTTGGTTTATATTTAATAAACATATCACAGATGTATACTTGGCCAAACCATACTGACTTTTCTTAAACTATAAGAATTAGCATATATTTTTATAGTGATTCCAGGCTTATCCTACTTTACTAAAATGTACATTACAAATTTATTTGGGCTATTAAGCTGACCCATTGAGTAAGTACATCGTTTACATTTACATTTGTTTCTGACAACTTTCTGAATTTCTGACCTGTTTAAAGTTCATCAGAATAAAATAAAGCAACTATAAAAAGGGATGGATGGACCTTTTATATTTTCATGGCTCCTCCTCATATAAGCAGTAAGTGCTACATGTATTATTACCCACCCAGCAAGAAGTGAGAAGAAAACAGCATACAGCTCAGAAGAAAAGACAATCTGTTTCTCTTATACTTTCATGGCCACAGCAGTAGCAAACATTAAATGGACTTGCACTCATATGCACTCATTACTAGAAAATGTTTTGCTGATGGACACTCTCTCAGCTACTTTTTATCTAGAAATTTCACAAAATTTTCACCTCATTCACCTTCATTAGCATTTTCTCAAGTTATACCATAGAACAATTTTTTAGATCTGTGTTGCTCCTTGTAGATTGTATTGATCAGTTTTATAAATGTTTGTGTACCAGCATTATAAGGACTTAAAAGAATTGGTCACTTCTTTTGGCACTTAATTTCCAACTTCATATTTTATCCATCTTAGTGAATCCGAGCCAATCAATCTGTATACCTATAGCAAATATTCACCCAGAATCGTAGGAATTGTGTAACTTTCCACCTCATCGGACAAATGTTGTAAATTGTAAAGACCGATTGTTTTTTTTTATCAATTCTTTCTATTTCTTATTGTGACATAATTAGATTCACAATGGTAGCTAATTTTCTGATCAGCTGTGTTGCATAAACAAAACAGCTCTTCCAATTACCTTGTATATTTTCAAACACAAAAGGCAATGAGGAGCTATCTCCCAGTCCTGCGTTGACCCGGCTGTCCTGTTGTTGTTTGCTCAAAAGGGGGGAAAAAAATCATACCGCTGGACCCTGGCTGCGCCAAAGGAGGAGTAATTGTTTTACATCTACAAAGCTCTTTCAAAGGACAAACATTTGCAGGACACTTGGAAAGCTGATATCCAGTGCCACCCAAGGACCATAACAAATGACTCAGTATTTCTGAGCATCAAAGCCACAGAGTGCAATGTGGCGTCTGACCTGCGAGGTCGCTGGACTCCATGACATCAGACCCAGTATCACGTCATGGTCAACCTCAGCCCGTGCGCTAATTAACACCAGACAGGGGGATTATGGACAAAGCTCAGGGCATTACCATTCATCACTGAGCAGCTTATTTTGTTTATTTGCAGATGTAGAAGAGAGAATAATAACAGATTGTGCAAATTAGAGGAAAGAAAACCCAAGGGACACATTATTAACAAATAAAATGGTGGGTAAATTTAGTCCAGGAGCCGCAGCAGCACTGATGATTAGACTACAGCACAGAAATACAGTTTTTTTTTTTTTGCTTTTTTCCCCCATTTGACCATGCTCTCCTTGAAGTGCCATCAACCTTTATGAGATGGACAGGCCCACTATAGAGGCTTAAAAGCTTGTAATAAAAGAAACTATGTTTGCTTTGCTGCCTGTAAACAGACTCAACAAAGAGCAGTGAAGATTAGACTAAGAGTAGGAAGTAAAATAGTGAGAAAACAGATGCAGCTGATTCGTGGAAGATCTTTCTAAACGCAGAACAAGTCCTCCTTGTGCTTTTAAACATGAATTAATGCAGATTCCGGACGTATTTCAAGTCTGTCTACGAAGTCTTGACTCACCGGTGTGTTGGAATTTTGTAGGGGTGCGAGACTCTTGTTGTAATGAACATTCCAGTGCAGCAACATTACCACCGTTTCCCTGCAATCAATCAAAGTCAGTGTGCTTCGGGAGGAAAAGGAGTTAAAAAAGCTTCCAAAAGTATGCATGTGTGATAATACTTGTGTGCATTCGTAAGCATTTATTTATAACCTTTTTCTCCACAAATATCCATTGTGAACATTTTCCATGTAAAATCTAAGCAGATATGTCAATTTTCTAATGCTGTAAATGACCAAAGATAAAATCCTACTTTTTACTGATTTTTTTCTTTTTTTTTTTAAAGAATATGAAATCAATCAAATGATATCTTTTCAAGGCCAGTCTGAACGGTGCATCCATGGAGGCCAAATCATATTTTTCACACCAGATAACAAGTCAGATGGGAGCTAAATTAGATTCTCATGTCATGGGAACTTATCTTTAACTGTATGTCATGTAAGACTTCTTGAGGGGGAGCATGGCATTGTCAAGGCCATGTGTTTAACTCCTTGTGGTGTCATATCAATTTAGAATTAAACAAATGCACTCATGTCAGCAGGTTGCAGTTTAAGAAAAACAGAATTGCAACCTAGATAACAAACTTATTTGACCAAATCCTGTCTTCTAGTATTTGCAACTCAGTTAGAACACTGGCAACAATGTTGAGGGCTTCATATGGTCCAGATGTAATTACATGGACTAGACTTATATATATAGGTTAGGTAAGGCAAGGCAAGTTTATTTGTACAGCACCTTTCATGTACAGGACATTTCAAAGTGCTTTACATGGAAACAGTAAAAGCATTACAGATATAGAAAAATCACATTAAAAACATAAATTAGATTAAAGTAATAAAAGTCATTATCAGATACCGTGCAGATGTCAATCATAGGCGCATGAAAAAAGAAATGTTTTTAACCTGGATTTAAAAGTTTCTACTGTCGACGAGAGTTTAATCTCTACTGGCAGTTTGTTCCACATGTTTGCAGCATAACAGCTAAATGCTGCCTCTCCATGCTTAGT
>JBAMIG010000020.1:21991645-22002454 GCA_037177335.1 Kiunga ballochi | reverse complement strand
GTGTTAGCGTGGGTTCTCTCCATGTTAGCGTGGGTTCTCTCCATGTTAGTGTGGATTCTTGTGGATTGTGGATTAAGGGATCTGATTGCAGAGATTTGACAAGATAAAGGGTGCAAAGCTGAGTTTAAAGAAGTCTGAAGGTCTTCATGTTTTATCACATCAAACAGCATTGTGCTCATCAGGCATTCTCAGTGTGGACTTTTAGCTCATGCTTCAGTGTGTCCTCATGCGTTTGTTACAGAACTGGTCTATGTCAATCAGCACAGTGTGAGCACAAAATGCCCACCATACCCAACTGTTTTTTTTTGTAGTGATAAAATTGTGGTGTTGTTCATAATAGTTATCTTCATGACATTGCTGAACATGTTATCTGATAACAGAGACGTTGGCAGCGGCAATAATCTCCTGCTGACCATCGTCATTTTTCACATATCCTGTTGCCTGTTATTTATTCTCAGAGATAAACAGGAAGTGATTTTATCTGACCAAGTTGGAGACAGAAGACATGAAAGCCTGCATGTCTGTAAACCACAGGGACCTGGCTAATGACAGGACACGATTAAAATGCCGCAACACGTTTCATTGCTGCAGCTCTTAAACAGATACTCTGCCTTAAAAAACGCTTAAAATTCAAATAAACACACTAAATGTCTACTAACACCAGTATAATCCAAAATATTAGAATAAAAGCAACACATATAAGAGAAGTCTACTTTCCAGAATGTTCTGGGATCCAGATTTCCTTTTGATATATAAAAATCTGTTGGATTTTCGGATCATTGATAGTGGCGTATGTGCATATTTACTTAAAAGGCCCCTTTCTCACAATGAAACAGAAGCCTGCAGAACATTCCTGCATCTAGGATGCACATCAGCATCATTCCCAACATTTAAAGCATCATTCTCGGAAAATAAATCATAATCATCCTTTCTGTGTTTTTGTTGCAGACAAACAAATGCAGGCAAACACTCATTCCTCCTCTGCCTCAGAGATAATGATGCAAAAGGATTTTGCAAATAATGTGAACCAATCTTTTATCCACAATGAGACTTATATAATGAAATGACTCATTTGATTATTTCATGATAAACATGTTCTTCCTGAATTGGAGCAACATTAAGATGGGATGGGAGGAAGAGGAGTTGAAGGAGAAACTGACTAAAGGTCAGATTTTTTATCATCTGGTTAATGATATGACAGCACAGAAAGAGCAACAGAGGTATAAAAAAAACTAAAATAAAATCTACAAATTGAAGATGAGGGAAACAGAAAACTGTTCTGTGGTCAAATTCATTTATTTGTGAATCAGAGGATCCATCGGGTCAGTATGAAGAGCTAAAGGTGCTCTACTGACCACAAAGCACAACATCCTCCCATCCATCATTTTCCAGCGACAGTGTTTTTCTCTATAATGCATTAATAACAACGTTAGCCGTAGAAGCGATGAGACGTTGCACAGACCTCTCTGCAGTCTCGCTCCTTTGGACCAGCTGCTCAAATCCTGTTTGTAAGAATAAAACCACCTTACTGCTGGTGTTTCCTGATGCTTACAGCTGTTTTTAAAAGCAGAAACTGCAGTAGCTTTCTGATGAGCGCTGCCGCCAACAAATTCAGGATAAGATATTAAAATCTCCTTACTTTGAATTAGTTTCTGCGTCTAGCCGTAGTAATACAACCTTTTACTCTGAAATCGGGATTCAAACATCCATCTTGCATCAGAAATATTAAGGCTGACATGTCTCCGCAATAAGAGCAGCTTATAAAGTCACAGGTCCCAGAGATTTAATAAACCATCAGTTCCTATTAAACCTGCACTAAATGTCCAAAACAGCTGATCTGAGTCTAAACTCACAGATGTAACGCTCATATGTGTGATGACCCAAGCAGCTTTCTCACAGGAGGTTTTGAGACATGTCTTTTTAGGCTCAAGCTTCAGGTTCACCAGCAACAAAAGCATCACTATGCTAAAAGTATATGCACCTTATTTCTGTTCATATTAAGCTAAAAAAATCCATTTCAGAGAAGCTTGTTGGCTTTAAATGGACGGATAGGGAAGAGCCGCTTTACCTGGACGTGAACCTGAGGACTTTGGAGATGAGACCAGTTGCCAGGCTGTTGACGCTGGCCTCTGATGGGGACCGGCACAGTGCTCCATCTGAGCGGCCCAGATCCAGTCTTTTCTGCTTCTTCCTGAGCTTCCTGCGGTAAAACACCTCCAACAGCTCCATGGCAGCAGCTCACAGTCCACTTTATCTCTGCTTTCTTTCCCCGTGCTTCCCTCTCACCGTCCTTACTTTATTCTCCTTTATGAAGTCAGAGTAGCGTCCATTTCCACTCTTTACTCTTTATCTTTAATGTATTCCCATCTAAAATATCTGCATTCAAACTGATACTTCACTTTGAACATTTCCTAACATGCTTCACAAAACCCCCCAAACCTCTTAGCCTGTGTTCAACTTTACTTCAGTTGCATCTTTTTAATTCTCTAACATATTTTTAATCCAATCTCATCCTTATCAAATGCTTCCTTAGAGATGCTATCTGCTGTCTCTTTGGACAAAACTGCAACACGTGCTCCTAAATTGTCCTAGTTTACACACTTTGCCATCAAAATGCCAAATAAAACTCTGGTCTCTTGCCTCCTCAGATCTGCCTGTCTGCCCTGGCTTCATTCGGACGCTGTAAGACTGAGTCGTGCTGCGTCTGGCCCCGGCTCCCAGCTTGTTAAGCAAATGAAGCAATTAAGTGTCATTATGCTGCCGTACGATAAAGGCAGGAAGTAAACATCCTCAGCACAGCTTGGTCTGGACGGTAGCTGTTAGGAAGACAGAGTAAGACTAAGAGAGGAAAAAAGTGGGAGGCATAGCAAGACATAATGAGTCGTAAGCAGGGAGGAAGATAAGCGTGGTTAGATCGTTAGGGTGGAGATAGCGAGGAATGAAGCAGTGATTGGACTGATAGAGAGATGGCAGAGAGAGAGGAAATGGTGAGACAGATGAAAAGAGAGGGAGGATGAAAAAGAGATCTGGTTTTACACCAGAGGAATGAAAATGGAAATTTGGGTCAGTTTTAAGGCGACATCAGTGATTAGAGAGACCAAAGGTGAGAAGGAGGGTCAAATGAACAGAAAAGGCTGGGCGTGTTGTCAAAAAGAGCAAAACAGTCTGTGGCAGAGTTTATTTAAAGCTATGTAATCACATGCGGCATCGTGTGCATCATGTGGTACTGCAGCAAACAACGAGCCGATTATTATCGACAAATGTTGGATTATCACCGTCAAAGCCACTCGGGTCCAACAGCACACTGATACGTATTGATCAGTGTTGGAATCACATAGTTAAACTAGAAAGGTTACCAGAAAAACTGACAAGCTCCCTAATTCATCGCACCATCAGTTTTCAGTGATAATTTGTCACAAATTGAAGTCATCCAATGTTTTATCCACCAAAGCCGGACCTGAGTTGTGCTCAAACCTGAGGTGATCAATATTCGGACTGGTGACTGCAGTTTATCTGTCGGCCAACGCGATAACGACTCGTTTGTAGAAATGTATCAGGGTATGTGACCTCTGAAAGGTCACTGAGCAGGCAATGTTTAATTTGGCAAAAAAAAGTATTTTTGAAATGTGTTATTAATCATGAAATCTTAACAAATACTCTTATATGAAAATGCCTTATAGAGGCAGACACTGTACCACACCATGGGGTCCTCCAAGTGGGGAGAAGGACAAAGATGTGATAGTGACTATAGCTTTTTGTTGCTCTGCTTTTTGTAACCTCGCTAGCTGCTAGCTTTTCTAGCTCTGCGCAGAAAGGGCGGACCCGGGATATAACATGACACCCTGACGAAGCTGAGGAGGAGACTTAGGGCAGGGGTCACCAACCTTTTTGAGACCGAGAGCTACTTCATGGGCACTGAGAAATGCAAAAGGCTCCCACTTTGATAATACACTTCTGAAATAAAGTTACACAGTGTACCTTTAAATTTATATTATTAATGATATTCTACGTGAAGACACTGATCATTAATGGTCCATCACAATAATTATTAATAATGATTATACAAAGTAGGAAACAGACATTTCAATATGCAATATCCAATTGTTTTATTTTCAAATGATCACTTCTACAACATTTTGCAGGAAATCTTTTTCAATTTTTACTAGCCACTAACAGTTTTTTTAACGCACCGCAAATGAGACACAGTTTTCTTTCACGTTAGTAAAAAAGATCGCTTCCTCCGATTCACTGTGAAAAGCTTTCTTCCTTTTCCTGCCATGTTTTGTGGGTAGAAAATGCATTCGTCTCTGCAGCGCTCACGAGCTCGTCTCAGCAAAGTTTGTTTGTCATGCGCAGTAGAAGACAGACCTCAACCCTTCTTCTTCTGTGGTGTTTTACGGCGGTTGGCATCAAATCGAAGCGACGCCAAACAAAAGAAAAAAAAAGGTTTGTGCTTTAACTTTAAAGCACAATGTCGCTGTCACAATGTCACAATGTCAATGATGTGGTCGCTGTGGGCGACCTGGCGCCCGCGGGCACCGCGTTGGTGACCCCTGACTTAGGGGATGCAAGGCTGTGGAGAATATGAACTCGCTGCTGAACAAGATAAACAATCTATCTGCACTGAACAACCAGCTGACCTACCAGAAGAGAAGCTTGATCAGCTTCACAGAGGCATGGCTAAACCACCTTGTACTGGATGCTAACGTGGACCTGCTGGGCTTCTGTGCCGTGAGAGCTGACAGAGACACCTAAGCAAGTGGAAAAAGCAAAGGTCGGGACTCATCATGTCTGTCAACAATCGCTGGTGTAATCCAGGACATATCTCCATAAAGACAGTCTTGTGTTGGCCGGGTTGTCAAACTGCTAGCTGTTAGCATACAGCCACACTATCTGCTAGCTGTTAGTATACAGCCACACTATTTGCTAGCTGTTAGCATGCAGTCATACTATCTGCTGAGGAGTTCAGTCATGTGATCACCATCTGTGTTTACGTCCTCTGAAAGCAGACGCAGTCACTGCAAGTGAGAAAATCCACTATGTCACAGCAAGGCTTCAGACTCAGCATCTATTCTATGTATTTATGTTTGTTCTTTTTACGTTGAAAATTCGTTTTGTTTATGTATAAGATGCTGGAAACCAATTTTTTCTGAGAGAGTCATCCCAAAGGGATCAATAAACCTATGTCTTCTTTTTTTATATGGCTGCACTCAAGTTTCAAGGGCAACTGGAGTTTTAATCAAAATCCAAGTTTCAAGATGGCAACGTGCTCTGCAGAAAAACACACAAAGTCACACACAACATACGAAGTAAAGAGAAACACCAACAGACATAAAGAAAGCAACGTAAAACAAAGTCAACTATCCTACATTAGGAAAGGCTCCTGAGTAAACGGTCATCTTTAGCTAAAATGGAATAATGTCCAGGTTAGTGGCGGTCCTGATGAGAGAAGAAAGGTTGATCCAGAGTTTTGGGGCAAGAATACCACGTTGGCACAGCCTATACCCGGAGACCACAGAGAACCTTTGACAGACGACTTCTCTCTGCGTGCTTTGCACCTCTAAACCTCTGATACCAGAATGGATCCATGTAATAACATAAAAGTACTGCAAAGTAAGAGGGGGCTAAAAAAAACAAACAAACAAATAATAATATCTTAAAATCAATTCACAACTTGATGGGGAGTCACTGTAAAGAAGCAGGGAGTGGAGAGGCGTCTGATGAAAGATGAGCAGCCCACTTCTGGACCAAATGGAGACGGTACCTTTAAGGTCAAGGTATTGTTATTTCCAGTTGTACAGCAGGTGTTTTTCATTGTATTCCTGGGAGTCAAATGTCATGAAAATACTGTCAACTATACTTAAGTTCAGAGAAAGGAATGGAATGGATGTAAAGAGGGTGTGGAAAAAGTGTGAAAAACCATCTGCCCAATAACACTGTTAAATGAATTAAAGCTAACATAACACAACATTTCCAATCTGAGGCTCGCAGAGCAGGAACAATCAGCGCCCTTCACTGATAGCAGACATGTTTGGGCTGAATGCAGCACTGGTTTATGGGTCAAAAGGCAGCTGGCTTTGGCAGGAAAGTAGCCATGTATACAAAAAAATACAAAGTTTTTTCACAAGTAATGGCTAAAAAATCTCACTGTCCTATTGATGGAAGTGGTTTCTTTCCACAGGCCCACATGAACAATGTGGTGGCAACCATCATGATCTATGGATTAGAGAGGCAGTACCAAAATGCAGGCCTACAGGACAAGACAGAGGTGCATGGTCATAACTGAGACAACTGAAACAATGGCAGGAAAATCTAAACTTTAACCAAGAGTAGATCAAACATCAGCAAAGACTCAGGAGAAACTCGTATGAAATAAAAAAAAAAGCAGGTAGGTTATAGACTGAGGAGGAGAAAGGACCCAATGCAGAGCAGGTGTTAGGTTATCAGACACAGAAAGCAGCAGCAATACTGCAATATGGTACAAAACCACAACAATGATGACACAAGCTCTGTCTCCAATCATTTTTCCAGCATTGCCTGTTTTTTACTTTGGTATCACCCACTAATGGCTCTGCTTTAGAGTTCAAAAAAGGCAGAGTTTATCTTTATGATTTAGTTTAGATCAGGAATCACCATCATCAGACCTACTGGGACTGCAACTCACGTGTTTTTGAAGTTCCACTGGTTCAAGTCAGCAGGTTTCTAGAACATCAACTCTGTACAGGTCTGAGCCAGATGATCCAAAAGCAAGCAGGACACTGGTCCATCCAGAACTGGTAAACCCAGATGTTACAACAGCTGGTCCATCCGGAGCTGGTGAACCCAGATGTTACAACAGCTGGTCCATCCGGAACTGGTGAACCCAGATGTTACAACAGCTGGTCCATCCGGAGCTGGTGAACCCAGATGTTACAACAGCTGGTCCATCCGGAACTGGTGAACCCAGATGTTACAACAGCTGGTCCATCCGGAACTGGTGAACCCAGATGTTACAACATGACAGGAAACTATTTAAATAATAGCAAATATCTAAACCCTTTTATTAAAAAATAAAACCAACTAGTTGGATAAAAAATCTTCTTTTGCTTTTGATTCTTCATCTCTAAGAAGAGACAATGAGAGGAAGTCGTCTCTGCTTATAATTTGATTAATTTAGCTACATCATACAATTTAATGCAATAAATTTGCTCTCTGATTGACTTTGAGGTCTTTTCTATTCATGAATTCATCTTGTTAGCAACTTAACTAGTGCTGTTGAACTTCAGAATTATCAGGCTACAGGTAGCCGTGCTAACAGGAGAGATTTGTTACCAGAGGAGCAGAACTAACCGAGTCAATGGATGAGCTGCTTACATGCCACCAGGAGTCAAAACACAGCTTCTGCAATAACCCTTTAAGTAAATGAACTGATGAGATTACAGTTTGACTTGCATTTGGTGATTTGGGAGTGTGTGTGTGTTAGGAGGTTTGCTTATATTACAGTGTGATGATGTTGTTTAAGAGGAATGTGGTGATTCAACTCATTAAACATCTAAGGAGGAAAGAGAACAGGAGTAAATGCAAACAAAAGAACTGAAAAGGAGGAGAAGGATGATGAGGAGCCAGAAAGGAGGGGAAGCATGGAGGAAGGGATGGATATAAGGCTGGAATCAGAGAAAGAGCCGGTGTTTATACATCAGTCTATCTGTCTGCACCAGATTAACACCCAATCTCATGGGGCTCTGATGGAACACTTCCTGTTTTTGGATACCCAATAAGAGGCAGGCATTACTGCCCTCCTCCACTCAACGGTATCTGATAACCACAAGAGCCCAGGGAATGGAGACATTCGCTCACTATTCATATGAATGATTTTCACCTGTAAACATGCAAATTCAAAGGAAACTTTCTGTAATGCATTCATCCACCGAAACAATCACAGTAAATAAATATGTGCTGGAACCGTTGCTTCCAACTTAGAATGAGTGTAGACCTGTATGAGCACCAGCGTCCCCTCAAGGCTGTGATGTTCATTACACGTACATCCTTCCTGGTGCTGACGTCCATATTAGGATAAAACTGGCTGTGTCAGTATTTATAGATTGTGTGTAAGGGGACAGTGTGAGACTGCGGTGTCATCTTGTGTCCAGGTGATTCACTTTAACTTTGGTTTGTCATAACGCCCTAATATTCTTAGATAAACAAAATATTTATAAACTGCTCATAAAATGGATTTATAGCAACACTACACAACTTTGCAGCCTTAAGATCCTGATTTCTGACTCACTCTAATAGCAAATGGACACTTACAATGCTCATTCCTAGGGTGGTCATTGCCCTGCAGCCTCCTGAGGTACAGAAACAACACTTCACAGGTTCTCAGTCTGGAGCATCACGTGAAGCTGTGTTTATCTGCGCAGCAATAGCCTGGTGTGTGTCGGCTGACACTGGCCATTTTGGGTGCACACCATGGCCGATTCAACAAATAAATATCAACATTTCTCTTGAAAGTGTTTGTTGGCTTCAGGCAAGGCTGAAACGTTTTTCATGTTGTCTTTGTGCCTTCTTCATCCCCCCCAGTGAGAACTAAAGGATATTTACATAACTTAACCTGGCAATTAATAACCAGAGGTTATTAAAGGAAGGTTAAAAAGAACATTAAGGGCAGAATCTCCTGCAGGTCAGCGTGTACTAAAATACAGGCAAACTCATTGCTCACGCTAAAAAAAGTACAAACTGATCTACTAACAGTGAGCAAAAGGGTTTGCGTCTTTCAAAGGTGTAAAATTGCGCGTCCATCTCCAGTTTGCACCTTTGCCTCAATTAATATGTAAATTGAGGCGTTCACACGCTGCGTGTGGTGGGAGGAAAACATGTAAATATATGATTTTAGCACACGCAAAGCCATTTATCAAAGCTGAAAGTAATGTTGTGGATAGAAACTGCGTCTATATTTAACACGTGTCAAAAGGACGTGCAAACGGTTTGTATGCATAATGCGCACACATGGCTGCTGGGATTGTTGCAAGAGGAAGACATAGGAATCATTAAAGAAGACGGAGAAAAGGTATATTTCCAACTCTGATGTGTGGACGGAATTCCTAAATGCTATGTTGCGCCGGATGGCGAGGTTTATTAGGTTTTCACGCACTCGGGATTCCTTAAATGAGAGCAATTGACTGCAGCATGTGCAGTTTGTGCCTCCTGCAAACTCTGAGCATATATGCAGAAATCAAAAACACACCCATTCATTGAACATGCAGTGTGTTTGTGATGCTTTTAAATGGTAAATGGAATCATACTTATATAGCGCTTTTCCAGGCTTATCGACCACTCAAAGCGCTTTACACTATACAGTCACATTCACCCATTCACTCACACATTCACACCCCGATAGGCACATCGGGGGGCTGGTTGGGGTTCAGTGTCTTGCCCAAGGACACTTCAGCATGTAGTCAGGGGAAGCCAGGAATTGAACTCCTAACCTTCCAGTTGAAAGACAACTGCTCTTCCTCCTGAGCTACAGCTGCCCCTAGCATCATAACCAACGTTGTGGCAAAATATCACCATTCTTTTATTCTCTGAAACAGTTTTCTCTGTTCAAAGTTGAGTTTGGAGATATGGAGATATCTGGCTTCTAGGTGAGGACATTTGCCAAATCATTATAAAATAGCATAACATGAGTCGCTCTGAAGTCGCTCAGAACAGGGTAATAAGGTGTGTGAAGCGAGAATAAGCAGGAATTCAGACCAAAGCATTGTGCTTCTACTTCATGATTTACATGTTAAAAGAGAGGATTTAAAAGCTTCATATATCTTCTTTAAGCTGATATTTCCATTAATTTCATTAGAATAAATAAAACAGCTAGAGGCAGAGCAATGTCAGCCATTTTTACCGCTATGTTTACTATTTTAAATTGTTAATTCTTTGTTATCCTCCTCGTCTCACCTGCAACCGTCGTATGTCAAACGCGGAAAAGCACATTAACAACGCATCTTTTCTAACAAAGTGAGAAAAAAAGATTGCTGTTGGTTAAAAAAAACGTAGTAAACAAAAACTATTTTTTAAACTAATGAGACGTTTTCACATGTCAGCAACAGTTATGTTAGGTAAAATAGAAAAGTAACACATTAACTCCAACTTAACGGTAGCTAGCTAGCTAGCTACAGTTAAGCTAGCTATATAGCTGGAATTCCTTTTAAAAACTGCTGTGAACAATGCATTTCAAACCATGCAAATGTGTCTGTAATATTAATGGTTTGAACTATATGTGCAGGTTTGAAATAAATCAATAAATATTTAATTCAAACAAAATGTATTCAGACTCTTATAGTCCCAGTTAAAGCTCCAGCAGCAGCATCTAGATGAGCTGCAGATGTTTAATGCTCTTTCTGGGAAGTCCTGATAAAAGACCATTACAGTAATCCAGCCTGCTGAAGATTAATGATAGAGGAGTTTCTCCTGGTCTTACTGGGAGAATAAACTTTTATTCTGTTCATTCTAATGGTAAAAAAGCTTCTTAGTGAAGCTTCGATGTTTCTGCTGAAAGTCAGATCATAGTCCATGATGGTAATATGGTTCTCCATGTGTCCATGTTTGAGTAAACAGATGTACATTTATTTTTTATCTTACATGCAATAACAACTTTAAAACATTTAAAGGAGTTATTTGATGCTTTTAATTCCTTTAAACATGTAAATATTTAATTTATTGTTTGTATGAAGTAAAATCTGAATTCCTGCTTATTCTCGCTCCACACACACCTTATAACCCTGTTCTGAGGTGTGTATTCTCGCTCCACGCACACCTTATAACCCTGTTCTGAGGTGT
>JBAMIG010000020.1:21865684-21878918 GCA_037177335.1 Kiunga ballochi | reverse complement strand
CATGTAGATTCTGCACATGTAGATTCTGCACATCTAGATTCTGCACATGTAGATTCTGCACATGTAGATTCTGCACAGACAGATAAGAACAGGAAGATCCTGAATGATCACATCTTAAATGTAAACAAGACAAAGTTAGGAGCTCTGCAGGGCCCGGTTCCAGAAAGCGAGTTCAACTGACCATGAGCTAAAATCCGACCCAGAGGTTGATTCACCCAGAACCTGCTTATTATGTCTGTTCCAGAACAGCAGATAACCTTCAGTTTAATGAACCTCCTGCTGGTTACCAGAGTTACTGAGCGCGTTTACAGCCGACCACACAACAACGTTTCAGCATCTAGGGGTCACTTCACACACGCTAAGATGGCGGGCGTTGTTGCTACGGGTGACGTCAAAATGTCCCGGGTGTCTGTCTAACAGGACAGACAAAATGTCCCGGGTGTCTGTCTAACAGGACAGACAAAATGTCCCGGGTGTCTAACAGGATGGATCGCCAAATTCATGATCCGTAAAGAAACTGCAGGCGAAAACAAACAGTAACAGAGTTAAATGCTGCTTATGAACCATTCAGGCCATTTTAATCAAAAACAATATTAATGTCAGAAAGTTACAGAGTAAACGTGTAAGTTTAATTATATTTACTTTTTCAATAAAATATCCAATAAGCAATTATATAGAAACATTTTCCAGCATGACTTTATTTCCTGTCACCATGAATCTGTCCTTAAATAAAAGGCTGTGATGAACAGAAATCATTGCTTCACCTGATCAGGTAACTGATGTGTTTCAGTAATATGTAATGATCTTCATCATCATGCAGTCTCTGCTGGACCATTATGTTATCGGACCCTCCAGAACCATCAGTGTGTCTCAGAAGTGACTGTTTTATTTGTGGCCACACAGAGTAGACTCACATATTTTATACAGTAGGATGAAGATAAAGATGAAGATGAGTTTCTGCGGTGACAGAACAGAACAATGCGGGACAAACAGAACTGGTTCTGGATGTTGAGTTAGTTGCTATGGTTACTGACATGCCCTGAAACGTACCTCCATTTTTGGAACCGAAAGTTGATGTTATCATCAGACTTAGTCCTAAACTGACCCGGTTATGTCCCATAACCCGCCTTCCGGAACCGCCCTGGTGTCCCAGTGTTCACCTGCATAATGCAGAATCCTTACTCCCAGGATGACATTTATTATATGATCTGTTTGATGCAGGGGGTCTTTACAACGGAGAGGTGGTGGTCTGGGACACCAGTCGGACTCAGGATTCTCTACTGGCTCAAACTGGGATGTCCTCAGACAGCCACAAAGAACCAGTATATCAGGTGGGTTTAACTAGATGGTGTGAGATGGACTGTGGGACAGTCCTGCATAAGGAAAGACTAACAGATGTTGTCTCCAGGTTGCCTGGATGCCGCTGCAGAAGAAAGGAGAGTTTGGAGTGCTGAGTGGCAGTTCAGAGGGACGCGTGCTGCTTTGGGTGGTCTCAGATAAATCCCAGCTGGTCCTGAATGCAGCATACGCCTTAACTCAGCAGCAGCTTCCCCACAGCAACAGCTTCAAGGTGATCCGAACAAACTGCACGTTATCAGAGCAGACATGAAACCAGAGCTCACTGTTAAAATGGAAAAGCAGAGACTGGTCTCTGAGGTCGGTGTGTCTGAATGAGCCCGGAGCTTTAAAGCGCGGGTCCGCTAGTTACCGCTAGAAACGGGTCATTATCCCTTATTGTGTTCATTTATAACCCAGTATTTCCTTCCCAACATACCATAGCTACGTTTGTACATGAAGTTAGCGGTTACACGCGTTACCGTATGACCCTGCAGACACCGGGGGGTCATAGGTCAGCCTGCACATCATCATTATGTGATGCATCAGGTAATGAGGAGGATGAAGGTAAAATAGTAGCATCACCTGCAGCTTTTGTCACGTTTTCCACTGGTTTATTGCTTTACCAGTAAGACCAGTGTCCTTGTCTTTAAGTTCCCCGTTGTTTCCATCCCCCGTAGGTCCGTGGCAGTAAAATGGTGGGCATCACCTCCCTGGCTTTGTCTCCGTGGGACTCGGACACCTTCATCGTTGGTTCTGAAGGTGGCCTGATGCTCAGATGCTCGTTCTCCTCCCAGAAGCCGGCCGCAGTGCTCTCTGAAAACCAGAGCGTGGAGCCCAAAGCTCCGGCTGTGTTCTCCTTCAGACCTCGTGGTGGACCAGTGTACTCGATCCACTGCTCCCCTTTCCACAGGTGATGCTCTCTCTCTCCTCGAAGCTCACGTAGTCCTGATCTGACATCGTCTTCATGTTTACAGGAACGTGTTTGTGAGTTCAGGGACGGACGGTTTGGCCCACATCCACTCCTTACTGCAGGGAAGCCCGCTGCTGTCGCTCAGAGTGTCAGAGTCCTACGTGTTTCAGGTGCAGTGGTCACCGAGCAGACCACTGGTTTTTGCTGCAGCCACTGGACAAGGTACCGAAACCGCTGCCTTTCACATAACGAGAAATGTTCTAAGTCCGTCTCCTTCCAGGTGAGGTGCAGATATTTGACCTGGGCTGCAGGTCCCTGAGACCAGCAGCCACCATCGAGGGAGGGGTGGGTCAGGTCACCACGTGTTTGGCCTTCAACCACAGCAACCATCAGCTCCTGGCAGTGGGGAAAGCCGACGGGACGCTCGGCATCTGGCAGATGGGCGCCGCTTTGATAGAGCAGCGTCCCAGAGAGAGAGAGCTGCTGGAGCAGATAGCCAATCAGATGAGAGAATAAAAATGGACTGAAATGTTTTTTCTGTGTGTTGTGATTAAACTGGAACTAAAATAAAGACAGTAGAGATTTCCAGTTCTAACCAGTAGCGTTTATTAAGCACACTGACGTGTTGAAGCTAAAACAGCAGCAAACATTCAGAGCAGCAGAGCCACTAAGCTAACATGACAACCACAAATGGATAAATAGGAAAGACAGCGAGTTAGTAGTGAGGTCATCATGCAGTTTTAGCAGTGTTCATGTTGGAGTGTGTGAGAAGGAAACGCGTCCCAGTTACAGACTGGTGGATCAGTTCACAAACAGGGAGCGGGTGAATTCCACAAAGTCAAAGGCTGATGGGAGCTCGCGGCCTTTGCTGTCCAGGTACGGCTTCATGTGCGAGAGGCAGTAGTCGGCCTGCTCCTTGGTCAGGTTCTGGAAGGAGGAGCAGGTGGTGAGAAGCATATCAAACCGGATCTGCAGGTAGATCTGCAGGAGGCCAGGCCTACCTGGTACAGCTCCTCTTTAGTGACGTAGGGTTTGTTCTCCGTGCTCAGAGCTCGGAAGGCGCTCTCGATCTCCTCGCTGGACTTGACGTTCTCCGTCTCCCGGCTGATCATGAAGGCCATGTACTCCTGTAGCGACACGTTTCCGTCCCTGCGGGCAGACCGTCCCCACCATTACATCACACACACATACACACACACCAGGAATCACGAGTCAGCAGAACTCTGCTAGACCTGTTCGGATCCACCGTGTCCAGTATGGCTTCAAACTCCGGGTCCGGTTCTCCCTCCTCCACCATGGGGAGATCATAGCCCAGAGAGCGCAGACACGACTTAAACTCCTGGTGGTTGAGACGGCCGGACTTCTCCTTGTCAAAGTGTCTGAAATGAACGGGGAAAGATGCTTATTTCCTGTTTACACAAACGGACTAAAGAAGAAGCAGCGAGCGCTTACTTAAACATCATGCTGAACTCCTTTAGAGCCTCCTCCGTCACTCCAGTAGTGTTCCTGAAAAGGAAGAGGAGGAAGATGAACCTGATCTTCCTGCTGTGTTTATGTGTATAAATGCCTTTTAATAGGCTGAAAAAGCTGACTGGTCGTGCTGTGGGATGTAAAAACCATCTACACCACACTATGAGACCAGCATGCATAAATAAAGATGGCTTCATGCCATCAGGAGGGACGGAAGCCAAAATAGAGCGCATTTTATTCCAGGTAGATATATTTATATATATTTAACCTGTGATGATTTAGATGACACGTTCCCTCGTGAGGTCACCAGCTGTGTGTGTTTACTGAAACATCACGAGAAGCTCGGCTTTCCAGGAGGAACCGAGACGTGGTTCCAGCAAAACGTGGCTCTTCTGTTTGTGTGCATAAACCCAGGCATCATTTACTGAGCCTGTCATTAGTAAAACATGCGTCTCAGAACATAAAACTCAGATGTTTCAGACTCTGGATGGGATGGCACATCTTGGACATGTGCACTGTAAGGACTTCAGGTCGGGTAGTGGCATACCTGTATTAAATGCAGGTTATGTTAACAGGCAGGATGAGCGGCTGGAAGGCTTTCCATAAAGATACTTTTAGTGTTTTGCTTGTCATCATGTAACTTTCTGAACCTGGGGGGGTGGGGTGGGGTGTACCTGGCCTGGATCTGCTGCTCCAGATTGTGCTGCATCCTCATTCCCAGTTGGTCCAGTTGGTCCCACTGCTGGGCCAGGCCCACTGTGCTATGTTCCGTGTACTTGTTATCTAGGATCAACGCTTCCTCCATGGCTGCTCCTAAATCTTCAATCTTCTTCAGCTGGCTGCGCATGGCTCTGATCTCCTGGTGTTTACGCTGCTCATACAACACATTAATGCTGTCATGTGTTTACATTGACTTCCTGTCATTCTGAATCATACAGGAAGAGTCTCATTAAAGCTCACAGTAAACAGGTCCGGTTTTGTTATTTTATAAATAAAGTTGTTAAATCTTGGAATTTATTTTTAATAAAGCTCATTAAACACTTTTTTAAACACTGAAACCATTCAGAACCAAAGCTGCTGTAAATCATTTAAACCTTTAAACGATCATTTTTCATTTGCATCAAAAAGCCAAAACTTTATGACGTTTTAGTGACTTGCGTGACAATAAGTGCAGATGATTATCAGTGACTAACGGGAGCCGATCCACATCACGCTGACAGAAACTGAAGGAGGAGTTTACCTTGGTGGCCTCCAGCTGGGACTCCAGGGTACCAGACTCCTCCACCATGCAGGACCTGACACCAACAACAACCCAGATTAGAACAAACAACGTAAACAAACATGTTGTCTCTCGGTAAAAACTTTACAACTCAAAACCCGTGATGTGCCTCCGTGCCAAACTGTTGCTGTGATGCAGAGCATGCGGGTTTGGACTCCTACGCTGCTGCTTTTAGTTCTGATTAGCAGGCTCGCTTTCACACACATGCAGAAAAACTGAATCCCAGAAACCCAAAGAAAAAACTCCTATGTGAACGTTAGAACCAGCCTGCTGGTTTAGAGCAGCGCTGGACGAGTTAGAACAGCAGAACCGGGCCCAGTATGGTGGGTTTAGAGTGGGTCAGGAGAAACAAGAAAGCAGAACCAGATTGACCTTCCAGAGAGATCATCGGCTACTTGGTACTGATAGACATAGATAACCCGTCGATACGCTATGCTAGTCAGGATGAAGGCAGGAGAGACGGCACATTACAAAGAGGAAGAACACATCTGACCACAGTCATCATCACATTTAGACAAACAAAAACAGGAAGTGATATTAACCCGTCCAGAAGGTAGGTTCTGATGAGGACGTTGTAGTAAGCAGGCCGTCCGGAGAGCAGGGCGAGCAGGGAGAGCAGGGAGACAGAAAAAGCAGTTTAATCAATAACATGAAGTCACCACAAAGCCCCCCTCCCTCTCCCCCTCCCCCCCAGACCTGCTGGGTCCAGTACCTGGTCTCCTGCAGCCACTGGTGGAAGGCATTGGCATGCTGGGCAAACTCCTGACGAAGCTTATCGTTCTCCTCCTGTCGTCTCTGCTCCTTCTGCAGCTCCAGCTCCCTCTCCTGCTCCCAGCACAAAGCATGTCAGACCAACTGGTTTATCTGGTTTAGCGTCCGCTACATTAGCTTCATGCTAACACCAGCTTCAGAGCCTTATATGATGATAAGAGTTGTAAATCCCACAAATGTGCATCTAGATGCCTTCATCTACAGACCTTGATGATCTTCTGCAGGTTCCTCCAGGTCTCCTCCAGCGCCTCCATGGTGAACCAGGTGTAGGGGTTGGACACCACCTGGTAGCTCTTGATCTGCTGGTCCAGCTCGGCCAGCTGGTTGAAGTCGGCCTGAGCAGAGCTCAGAGAGGACCGGAAGGCCTCGTGGGCTTCCCGCAGAGCTCGGATCTCCTCCAGAGAGTTGCACCTCACCGGGTCGGTTAGATCCTCCTCTGCGTTTTCAAACCAGCTGTTGAAGGCGGACGCCTTCTTAGCGAAGGTCAGGAACAGGTCTTCAACCTGCGGTGGACAGAAGACGACCTACGTCAGCTCTGGGTTCTGTAGACGCTGCAGCAAGTCCTCAAAACCAGAAAAAGTTCCTCTTCACCTTCCTGAAGTGTTCCTGAGCTTCCAGAAGCTTCTTCTTACGAGCAGCAGAGTTGGACAGCAACTGGTTCCAGCGCTTGATCAGTGCAGCGTGGCGGTCTTCAATGGCTCTGGACTGGATGTGTTTGGCTGCCAGCAGCTGGTCTTTCAGAGCCGTGATGTTGGTGATGCCCTCCTGCTGGAAGGCCTGGAGACCAGCGTCAAACGTCTCCTGCAGACAGACAAGCGATGAGACAACAGGGCGGAGTAAGCAAAGGGACAACAGAGGAGGACAAACCTGTTTGGTGAGCAGAGTCTGGACAGAAGACAGATCCCTGCCGTAGTCATCGGTCTTCAGACTGTTCTCTTTCTCACCTGGAGGACAAAGCAGACTGTCAGAAAACAGAGAGCACATAAAGGACAGAAAACAGGACAGAAACCAGGACAGAGGAGAGACACTCGGTCCATCAGACACCAGGATCACAGTGTGCTTTGTACCGATCCAGGACTCCACCACGTCGGCCTTCCAGTTGAACTGCAGGAAGGCTGAGTTTTCATCCAGCTTGGCCTTCCTCTGAGCCGCTGCCCTCTCCAGCTCCGATACTTTCCCCCGGAGCGCCGCCATCTTGGCGCTGATGCTGTCCACATGATGATTGTTCTGTTGAAACATAACCGTGTGTGACTCGTGTTCCTGCAGCTCGGTAACGGCCCGTGGATGGTGGCTACCTTCTTGATGAGCTCCTCTCCGTTGGCACACACATCGTTGACCCGGTCCCGGTGGACAGTGAAGTCCGTCTCAAATGCTTCGTGTTTCTTTAGTAAACCCTGACAAATCAAACAGAAGTCAGCTCAGCGTTTGGGAAGCACGATGAAAAGCGGCAGAAGGTTTTCATCAGAACCTGAACAGCAGCCAGCGTGTCCCCGTAGTCCTCGCTTCCCACTAAGTTTAGCTTCTCATTGATCCAGGCTTCTTCTTCCTCCACGTTGGCCACAAACTGCTGGTACTCCAGAGACTCCTCCAGCCTCTTGCCCCTGTAACCAAACACATCGTCCTCCATCACATTTCTGCTTCCTGCATTCAAGCTTGCAGTCGAGTCTGGGACTTGAGTAGCGACCTGGCTCCAGACAGATCTTTAAGCTCTTTCCAGTGGTCCACAAACTGAGCCAGTCTTTGCTGGATTTCCTCCTGACCGATGCTGTTATCGTCTGACAGCTTCTTCCCCATGTCCAGCACCGACTGGAAGCAGAGGACAAGTGTCAACCACAGCTTCCACAATAAGACCGGGCCAGTTAAAACATGGTAGGGACGAGGAATCTACCTGGATGGCCGGTTCATGAGCTCCCAACTCCGCCTCCAACCTCTTATGTTTCTTCCTCAGATTCTGAACTCCTGTCAAATCACGTCCGTAGTCCTCCGACCCCACCAACAGCTTCTTCTCTCTGAGAGACACAACGTCTCACTGAAGGGAAACAGTCACAGAGCAAAAGGAGAAAAACAGAACTGCTACATACTTGATCCAAGACTCCTCATCATCCAGATCCCTAAAGAACTGATGCAGGCGGTGAGACTCGCTGAGTTTGGTCCGCCGTCCCGCCGCCATGCTCTTGATCTTAGTGAAGCGCCCGTTGACCGCGTCCCGCTTGTCCTTCACCTGAGATGTGTCGAAGGCGTTGCTGGCCATCAGACTGTCAGCCTGGCTGTTCAGGTCCTTCAGGCGGTCCTGAGGACGCATTACACACACATCACGTCTGCTGGAAGGCTGGCAGGTCCCGTTGGGCCCGCAGGGTTCCTGTTAGAACCCGTCAGGTCATGTTCTGTCAGGTCCGCAGGGTTCCTGTTAGAACCCGTCAGGTCATGTTCTGTCAGGTCCCGTCGGGTCCGCAGGGTTCCTGTTAGAACCCGTCAGGTCATGTTCTGTCAGGTCCCGTCAGGCGCGCAGGGTTCCTTTTAGAACCCGTCAGGTCATGTTCTGTCAGGTCCCGTCAGGCGCGCAGGGTCCCTTTTAGAACCCGTCAGGTCATGTTCTGTCAGGTCCCGTCAGTCCCACAGGGTTCTGTTAGAACCCGTCAGGTCATGTTCTGTCAGGTTCTACCAACCTCATGAGCAGATATATCTGCCTCCAGCAGCTGGTGTTTCTTCAGCAGGTTGTTGACTGAGGCCAGATCTTTGCCGTAGTCCTCAGAGGCAAGAAGAGCTTCCACCTGAAAAGCAGAACATGGGTTTTAGAGCACAGCTTAAGGTTCTGGTTCTGGTGTGAGCCATTGTGTGACCAGGATCTGACCTCAGACAGCCAGAAGTCAAAGTCTTTGATGCCAGTGTTGAAGTTCTGCTGCTTGTTGGCTTCTTTCAGCTTCTGGCTTTTCTCTGCTGACTTGTTGACCAGGAACTGCCACTGATCGTCCAGAGCGCTGAGACGGGCCTTAGAACCAGAACAAAACCGGCTTTACAAGATGCATGATCACCCAGAAGAGCCTGGATTTTACATGAGTCTGAAATCTATCAGATCATCCCGTTTATGTTCCAACAGTTTCACACACATGGCTAAATCCATCATGTCTCGTGAGCAAGTTCTATCAGCCTGAGGGAACCAACATCTCATCTGAGCAGGTCCACACACCTTCACAGCATCCTCGCTGCCGGAGCAGGCTCCTCTCTGAATCAGGGCGTTCCCGGTTTCAATCACTCCACGGATTCGGTCTGCGTTGGCGTGCAGCTCAGCTTCAAAGGCCTGATGTTTCTGATGCTTGCTCTGGGATGGAGGAGGAGAGCGTTTGAGCCACAAACTGCAGTGATGAGTCATGTTTAATAGCAGGAAGCAGAAATTAACCAAAGAAGCTTCAAAAAGGTGAATTAAGTAGGAGCGTAACAGAACGGTCATGATGAGGACGTCTACACACCAACACATAAAACAGCATCTGCAACACTGAGGAGAACCAGGAGGAAGAGTCACAATGAAAGCTGCTCCCAGTTTGGATCCAGCAGCAGCTTTTATTCAGCAGCTCTATACTAGATCCGCAGCTCTACGCAAGATCGGCAGTTCTACACTAGATCCCCACACTAGATCGGCAGCTCTATACTAGATCCCCACACTAGATCGGCAGCTCTACACTAGATCGGCAACTCTACACTAGATCGGCAACTCTACACTAGATCCCCACACTAGATCGGCAACTCTACACTAGATCGGCAGCTCTACACTAGATCCCCACACTAGATCGGCAGCTCTATACTAGATCCCCACACTAGATCGGCAGCTCTACACTAGATCGGCAGTCTACACTAGATCCCCTCATTAGATTGGCAGCTCTACACTAGATCCCCACACTAGATCGGCAGCTCTACACTAGATCCCCACACTAGATCGGCAGCTCTACACTAGATCGGCAGTCTACACTAGATTCCCACACTAGATCGGCAGCTCTACACTAGATCGGCAGCCCTACACTAGATCGGCAGCCCTACACTAGATCGGCAGTTCTAGACTAGATCCCCACACTAGATCGGCAGCTCTACACTAGATTCCCACACTAGATCGGCAGCTCTACACTAGATCGGCAGTTCTACACTAGATTCCCACACTAGATCGGCAGCTCTACACTAGATTCCTACACTAGATCGGCAGCTCTACACTAGATTCCCACACTAGATCGGCAGCTCTACACTAGATCGGCAGCTCTACGCTAGATCCGCACACTAGATTGGCAGCTCTACACTAGATCGGCAGCAGTCTGGATTCAAACGTTTGAAGCAAATTCAAACATAACTCTCCTCCATGACACTGACATAAAACAGTCCTAATAGAAATGAAAGAAGCTGGCGTTTGATGGTGCTGATGAGGGACAAACTTTGCTTTCTATCTACACAAACAGCACACACGTGGACATCAGCGGTTAGTCGGCTGACACACTACGCAGACTTACCAGCAGCTTGGACAGCTGGGAAAGAATGAGACAGTAAAAGAATAATTCAGTATCACCTCAGTCGAAAAGAGGATGGATAAAACATTCAGTTAGCTCATGAGATACCATTGGTCTGAACTAACGTCTCTTCTGTTCATCCGGCCCGAAGGACCACAAGCGTACCTGGATGTTGGTGGGATCCTTGTAGGACTCATCTGTGGCTGTCTGCAGCTTCTCACTAATCCAGGCCTCAATCTCATCCACATCTCGGCTGAACTGTTGAAGGGTCTGGGATTCTCCCAGTTTGGAGCGTTTCTCAATCATCTGGGCCTTCAGGCGGCGCCACCTTTAAAATATCAATCAGAGACTGTAAGTTTCTGCTGAGTGTCCCATCTTCAGTCCGGCCAGAACTCAAAACACTGGTTAAAATAAAGTGACAGGAAAAAGAACTCAGGTCTAAGGCCTGGTCCTGCAGGATAACTTGGGAGATGCACGGAGAGGTGCGGTGCTTTTCCCAGTTTCCATTTCAGCTCCACGTTTTATTTTATTTAAAATCCATGTTTTTAAGCCCTTAAAGTGCACAAAAACAGATTTAAATGTTTAGGAATGCAGAAAATGTCAATGTATTCCCTCCTGATGCTGCACATTTATCTTTATATTCTTTGTGGTCATATTTTTCAGCCCGTTTGATTTTTCTTTTCTTTAATGTTTTTTTTTCTATCTATTACATCAGAGTATTTGCTGCCAAATAAGGGCGTGGACATTCCAATAACCAATATTATCAATCTGATACGTTGACATTTTTTGTAAACTTAAAAATAAAATTGAGCTTCTACTTTATACACACAATAATTATGGCTACGACTCTCTGCTCTGTGCGACAGAGGTAATGAACACTGGTAAATCTCAGACATGCTGGATACACCAGTAAGTTATTTTTAGTTTGTTTGTTTTCACTTCATGTGTGTTCATTTAGAGATACACATGATAACCTGATGCTTCTTACCGATCCAGGACTTCATTACAGCGGCTGAAGATCTCAGGTTTGGCGTAGTGATCAGCCCCGATCAGCTGATCAGCAAAAGATTGCAAAGCAGCGATCTTCTCCTCCTGAACACAAACAAGTTATTTCATTCTGGGAAAACCTGCTCTCCATTAAAGATCTCCTCTCAGAGCTTTTGACGGACCTGGACGTTAATGGCCTTGTCAAAGTCTTCATGTTTCTTGATGAGGGCCTCAACACTGTCCAAGGAGTCCCCCTTATCATCACTGGCGAGGAAGGCTTCCCGAGCTGCCATCCAGTTCTCGGCCTGCTCGCAGTCTCTGTTGAAGAGCTGAGGAAGACAACATGATTGTAGGTGATGAAGGAAAGATGGGATCTACACGGTTAAGGATGATGGATTACCTGGAGCTCCAGGCACTGGTCCAGCATCATGCGCCGCTGAACCCAGGCCTTCTCCAGGTCGGCCCGCTCTCGATCCAGAGCTTGCAGCTTCTGCTGGATCTCAGGACTGGCATAGTGGCCTCGAGCCAGCAGCTGCTGACCAAACTGCTCAAAGGCCTGAAAGGTCCCCGCACGAGCATCGATCTCAGTCCGGTGCTCCTGGAAGACAAACAGATGGCATTAGATCAGACGTGCATTCGAAGACATACGAGAAGGCATCCGGGGAATACGATACCTGATGTCTCTCTAAAAGGGCCTCCGCTCCTGTCACATCTTTAGCCAGCTCCTCTGAGGACACCAGTCCTCGGATGCCGTTAATCCAAGACATCAAGTCTCTGGAGGAGAGGAGGATTTATTAACATCGCAGTGTGATCTAATATTTATCCATCCCATCTGAAACGGAGTGCTGTTCCACACATCCAGGTACGCATCACGACACAGAGCTCAGATGTCTGCTCACCTAAAGTCTGACAGGAAACGCTGGAGGTCGTGAGAGTTTCCCAGTTTGTCCTTCCGCTGGTCAGCCCGCCCTACCAGGCTGCTCCAGGCTGTGTTCAACTCAGTGCATTTCTCTTGTATATCATCCACGGCTTCCGGGTGGGACTGGATCAGACGTTCTGCTGTCTCCCCCAGAGAATTCACCTGCAGGGAAAGAAGAGGTAAAAGCCGCCTCTACGAGTGAGAAGCTTCCAGGACCCAATCCAGTTCATCTGACCTTGTCACCCAGGGCTGCGAGGTCTCTCTCAAAGCCTTCGTGTTTGCGCTGCAAGGCCTGGACACTTGCCAGGTCATGGCCATAGTTGTCAGTGTTCAGGGCCTGGTTCTTCTCCTCAATCCACTCCTTCGTTTCATCAGCATCCCTGAAGCAAACAGAAAACTGCTTCACTTCCA
This sequence comes from Kiunga ballochi, assembly GCA_037177335.1. Taxonomy (NCBI): domain Eukaryota; kingdom Metazoa; phylum Chordata; class Actinopteri; order Atheriniformes; family Pseudomugilidae; genus Kiunga; species Kiunga ballochi. The sequence continues at coordinate 21,866,346 of JBAMIG010000020.1, read as the reverse complement.
ATGTTGGGTCCAAGAGGAACCTTAGGTCTACCTGGGTCTGTGATGGTGGTTCTCCAAACTCTAACCAGTTGTCAGAACTGGGCTGCTTATTTCAAAGTGAGCATGAACATCAATATGTTTAATGGCACACCTGTGGAAGCGCTGCACCTCATGGGCGCTGCCCAGCATGTTGCTTCTGTCTTCAGCCAGCTGCTGCAAGGATCTCCAGCGGTTGTTCAGCTCCTGCAGCAAACAAACTGCTATTTTACAAATTGGTTTTCTCTTGTTTTAGAGACCAGAAGGAGACGGGTCACATGACAAGAAAGCAGGGTTACTTTTCCAATCAGAGGAGAGCATGAAGACTGAGGATCACGCTTACCTTGATGCTATTAAAGTTAGCCGTTGTTTGAACACCCAAGCGTACGGTCTAAAGTCCAGAGTGAATGAAAGAAAGTAAAATAAAGCAAGAGAAAAAAAAACACCAAATCTGTCAAAGACTGTAATGATTCATCCTGATTCACAGCTTGGTTGAATCACGAGCAAACATTTACACTGATCAGGAAGAATACTGATCACAATTACCATGGAAACAGCTAACAAGCTTAAACACTGGATTAGGATAAATCAAACAAGGCCATTGGAAAATATACTGAAGACAAAACCTAGAAAGTTTGGGAGGCAGC